>OY856187.1:124106493-124233493 GCA_963693315.1 Diogma glabrata
TTGCCAATAATCCTGCAAGTGATACTCCACTAGTTGGATTATTGGTTTTAGTCTTCTTATTTTCTTTTCACTAATATACTAACCATAACGTTTAATTTTATCTACATTATCTTTAATTTATTTAATTTTTATAAAAATATACACAATAACGTATGCTATTTCTTCGTTAACTCATATGTCACTAGCATGGACTGGAATAAGCGATGCTGTTACACTTGTGGAACAAAAAATTAAAAAAGTAGTCCTCATGAAGCACTCTCATCTTCAATGATTAAAGGCTCGTTCCTTCGAGCAAGCAATAATATATCATAACATAACAAAAGATTATTCCATACCTAAGCTACTGTTTAATGAATAGAACCCGCCCTAAAATATCTTATTTTTTTATTTTTTTATTACATTAGGGGAACTGCCTGCCTTGCGAGGTTTAATTTCGACTAGCTTCAATCTTGAAGATTCGAGGAAGTTTTATCCCAGCCCAGTACAAACGCAGAAATGTACGTAAACAACATTAACCAGAGAACGGGTTTAAATAAGTTAGTACCATGGACTCTGACAACCCCCAAAGATTGAGGAACAAAGATCGTCACACACACTACTTTAATATATATTTACTACATGTTGAACCACAAATGGAAATTTTGCTCACCTCATTAGTTCAAGTTTGATCTCACTTTTCATCCTCTTCCTTCCTTGCCAATCGCACTGAGTAACTTATAGTCCTTAAAATAACAATAGTTGCGCCAAGGAACAGGCTATTATATGTGTTATTATGGTTTTCCATATTATTCACTGTTTGTGTGCTGTTGTCACTTTTGAATTAAAATGCAATATTTAAAAATATACTTTTTACTGTTTGTTTTTAATTTTTTTTTTTAATTTTATGAATAATAATAATATAAACTTCCTTATAGTAACAATTTGAATTTTATTTTTTATTTTATAGAATATCGATTTCGACTTACGTCATCCTCAGTTCTTAAATTATTGTTACAATTTTTGCTTAAATTATTACTTATATACTATTTCAACTGCTATTTTTTATTATTATGTCATATATTTTGTTAGTTTTTGTGTTGATTTTATCATTTAAAATGTTGTTATTGTTTTTATGTTTATATATGTAATATGGTTAAATTTGTGTTGATATTGATGTATTTGTGTTTTTTTCTATTTTTAAATGTTGGGCATATCTGGATTTTGGATCGCTTCTGTTAATTTTGGTGTGCTCAATAAATCTTTTTATGAAGGACCGCCCCGTCTGACCTATATAAAATTTACTGCAGTCGTCACAGGTAAGTTTATAAATACCTGTGTCTAAGGTTTGGGGTTTTTTAGTTTTTAGGTAATTTTCTATTTTATTTTTGTTTTTGTAAGCATATTTTTTAAAGTTTTTTGCATTATTTTGAATGTTGTTTTATTGTATGTTACGCCTACGTATTTTTTGCCACCTAATTTTTCTGCATTCTTCAATGTTGTTAGGGTTTGCAAATTTTTCTTGTTCTTATGTTTTCTATTTAATGTGTCAATTATTTCGTTTTTATATCCGTTTTTACTGGCTATGTATTTTATGTTGTTTAATTCGTCTTGATAATTTTCTGCATTCATAGGTATATTGTTCAATCTACTGATTATGTGGTTGTAGGCAGCTAGTTTATGTTGGTATGGATGATGTGATTTAATATATATTGTTTGATCTGTTTGGGCTAGTTTTCAGAATATTTTGAATGTGTGTTTTGAATCTACATTTATGAGTGATAAATCCCAAAAATTTACTGTGTTATTTTCTTCATTTTCTAACGTGAATTTAATGGAAGGTTCTATGCTGTTTATGTATTGGTGTCATAGATTAAGCTGTCTATACGTTCCTTTGAATAATAAAATTATATCATCAACGTAGCGATACCAATAAATGATTTTTTCTTTGTGTGGATTTAAGTTATTATGTACTTATTTTGTTTCAAAATCGTTGAGATATATTTCGGCTTCCCATAGGTAATCCTTCTGTTTGTTGATAATACTCATTGTTATGTGTGAAATAGTTTTGTTTTGTTATTTCGGTTATTATATTTATTATTTCTTGTGTATTTGTTGGGTTTAAACCATTTTTAATTAACATATTTTTTGTTATATTTATTGTATCTTTTATTGGTATGTTAGAATACATGTTGGTTATATCAAACGATGCTAATTTTGCGTTGTGAGGTATTATTATTGGTTCTATTCTATTGATTAATTCTGTGTTATTTTTGACTGAATAACTGTTATCAAATTTTATGTGATATTTCAATAGTTTGTTTATGTACTTCACTATTCTGTATGTTGGTGCTGTGGTGAAATTAATTAATGGTCTTATCGGTGTACCTGGTTTGTACATTTTTGGTAATCCTCTTATACTTGGTGCTGTTGGTTTTATCATTTTGTTATACCTTATGTTCTTATCACTTAATATGTTAATAGATTTGTTGATGATAGTTTTTATTTGTGCATTGAATTTATTCGTTGGATCTTTACTTAATTTTTCGATGTTGTTATTAGTGGTGTATTCATCTATCTTATTGTTGTAGTCTGTAGTTTTTAAGATGACTAATGTATTCCCTTTATCTACTTTGGTTATTGTGGCATTGTTTTGTTTGATCTTGTTTTGTATACTGCGTATTGTTTTTATATCTTTTTGGTTGTTAGTTTTTGAATTTTAAGTTGTTATTTTTTATTGTTATTTCATTAACTATTATTGATCTGATTTCATTTTGGTGGTGAATGTTAGTTTTCAATATTGAATTTTCTATTTCTAAAAGATTTTCATTTATTTCTTTTGTTGTGTTGTTTGGTTGTATGCCCTATTTCAATCTTTTTTCCAATAGTTGAGTTTCTTGATTGTTAAATTGTATTTAATTGTAATTTTTCTATTCTATTGTTATATTGTGGCGGTCTATATTGATTTATTATGTTATTATGATGAGCTCCCATTTCTATTAGTTTTGATTCTTTTAATTTTTTTAATTTCAATTTTATGTTTTCACTTTTCTTTTTTATCGTGCTTTCCATATCATTCTTTACCGATTCCATTATTGTTTCAGACTATTGATGCACCAAAACAACAATTCAATATTATGCAGTACTTGCGCCAATGTACAGGCGATAGTCTAACAGCCACGAGTCAGCGGTTAAGTAGCACATCATTGACACCACCACCACCATTGATGACACCACCTTCAACCTCAATAATGCCATAATTGCGTCAATGTACATTCGATAGCTGATCATAAGTAATACAAAAAAATTGTTCTTACTCCTAGATCGGAATAAATATTCTCTTACAGGTATCCTTCCTATATTCTTCTTATATGATAACATATCGTATCCATATGATGACATATATATTTTAGTTAAAAAATAAAAACAAATTATATGTGTGAATGATTTTTTCAATCATATTTTTATAACACTAAATAAAAAGGATGACCAAAATGTATGTACTTATTCCTTCTTCTGCATATAGAATGAAAAAAATAAAAGTATTATCTCCAAAGGAGTAAAAAATAGAAATTTTACTCTTAGGAGTGAGAACGAAATTAAAAAAACTGTAAACTCTGAATATTTGTTGTTATTGTTCTCATTAGGGTGGTGATTACCGTACTCGGCTACAGCTATATGACATTCGTTAGAAAATTCTTTCTCTAAATAAAAAAACGTAAATCAGCATTTGTTAATATTATTTTTATCAAATTAAAATACCAATTATAAAGTTTGTTTGTTAAAGTTTCTGAAATTAAACTTATATTGGTGAAATTTCCTAAAACAAATTATATGAAGAAGAAATAAAAACATTTAAAAAAAATACTTTTGTGGAAACGAACTAAAAATTAAAAAAATTAATTTTTCATTGGTACAACATTAAAATTTTTAGTAATATTCACACATTTTAGATACACACATACAACTCTATATATTTACACAAAAATGTATGAGAAACCATTAGTCAATTATCGTAACTTGCGAAGTTTAGTTAAGACGATTAACTTAAATTGTTATTTATTAAAATAGAATTTTATTAACTCTTCTGAAATTGTCAGTAAAAAAAATCTCTTGTAGCCATCAAAATGAATCATATATAAATAAATTTTTTTTACACAAAATAAAATCAGTTCACATAAAATATACCAAATAAAATTCGCTAGATTTGAGTTCATTCAACTTAAATATCCGAATAATAAAATCAGATAATAAACTTTTAAAGAAATTCATATTTTTTATCTTTGTTTTTATAAATCAAAGTTCCACCCACAAACATGTTATATTATTTTTATTCTTCCTACATATCCATTTCACCCACATGAAAATGCAATAAAAATTTTCCTCTTCCTAATTTTTCCAAGAAAACAAATATATATGACAATTTTTTTTCCTTTCGTTTTAAAACTTTTCCGATAACTTTTTATTTTTGTTTTTAAGTATAAAGATAAGGAAATTATTGTTTTGTTTTTTTTTTTCAAAAGAAAACCGAAGGTTTTATACCTTTCAGATATTAAAATTTGCGGATGTTGATAAATTTATAGTTTTGATCTTTTGTCTAAAAGTGTTTCTTTAATTTTATTGTTTTATCTCGAAAATTTGTTTATTTGGCAAATTGAACAAATATTATTATTAAAGCTATTAATAGTCTCAAAATGTCTATAAGAAACTTTAGAGATTGTTGAATTAATATGAAATAGCTGTTTATGTACCTAGGGTGCTATGTAGGTTATTGCGCCCGGAAAGCGACATAATCTAGCCCGAGGGCCTCTGGCCCGAGGGATGGATGTCGCTTGATGGGCGTTATGCCCAGTAACGCCAGTGGTGCATACAAGATTTTATGCTTCACTTAATAAGCTAAAAACTAAGAAAGAATTTAATTTGTTAGTCTATATTGGTTTGCAAAAAAATACAAATGTATCATAGTATGCCAAGAAAATAACTATTTTGAAGTTTAAAATAAATATTTGTTGTTTGTACGTTGCTATGTAAACAAATTCTCTTAAATTTTGTAGCGTATAACAAAAACATTGTATGACGTTTAAAATAATTTGATAGTTTTGGAAAACTATATGAACATTTAATAGCTAAAATGTTGCTAAACATTTTTAAACAAATGTAAAAATCTTTTACTAGCTTAAATTGAATAAGAATTATTTACATTTTGTAGACAAAACTACAGTAAAAATAGTTTTATTTAATTTTTTAGCGTCTTAATAGCGGGCGTTATGAATTCATAATGGCCTCTCATAACGCCCCGGTTTTTATGAATGTGTTTATATATCGCGTATCCAAGACATTATAATAACTTTATATCATTGTGAAGCATAAAGTATTTTCATTTCAGTTTTTAACAGCAAAAGTTCTAACAGCAAAATATAATCTTTAATTTCGTTTCAATATATGAAACAGCTAAAATATTATTGCTCCCTGAATAATGCATGCCTTGTATAAAATATATGATGAACATCTACGAATGGAATCAAATTACCATAATTGAACATTTAAACTTTAACGGGCGTCTACTATAAATAGTGAACTTTTTTATCGAACATCCATGAGAACCAGCACAACCAAACGCCAAAAAAGTATGTGGACGGACTATTGGGAGGTAAAGCATTAAGTATTATGGTCAATGATTTCATTTAATTTATCTATTTTGAAACTATAGAAAGAGTTCGAGAATGGAATTTTTTACAACATTTTAAAAATGTCTTACAAAATAACGCAGATCTTGAAGACATGAAGGAAGTGCTTAGAGAAAAAAAATAAATCCTAATTGAAATATTTAACCACATACTGCTGTTTCAAGAAAAAAAGCTGGATAGCAGAACTGTGAATTTTTTACGTTTTAAAGTCCCTGAGCCCACACCGATTTCATGTGATGATTACCACATATTTTATACTTCGTGAGGCGCCTGCCCTTGATGAATCCGATAACTTTTGTTCTGCCATTTTCCTCGCTTCGACCGCTTTTTCGTTCTTCAAGCTCCGAAAAATGCCGATTGCCGGGAAATTGTAATTTTTTTTTAACTATGGGTTTTTCAAGCATACCAAAATGTCATCCGTCGGACTCGAAAATAGCAGACTCACTTTTGTCGGGCAAGTTTGCCCTCGTGTTCATAAACAAATTTCCATCACCCATAGTTAAAAAAAAAAAATTGTGTTAGCAAATTTACAAGATCGCGGGCAATCAGCGATTTCGGGAGCTTGCCGAACGAGAAAGCGGCCGAATCGAGGAAAATGGCATAACAAAAGTTTTCGGGCTCGTCAAAGACAGGCGGCTCACGAAGTATAAAATATGTGGTAATCATCACATGAAATCAGTGTGTGCCCAGGGACTATTAGCAAAAGCATTTAAACAGAACTCACTAAATGATTTATTAATATTTAACCACAAGTTATGGTAGAATGGATAACAGTGACTTAATAAACCTGAATGTGCTGGTTCGCACAGGGAGCATCGACTATTTAGAAAATGAGCCTGAATTAAGATTTATCCTCATAGCTTGTCGTATCGAGCAACTATTAGAAGATATTTTCCAGAACTCAATCACAAAATTTTGAAATTGTTATAAGCTTGTAAAATCTTGGAAATATTTCAAAATTTTATTGCTAATTAAACGATTTCAAATCATCATAATTGACCAACATTTTTTACAGCAGTGTTGTTTCACAATTGTTGGATTATTGGAGTTTGATATTGTATAAATTCAATTATAAACAAATGCGTCATATGTGTCAAACACTGATAAGTACAATTAATTCAATTCGTGGGTGAACTTCCTGCAGGTGAGAAATTGTAAGACCCTTCATTAAAACCGGAGTTGACTATGCAGGTCAAATATCTATTTTTACGAGGCGTGAACATGGTCAGAAAGTATAAAAGACCTACATCTATGCATTCGTTTGCCTTATATCAAACTTAACCACACTTGTGAAACATTATTGTTGCTTTTCTGTAACTTACATCATGTAGAGGCGCCTTCACTAATAGCTTTTTTCATATTTTCACAACTAGGACGGCTTCTAGAAACAAAACTCAAAGAAACAAGTGTATATCGACATGACAACTCACTGATCCTTTCATTTTACTCACTGTTTTCAACTCACTGATCCTTTCACTTAAGAAAACCAATCGGAGGACTACGTGCCTGGGATAGTTGTAATCCGACGAGCCTCAGCCATGTGTGTTCAATCAATAATATACCCCTGCTTGATACAAATAGTCAAATATGCACGCAAAAGATATTGTGTAAACGGAATTAAATAAGCAAAACAAAGGCAGCAACTCTGACGACCACAAAGACTAAAGAAACCGAGAGCATCACACCAACACTACTTGTACTACAATTATTACATTTAAACTTTTAAATAACTTATTCACTCACCCCATGATTGTTCCGAATCTTCCATCCTTTAAAAATTTAATTAATTGCGATTATCTGCACCAACTCAAACATATGATTGATATATTAAAACAATTAATAGTATAATATTGAGTAAGCTTATTTCAATAAAAAAAATTGTGCCAATATGTCAGGCGATTGTTAAATTTGTTGCCAATATATTCAATGATATAATGAAATACTGTAGCATACCCATGCAGTTGTTGAATTCATTAGAAATATATATTCAATGATGTAATAAAATTGTTCGACAATATTTTATTACAACAGTTATATAATAACTGTTGTAATAAAATATTGTCGCATACACATACAGTTTTTGTATTTGTTGATAATATTGTTATCAACAGTTTTATTTATACCGAGATATTAAAAAAAAAACAACGTATGGCCTCTGGCCAGGAAAAACCTTTAAAATAAAAACCTTTGTTCAACAAATCACATTATGACCCAAATTGTCAATGACAAAATAATAATTGTAAGAAATGTAAAAAAAAGTATTATGTAAAACAAAACAGACTTAACATAATTGGTTGATTGAAGATGCTGATGATTTAGTATCTTCGTTCTCCTTTTCCAACTGCTCAAATTAATTTTTATATTCAATTGGATTCAACCCTGCAGAAATGTGTAACACTTTCATAACCAATATCTGTTATAATATCATGAACCACGACTGACGATATCTCTGGTTCTGGATCACCAAATTTTTTTCTCACAGCCCACAACTATTTGGTATACCTTGTTGCAAAGTAGTTAAAGATACTGCAACTACTTTATAACTCAATAACTTTTCATTCCAGAAACAAGTGCCACAACTACCTCTTGTTATTGGTATGTTTTTTTAGTTCATTTACTGCATCTTTTGCATTTACGGAAACACAATAATCAAAACAATATCTAAGTTACATATCAGTTTATTTTATTATACAAACTACAACGAATTTCATTGTTTTATTAGCTCTGTTATTTAAATACAAAAACAAACCAACTAGAGAATAAAAAACTATCACTTTTTTTTTAATTATATTAAAACTGGTTATTTATGTAACAATTTTTGTATATACAATTAAAAGATAATATTGTGGTAATTTAAAATTATATTATAATATCTATTTCGAATAAATGGTTTAAGATTTTTCAATAAAATAAAGTTTACTTACTATCACCACTGCCATTATCATTCTACAAATATAATGCCCGTCAGCCAAAAAAATATCTTTTGGAAGTTAAAACTAAACTATAATTATAATTTTGTATCGCTTCACAGAACGATTTTTTTCAAAATAAGTATTACCCATAAAAGGAAATCTGCCGTGTACAAAAAAACAAATGAAACAGACAGAAATTTTTTTTTCAAATTAACTGTTTTATACTATTAAATTAAAATAACATAGGGTTCTTATATTTTAACCATGTATTAACATTGCGTACATTCTTCATGTATAATAGTGTAAACTAAATTGCCTTAATAATGATTCAAACCAAACACCTGCGCAGAATCAACTTACTTTATTTTGATATCTGTTTAACAAAAAAATATATATATTTGTTTCACATTGAAAAAAAATAAAATAAAAAAAATTATTGTATACCGAAATATAAGATCCGTTATTAGATTTGAAATGAAAGATAAACATTACAGTGGAACGTCATAAGCCAAGAGATGTTATTTATGAAAGGAATCTTAAATTGTTTCATAGTACGGAATGAATGTTCGATCAATATGACGAGTGACTGTTTTAGATTTTAAAAGAAAATATCTACTGAGCAGATTTTTGTTGGTCGTTACAATATATTCAACGATAAAACAAAATTAATGGCCGCAGATATTAACCGATGAGCCAACCTTCAAACGATGATAACGACGACGAGTGTTGCTTTTCACAATGTCACAACACGTTTGATCAAAAAAAATAAAAACTGCTATTCAATATTGTTGCAATGCATGTATTAAAAGCAAGAATTTAGGCGCACGAACAAAAAACCGTTTTTCTATACAAAAATAATCATGCTATCACCTATGAATTTTTTATTCATTACCAAAACCTGCCATTCAGAAACTATGCTTCATTGTTTCACAGTTTGATTTGGTAATCTTATATATTAATACGCTAAAAAAACTTTGAGGAGCCTAAGGCTTTTTTATTCGCAGATGGATTCATTTCAAATTTTCACTGCTAATGGATATACGTGTAACTTAGATTTTAAAGATTTTTCACACAAATCGGATCATAAATAAAAAAGACGAATTAATATGTATTTTTGAATTTAACGTTTAACCCCATACAATATGAAATGGACTTGCCCAAATCATATTTTTTTTTCACAAAAACGATATGATGTTATTTTGTTATTCTTTTATACATTGTAATTTGTATTTTATTTTAGTCTTCTTATAAATATCTAAGGAAGAGTAATAGTATTGGTGAAGTTTGATAGTGTTTGCATTCTAGCTGGGTGGTACTGTTTACAATTTGCATATTTATATTCTCATTTCTCAAAACAAATAAAAGAAATAATAAATGTTACATATAAATTTAAAAGCCTAATATGTTTGAATAAAATATTTCCTTATATATCCAAATATAAATATTTTTAATTGTCCATACAACACAAATTTTAATCATATTGAATTACTTTAAGAACACCTTATATTCGGCTGTGATAGCGTTTGAAATTTTGTTTGACAACGATGGATTAAGAAAAATTACATTAACGATACGATGTTATTTTGTTATTCTTTTATACATTTTATTTTAGTCTTCTTATGTACATTGATGAGAACGCATGTGAAAATTTTGTTCTGTTTTTTATATTTTTTTTTCTCAAAAACGATACGATGTTATTTTGTTATTCTTTTATACATTGTAATTTGTATTTTATTTTAGTCTTCTTATAAATACTAGGAGGGCCCGGCGTGCTTCGCTAGGCTTATAAATAAAGTTTTTGCGTAGACATTTTGTTGACGTAGAAGCAATGATTTCAAAAAGTGGTAATGGGAAATGCTAGCATATAATTTTTAATTTTTCTTTTGAAATATATGAATGATAAATAATCAGAACTCTAGCTGATCAGTTCGGATATCTAATAACTATAACGAATCTATTAACTACAGAATTGTACTATTAAATTACAATCAATTTTTTTTAGCAATCTCATTAAGTCACACAAGTAAATGTTGGTAGTTTTTACACAATTACACAGCAAAAATTTGTAGAGGTTAATGTATTTAAATCTAAATAACTAATCTCTATAAAAATAAACGATCTTTTACCTGTGACACGAACCGTCTAAACCATTATCGATAAAAGTCACAGCGCCATACGATTAATTATTTAATTAATTAATTCAAAAAACAAACACAAATTCTAATTTAGTTCAATGGATAATTTTTTTAGTAAAATAAAATAAAATATAATATACTTCACTTTTATATTCGGCCATTCGCGCGCAACAACAAATTGACTTGATTTAAGTAAAAGTGAAAAATTCATTCAAGTGTTAGGAGAATATAGTTTAGTTAGCCATTAAATTAGTGATTGTATATACATATTATGTTTAATAAATATTATATTCAATACGTGTCAATAAAAACAATTACATATAATGAAATAGACTAGTGTTGATTACAACGAATATTGTAGTCATTACAAATCAAAATTACTATAATATTAAATCCAGGAATTATAACAAGATTAAATCTGTGGGATCCACAGCAGGTCTCATCAAATTATTATCCAACAAAAATTTGGACTTTCACAACATTAGTCATTATTTCAGTCTTAACAAAAAAAAAAGGAGTGCACACCTTTCAATCTCCAGTATATACACGAACGGTCCTCTTGATTTTATTCTGATCGACTCTGATGCACACTTTAGTGTCAATCTTTTCAAAAATTTTGAAAAAACTACTAGCAATATAACAAAATGTCGAAGTTTTATATTTATTACTGTGACAACAAGATAAAAAATTAAATCTGTAGAGATGCTCTAATTCCGATCAACTGTGAAAAAAGTTAACAAATGTCCAAGTAAATATCAAAAAAATTTCATGAACAACACCAAAAAATAATAAGATAGATCAAAGAAGTTGAAAAAAGAAATGAAGATAAGACGATAAGTTGTATTGCGCGCAATTCATGCATAATATGTTGTTTGGACAAATGAATTTCTACGTGGCAAACGGCTTCATAACACTCTTTAGTTATCTCTTAGTTATTTCCATAGACCATATTATCAAACTTTTTTTTCAACGGTTGCGGTTTTTTAAAGGGAGGAAGTGAATCAAAACGGGAATAATAGAGTAAGAAAACATAATACTCCGAGTCGTCAACATGAAAAATGGTTGCTCATAGATTCATGGGCTATGTGACACTAACTGGAGCGAACCCATGCAGCGTGGTCTATTTATCATATAGAAGGGTGCCAATAGAAAGACACTCCTTAAATTCGGGCATCCCAAATTACAGGTATGTGGTGCAAGTTGGCTTGCATAATGGTTACATAATGGTACATAATGTGTATGCGGAGCAATCATTTCAAACAAAAAAAATATACGTATATTCTCAAAAATAAAACTATATAGCATGTCTATAAGATCATCCTGCTGGATGGACATCGTTAGCTCTTAGAAAAACTTACAAGAGAAAAGTGAAAATATGTGAGATCTTTTGAAAATTCAGAGGATGTGGGGTATCATCTTCAAACTTCGTACCCTGAAGCAATGGTGAAACAGGCTAAATTATTTAAGCCAGCCAGAGAAATGCTGTACTGAACAACAATAATCGTATCAACTACATGATCTTATAGATACAATAACATGCTGGTACCGTTTTAGAAGCACCACTACCTGATGTTTGAGAATCATCAATAACTGTTTTGTAGTAGAAAATACGGATATAAGAAAAATTAAGCGTAAACCTAACAGCTAGGGAATTAAGAAAAACAGTGAACGTTTTTATCAAAGCCTAGTTTCGATAAAAACAAAAGATTTTAAATTCAAAATTCACAAAATTGCTGCACCAAAATTAGCGAAATCAACGTTGCAGAATAAAAGAGTTCTCAAGAATCGAAATGTGCCCAACTTATCATCTTTCATAGATGAAAATAGTATACTTCGCGTGGGAGGTAGATTGGAAAACTCTAATAATCCAATCATTTTAGATTTCCAAAACCCAAATAGCAAAATGATTGACGAAAACCTTCAAATCAAAAACAAACCTTTTGTTTCATTTATTTAGATTTAGATATTAGTTTATAAGTAGCAGTCGATTATCGATTATCTCTTACATGCAATTTGAAATAGAGCAAACACAAGCATATAATTGATGGAAAACCTTCTATCCGTAAGAACATATTTATCAAGTGCATTTCTCCGAGTTGAAATTGACTTGACTGGAGCATTAAATTTAGCAACTAACAGAAGGAGAGATTCTCGATTATTTTTTTTTTTAACGGCGTTCATGCTCCATGTAGGAATGTTGCCAGGCTAATCAGCTTCGAATATTCACCACGGTTATTCGCAACAGCGACATAATTACCATGGCAGCCGATTTTTTTAAGGTCGTTTATTACGTCAGTCTCCCATTGTAGTCGTGGTCTACCTCGTGGTCGCCCACTCCCTGGGGTACTAACGTACATTTTTCTAATCATTCCAGACTGTGAATTGGCTCGTAGAAAATGCCCAAACCAAGCAATCCTATTAGAACGGATACAACCTAATATATCTGGACCCTGAAGAAGGTCTCTGATCTCAAAGTTATATCGGGTTCTATACTCTCCATCGTCTGTCTTAAGTGGACCAAAAATGTAGCGTAGGATCTTACGCTCAAATACAGATAAATGCGATTCGTCATTTTGTGTAAGGATCCACGTTTGTGACCCATACATCACAACCGGTCTAATCAATGTCTTGTATAACTTGAGCTTGGTGTTAGTTGATACATACGGAGATCCAAGGAGAGGTTTGATTGAGTAGAAAGTTCGATTACCTGCAGCGATTCGAGCTTTTATATCTGTAAGTATGCTGTTGTTTGAGTCAAGCATTGATCCCAAATATTTAAAAGATTCAACTCCCTCAATTCGTTCATCGCCGCACATCGAATCTTTCTTCTCAGACTCTCTTGAAACATTCATATGTTTGGTTTTATTGTAGTTAATTTGAAGACCAATTTTTCTAGCTCCACTCTCAAGTGACTTAAAAGTCTCACTCATAACAGCTTCACTTCGGCCGAGGATGACAACATCATCAGCGTATGCAATCATCTGTACTGAGTTTATTGACAAGATATTGTTGTTAGTCGGTAGTTTCTTTTGACGGCACACATATTCCAAGGCTAAATTAAAAAGTATAGGAGAGATAGCATCACCTTGTCTTAACCCGGAGTCGACTTTAAAAAACCTTGATATTTCGTTCTCTACTCGTACACAGCATTGAGAGTTCTGTACTGTCATTTTGCATAGTGATACCAGTTTACCAGGAATTCCCATTGACACCAGAGCAGACCATAGAGTCTCTCGTTCGAGAGAGTCGTAGGCCTGTCTGAAATCAATGAAGAGTTGGTGCACAGGTATGTTGAACTCTCGACACTTTTCCAAAATCATCCTTATCGAGAAAAGTGCATCGGTGGTACCTCGGCTCCGCCGGAAGTCACACTGATATTCTCCAAACAGTTGTTCAGCAAAAGGATTGATTTTGGATAGCAAAATGTAAGAAAAGATCTTATATGCTGTGCAGAGTAGAGCGATTCCTCTTTAGTTTGCACATTGTAGGCGATTACCTTTTTTATGGATTGGTATCAGCATAGCTGTGTTCCAGTCCAGTGGCATGGCTTCAGTCCTCCATATCATTTGAACAAGTTCAAACAATCTTAAGGATAGAGTTTCACCACCATGTACAATCATTTCGGATGTTATATCGTCGATACCAGGTGCTTTATTGCATTTTAATTTTGACAGCGCCGCATCGAATTCCTCTTTGGTGGGTTCGTCTACATGTACCTTTGACGCACGAATAAGCTTTGCTCGTCGCCCGACTTGTTTCTGGTCACTTAAGTTGAGAAGATTCTCAAAATAAGCGGCCCAAGTGTCTAAAATATTTTTAAGGTCTACTTGTAGCTCCCCATCTTCGTTTTGAATAGCAGTCGATCTAGTTTGAGGGCCCTTCTTTAAGGTTTTAACCTGTTGAAAGAAGTTACGCGATTGATGTTCCTTATTGAAGCTTTCAATCTCCTCACACTTTCTCTTCCACCATTCTCTCTTCGTTCGTCTACATAACTTTGTAACGGCTTGTCTTGCCAGTTTATAGTTCTCCTTCGTGGACCTGGTGTTGCGTCCCTGCAGACATTTCAGATAGCAATCTCTTTTGTATTGAATAGCGTCAAGACATGCTTGATCCATCCATGGCTTCTGGGAGTGATTTTGTGGTCGTCCAAGTATTCCCTCAGCAGCGCTTAAAACAGCATCTTTGAGCAAATACCATGACTTATCGACGTCTCCATTAATGGTTTCTGATTTCTCTAATGTTTCGGCAATATGGTTTTGATATTTCTCTTCTGTTTCTGCATTCCTTAGTGATGAGATGTTAAATCGTTTCCGTTGATTGAATTTCGGAATGTTTGGGTTTGGGAAGTGGAACCTTATTTTAGCACATACAAGACAGTGGTCACTTCCAATGTATGCACCTCTAAAGGATCGCACATCCAGAACACTCGAAAAGAAACGTGCTGTAACTAGCGTGATCGATTCGTAACGTGATCAATTTGATTTCGAGTGTTTCTATTCGGTGAGACCCATGTCTGCTTATGAATCGATCGGTGCGGAAAGAAAGTACTGGCAATTCTCAAATTATTTGATAATGCAAACTCAGTCATTCTCTCACCATTATCATTCGAAATCAAATGCAGACTGTTGGGGCCCACCACATTTCCATAAGAGATATCTCTTCCAACCTGCCCATTAAAGTCACCAAGAACCATAGTGAAGTCGCGTGTTGGTGTTTGTTTCATAACCTCTTCCTGCGCTATGTAGAAATTATCCTTCTCGTCGACGGTCTTAGCTTCAGTAGGTGCATGCACGGCAATAAGAGAAATATTGTTATATGTACCACGTACACGTAGGTAGCAAATCCTCTCACTGACCGGGATGAATTTCATCACGGCTTCTTGTATGCGTGCACCAACAAGAAAGCCAGTTCCAAATTCTCTTCGAGAAGGATGACCACTACAGTATAGAGAGTGACTATCCAAATCTTGTTTTCCGATTATTGGCTGTCTAATTTCTTGCAGAGCTATGATTTCCATCCCATACCTCTCAGCCTCTGTTTCTAGACTTATAAGAGCATCAGGAGCGCTCAGGCTGCGCACGTTCCACGTTCCGATTCGGTAGTCTGGTCCTTTTTCACGTCCAGGTAAAATTCTGTTTTTGTCCGGGTCTGTTTTTCTTTTCTGATTTCCAAATTTAACAAATAATTTTTTTTCCGGGGTTAGGGTGTTAACCTTAGGCCCAACCCAAATTCTCGTGAATGGGTCCGTTCTGCATCTTAAGGTTACCAGAAACAACCTTTTGACACGTTTATATAGCGAGCCGCTTGATCCAAGACAGACGCCCGCTTCAAGCCGCCCCTAACATGGAGAACAGACGCTTGAGTCGCAGTCTCGATTATGGAAATGCTATATATTTTTTGTTAGTCTGCTTTTGACTAAGGTGATTCATTTGGAGTTCTTGAGGGACATTTCCAGTGAAGCATTTTTAAATTCATTTCGACCTTTTAGCGATTGATTCCTGAAACAACGTCTACACTGATAATGGTACCAACTTTAAGGAAGCCGAAAAGACTTTGTTGGCGATGTGAAGAATTAAACACGTTAATATTACCATTAATATGTGAACACATATTAAGCGCAATAGCTCTCTAGATCACAGTGCTACTTGAACTTGCTAACTAATTAGTTCAGCTTCAGCTTTAGTTCAACCCAATAAAAAAAATATGCGAAGAATTAAATACGCTTATTACCGAGATAGAAGCAGCTCTAAGTACATAAACCTACGATACATAAACCTACCGGCCCTAAGTACATAAACCTACCAAATTTGTGATCTGGATTACTGAATTGTCGATACACCGACCATTTTGGAGCAACGTCATACTAGGCATACAAAAAGTATAGGTAAAATAAAAATACATTTTTTTTCAGGAAAAATTTAAAGTGCGTTTTATTTGAGAACAAAGTGATCCCAAAGGTTTCTAGCAACTTAAGTTCAGGGTAATTTCTAAATTACAAGAGAACGGTTCAGCTGATATCCACTGTTTTGTGTGTTTTGGAAAGGTTAGAGACTGCACTATTGAATAAAAATTCACAAGAAACTTTTAATTTGAGAACAGGGTAGTATCCATCCAATTATCTTTCCAACACACATAAAACCCTTGTTATCCGGTGAACCGTTCACGTACAATTTGATTTCTCAAATAAACACGTATTTTGAGTTTCACCTATACTAATAATATGCCAATTATGAAGTCGTTCAAAAAAGGTTGGGTTCAGAGTCAGTCGTCCAGATCACGAATTTCATCTAATAATAAAAAATTTGACATGAGATGCATATCTTTAAGAATTAATATCATTACAACAAAAAGAAACGCTCTCCATAAATTTTTTTGCAGTTAATTAATTTTCACATAAACATTGCGTGTGGTTGTCTCAACTATATATGTTGTGTACCTGTATAGCTATTGAATCAATTTCGGAGTGCGATTCGTCATATCTGCTCTCGTGGCGAGGTTGAGACAACCGCATCTCTATTGGAAATATAACATGTTTTTTCAGTGTATGAAACTCATGTTATGATCATCATTTTAGTTAATATTATTGGAAGGAAGAACTCGTGCAATTTTGATTAAGACTTTCAAAATAAAAAACATTTCAATATTAGAATAAGGCGCCATTAAATGTTGACATATTCTACTAAATGTTTGAAGAGTAAAAAAATATAATTGCAAGAGCACTTTGGTAATTGAACTTGAATCTGACATCAACAGCTAGTTTAACCTTCACCATTCCTTTTATGTGTTTTATTTTACAAGTTTTGAAAAAAAAAACGATAATTTATTCTAATATAAGACTTTACTTCTTGTAAATATTATTAATTATTAATGTCAATTTGTTTTTTAAATTAATATATTGAAGTATTACGTTCATTTGAATAGATGAGTTTATGGTGAGATTTGACTCTTTGCGGTCTTGCTTCTTTTAAAATCGTTTTGTTTAAAATGAGATCAAAAATTTCACGACAGAATATAACCTCGTTCAATTAGCTTCCAAACTCCGTTCCTGCATATTACATCGTTTTACTTTTCACCCTGCATCAATCCATTTAATTATAATTAACAATTTTCTTTGATTTGTAGCTAAAATCCATAATTTAAAGTTGAAGAAACAAGAGAAACAAAAAAACGCGGTATTAATCGCTGAATTACAAAATTGAATTTTCGGCAAAACAGAAAATAAAAATGTGTATTAAAATGTTTATTATTAATTATAATCTGTGGCTGTCCATCCTTATACATCATCATAAAAACATTTAGCATTTATCTTTTCTTAATCTTTAGCTTAAAGATGATCATTTTCTTATCGTTTTTTTTGTTTTAAAATTTTGATTTATTTTTCATCAAGAGATTGAAGTTTCTATTAAAATTCATTTTAGTTATGTTTTTGCCTTGTACTAAATACTACATATTTACGATATTTGATGAGATGAAAAGCAAAAGATGTAATGAGAATTTGGTTTTTTTGTTTGGTCGATTTTGCAATTGGTAATGCTTTACCGTCGAAATATAATTGAATTGAAACATATCGATTTTTTTAATATCTTCTGAATTTAGGAAAAATGATTAGGTTTTAAACATTTGTTGTTAATAGAATCATTATCGTATTGGTAAATACAAAACTATATCACTATGTGCACATTTTAAAATTTTATAACAACGTTTTTTCACATATCTTAATGTTATGGGTCATAACTAAATGTACAAAGAAAATATCTGTTTATCTGTTGACTAGAAAACTACTACATTCGGCGAACAAGAACTTCAGAGTTATCCCACCTATTTGCTGTCAAAACACCTCTTTGTAGAACTATGTCCTTCAAGAACGATTATTGTAACAGAGTGGCAAAATCATGGAAATCAATGCCTGCCTCCATATATCCGATTCAATTTTGTGCTCCAGATATTTAAAGAAAATATCTATCGTCATTTAAAATAATTTGTATTCTATATTCTCATTCCTTTCATTTTCCCCATCTCCTTCCTTTCTGGATGACATAGTATCTTTGGATATCTAAAGAGTCTGCATAATGAATGTTTCATATTGTGTGCTAAGTATGTCTAACCAATTACTAAAACCATTTACCTCGAATTAAGCTGAAATTGGTTTATTCAACGCTAGAAAAATTATTTAAATATTTAAATTGTCGTGGCGATGAGTTTGCAATAGTCAACCAGAACTCAAAAGCGAGCATACCTTTATCAATACACAACAGGGCGAAATTGTCCATTATACTAGATCAATCTTTGAATAAATAAGGAGGTTTTATTGTGAATTCCTTCACTGCATATATGTATTTAAATGGAGACTCCAAAGGCCATCGAAATCGTGTACTTGTGGAGTGGAAAAGTCATAAAATGTAGTTGGAAGGACATGGAAGAACATCTGCCATTTATTTTTCCATGCCAACTGATGACACTAACTGCTTTTCAAAGGTTTAACGAAGTTGTAATTCTATCGATAAAGTACCGGTCTATAGCTGTGTCATACCGCAAACTATATTCGTTTTAAAAAGAACAGAAATGAATGTTGGTGAGTAGAGTATCGAACCCAAACCCAGATATAAATAATCTCATGTTATATCGACAGAACTAGCTGGACTAAGCAAGAAAACATTTAAGATAAAAAAAATAAAAAATGGGTAAGGTCAACATACAAAAAAAATTCAAGAAAGCCTTAAAAGAGAAAGGAGAAAAGAATTTGGATAGGTGTCCGTAGAATAATTGAGCTGATTCTCAAAACAAAACCAAAACAATTTCAAATTAAAAATTAAATTTTATCTGAAATACAAAACTTGTCTGTGACTCAGGGACTTACGCATTCTGTCATCCACCCGCAGAACAACAAATAAACTGAACCTCTAAAATAAGCTCCATTAAGATAGCGGACTAAAAATGTAGGCTACAACCAGGACCTAGTCAGACATTTGTTATGCCATCAAAAAATTTGTAGCCCCTGTCAATTTTGAGAAATTCAAGAAACCGTTATCTTAAATTTAAGCTAGCGCTTTTCACAATATCTCACGTTCTATTTTTCCAATTTTAATTCTTAATACATCAAAATTTGGAGCCGATTAGGCTTCAATTTGTTACGTCGTCAAAAAATTTGTAGCCCCCCCCAATTTTGAAAAATTCAAGAACCCGCTGTCCTAAATTTAAGCTAGCCGTTTTCAAAATATCTCACGTTTTATTCGTCCAATTTAAATTCTGAATACATCAACATTTGTAGCCAATTAGGAATCAATTTGTTACGTCATCAAAAATTTGTAGCCACTTCCCATTTTGAAAAATTCGTTATCTTAAGTTTAAGCTAGCAATTTTCAAAATATCTCATGATTTATTGATCTAATTTTATTTCTGAATACATCAAAACTTGTAACCAATGTGGAAGTAATTTGTTACGTCATCGAAAAATTTGTAGCTCCTTTCAATTTTGAAAAATTCAAAAAACCGTTATAGTATATTTAAGCTAGTGGTTTCCAAAATATCTCACGTTGGATTCTTCCAATTTTAATTCTGAATACATCAAAATTTATATAGCCAATGTGGAACTAATTTGTTACGTCATCAAAAAATTTGTAGCCACTTCCACTTTTGAGTAATTCAAAAAACCATTATCTTATATTTAAGCAAGCGGTTTTCAAAATATCTCCCGATCTATTCATCCAATTTTAATTCTGAATATATCAAAATTTGTAGCCGATTAGGAATCAATTTGTTACGTCGTCAAAACTTGTAGCCGCCTCCAATTTTGAACCACATTGATAGATAATAATCCTCCTAATTTTTTATTTATTTTTCTACTTCGTCTATTGAGCGCGAAATATATATATTTTTTTCAACAGTCTATAAGCCGAAAACACCTCGGCTCATCGTTTGGTTTATTTTGATTCCTCATACTAGTTTTTTTTCTACTTTTCTATGTTCGTAAATATTTTGAAGCAGCGGTTACTTACCTCCGATCCTCGGAATGATAAGCTTATTATAAGCTCATAAGCCTGCAAAAATTATTTAAAATATAACGCGTTCAAGATCTCTAATTGTTATAAAAATGCAATAAATCGCAAAAATTAAGCTGCTGAAAATTATTCCGAGGATCGGAGGTTAGTAACCACCGTTTGGCTTAAGCTATCAGGGTCAACAAAGTCCATGCCACGTCACTTCTCTCGCAGCAGTCAATATTTTCTACTAAACTAAGGAATACGGGATCGTAAACCCCGTTAGAAATTCGTCGGAATAACAGTTCGTATCTTTGCGTTTATAATTAAACTTAAAAATTCAAACATGAATATTCTCTGTGTTTCCAGGACTAAAGTATTCTGCCTTTTACCGCCAGAACAAAAACATAAAATAAAACACAAAATATGTTTGCGCGTCAGGAAAAAGATCTTATTTTCTGTTCACAGAACTAAAGCTCAAAAACATACCTAAACCTTAAAAATTGTCTTTGCGCCAAGGACCCACAAGGATCTTGCCGTCCGCTCAAAGAATAAAAACTCAAAAAAAACCTCAGAAGTAAAAATATCTGCGCATCAAGGACTTTAAATTAAATTCGTTTATTAGTCAAACATAATACAGTTTTTCTCGAAATCATTGAAATTTAATGGAATGCCTATACCGATAACAAACAGTTACAATTCTTGGACCATAAAGATTACTAGATTACAATGGTCAGCCGGAATAATGTTTTTTTTATGCCGAGTTTATCTGACTAACCATAATCTATTTAAGACTATTTTAGAATCTTAATATTATAAAATATTTTCTAAATTTCGTTAGGTTGAATTAGCTACTAAACTATACATTTGCTGCAAAGTAACAAAATTGATCCTTATCAAAGAATTCAAAATTCTACGTAAATAGTTCTTCACAAAAACACGATTTTAAATCGAAAATGTTCACTTTGAAAATTTCAGAAAAAACGGTTTCAGACTAGAAAAAAAATATCCTTTCATATGACACCCCACTTGTCTAGGTCAAAAATAATTTGTTTTCGTAATTCCTTCTCTCAACCCCCTCTAAGGAACATTTGAAATAATGAGCTCACCGCTATAGCTTTCGTACAATCTTTACAACATTTCCTATAACCGTGAATTTTTTCAATTTTTCGCTTCGGTAATGTTCGAAGATAAATGGGGGGGACAGAAACAAATTTTCACATTTTTAAGAATAAGTCGAAAACCGTGTTTTCGAAAATTACAAAAAAATTATTTTGAACTACAAAAAAAATCACCGTTCATTTGACACCCCACTTGTCCAGGTCAAAAATATACTTTTTTCAAAATTTATATTCACAACCCCCTCCAAAGAACAATTGAAATTATGCCGACCAAAAAAAATTTTCCATTTTTTTTTTTGCCAAGTTCCTACAACCGTGAATTTTTTTACATTTTTTCTTTTGTAATGTTCGAAGATAAGTGGGGGGGACAAAACTAAAATTTCACTTTTTCTAAAATAAGTCAAAAATTGTGCTTTCGAAAATTACCAAAAAAATTGTTTTAGACTAGAAAAAAAATAACCTTTCATATGATACCCCACTTGACATGACCAAAAATATTTTGTTTTCGTTATTTTTGTTCTCAACCCCCTCCAATGAACATTTGAAATTATAACAACCAAAACAAAAAAACGGATTTTTGTATGCAAAATTCCTACATCCTTGAATTTTTTCAATTTTTTGCTCTTGTAAAGTTCGAAGTTAAGGTGGGGGACAAAAAAATAAACACACGTTTTTTGAAATAACTTAAAAACTAAGCAGTCGATAATTCATTGAAATGTCTTTTTGAAATATTTGGATTTTTTCTGATTTTTTTAAACTAAACTCGATTCCTTAAAAAAAACTTTTGTTTTACTATCTCCTTATCAATGTCCATAAAATATTGATAAAAACAAATATTCATAACTTTTTTGTTGTCAGTAGGCTTGGACAAATGCATTATATAACTGTAAAAAGTTTCAAGTTGATAGCACTTATAGTTTTTGAAAAAATCGATTATGTAGAAATTCGGACGGACATCGAAATCTCACCAATAGGGAACCGTTTTTACTTTTTCAAAGTACGGAACCCTAAAAACACCTTCTTGATAGCCCCTGGAACTGAGGAGTGAGATATGCGGGTACTCAAAAAAATACGCCCATTGCATTGTACTTTATTTGGTAACTGTTGTTGTGGTTGAAATGCAGAAGAAATTCATGAGAGAAAATGAAAATGTATGTCAATACATTCACAGAACTTGGTTTTGACCATAATATTATAACACAGAAGGCTGCAAGATTTCCAAGATATTTACCCCAGAGATGAGCCTCCATACCACCAGCTTTCTGTTAAGTCTGAGCCAATCACATTGAAGACAAATGTTTGGACAACTAACAGGTCATCATCATGTAAATAAACACTTGGTGATTTTTATCTTGAAGAGGATGAAACAGTGTCTCACAATGTTTGGCTCTCTCAATCTTCTAAAGTAACATATAAGAATTTCAATACTCTGATGATGCTGTCCCTGTCAACTCTGATGATGCTGTCCCTTAACAAAATGCCTAAATTTTAAAAAATTGAGAGGAGAGGTAGAACAACTGATAAACAAAAACAAACAACTAGCAACTGTATAATTTTTGAATTTGTACATATATTAAGTGAATGACCACTATAAGGATAATCTGCATTTCGTTGAATAAAAATCCTGAACGGTACATCTGCTAGGTTAGGTATTTATTTATTTATTTCAGAAAATAATGTACAAAAAGTAAAACATTTGCGGTCAGATTATCCTTCTTATGGGAAAACGTTTGTCTTTAATTGAACTTATGTTATTCTAGATAATGTTAAAGACAATGGTTTAATCATTTGTTGTTTAATCATAACTAAGTTGAATAAGTTTTGAGAAGAATACTACCAACTCATTTACACAATGTACATAGGACAAATGTGATTGAAGAATGATAGTGAGCTATTGTTCCACAACAACCCAGATACAACCAAAAATAAGCCAGCAAAACTATCCAGATGTTTTGAGGTCGACTACGAAGCCCCAATTCAAAGTTAATCTAAAAGAGGAAAAGAGACAAGGCAATAAAAAAATACTCAGACACCACCGGAATGAAATATTCAATATTGTTAAAATAAATGGACCTACTTAGTTTTTTAAAAGTGTCATATAGTTTGAGAAGTGTGCTCCAAATATTGAGGGTCTAATCCATGGCAATTACTTACATATCTTTCGATCAGCAATCCACTCCTGTTATTTTTCCCAATATTACTAAATAGCCCAATTTATTTAATTTTTTAATTTAGTTTTTATGAAAAAATTAAGAAATAAAAAATCGAAATTAAATTTTTCATTATTAAATTCTTTGTGTATATAAAATTCGTGATCAAGATCGCGCGATCTTTGTTTAAAATTTTATGATGTTTGATGATCGCATAAAAAAAAATAAAATTTTCTTTTTGATATTTTATACCGAAATTTAAAAAAACAGAAAAAAAAAAATCTGAAATAAGAAAACGAATTAAGACATTTTAACACGAAATTGATATCTTGATTTAATTAGTAAAAAATGAATTAATTTTTTTTATCTTCAAATATAAAATATTTCTACACTTAGAAATTTTAGTATGAAAAAAAAAACAATATTTTTTTTAATTCTCTCGTGATCGTGGATAATTAATTTCATCTGTGCTGGCTGAGATTATCCTTGATTTAAAAAACACATTTGTTTTTGTTCTTTGAAATTGTTTGTGTGAAAATAAGAAAATTTAAAAATTGTTAAAAGAAATCAGAAACGTGATTATCAAATTTGGCTCATACTCGTAATTTTTATTGTTGTTATTTCGTTTTTGAGTTTTCATTACGATTTGAACATTAAGGTTACAAGAATTTAATTTATGAGACGGGAGTTCGAAAGATATGATTTTCAATGTATTGGTTTGAAAGTGTTATATGTAACGCTTCATTATAGATTCCCACAGAATTTTAAACTGATAATGATTACAAGTTTATCACCCGGAGAGATCGAGTTTTGGCTTACGGTAATATCATATATCAGTGGCAATAGCAATGATATAATAATAACTTGGTTTATTAGTCAGCATATAAATTTTTGGGTGGATTTTAGTCTTGGGTGGATTTAGTCTTTGATATATTGAGTAATCGATAGTGGTTCTCCTATTTAAGTTCAAAATTCTTTTCCAGCAACTAAACCAGATTGTTAAGTTTGAAATTTGTGACGCAAAATAATATATAATTTTATGTATACTGTCTTGCATTCTCTTTCGTTCCTCTTATTTGTATTAGAAAAATAGAGATAAATGAAAACAAAGAAAATACCAAGCTTTAGACCTTTAATTGCTTATTATTTTATTTCTTTTGCATATATTTCGAGGTTTTTGTGACCTCCTGAAAGATATGCAAAAGAAATAAAATAATAAGCAATTAAAGGTCTAAAGCTTGGTATTTTCTTTGTTTTCATTTATCTCTATTTTTCTAATACAAATAAGAGGAACGAAAGAGAATACAAGACAGTATACATATATACATTATAGACCAGTTTTATGGTACATATTTTACAAATTTATATCATAAACAACACACTTACACATATAATTTTATTTTAATTTATAATTAACGGGTGTGACAACGGAAAGTGCTCTTGGCCCTGTTGTTGACATATTAACTATCGTGAGATTTCACATACTATCTTTAGAGAAGAGTCTGATATAGCTCCTGTATTTTATGACGATGTTTCATTGCAAGAGAATATAAAAGTGGCAAGTCATCAAGATACAAGCATTAATAATGTAATCTTTGAACCTGCAGATTATCAACCAAATTAACTCAATAAAAGATGGACTTAGTGGCATGTTTAAAATGTAAAGCTATGCAGTTTGGAAAGCTATGGAAAGCTTTGCTTGCTTTATACATTTTCAGGTTCCGTTATGTCTTGATGAAGCTTTCTATTCTCAAACCATCCTCACCCACAACATACTCAAAATATTCTATCTCCTAAAGAACGAAATTGCTTTTGTCTAAGCGGATAGACATCCATTTTTGTGTAATCGTTTAGTTTTTGGGAATTATGGAAAGGTCTGTTTTTTTATAGGTTTTCTAACCAGAACCACAGGTGAGCTCCATGTAATCTGGCTCTGTTTTATAATATTTATTTCAATCAATCTATCTATTTTCTTGAGCAGAAAATTTTCTTTGATTGGCGACACAGAATTACGCTGCAATGATTGATGGAGACAAAAAGCAAAATGCAATCACATCAATTTGACAAAAGCATTTAAATGTAGAATAACACTAGAACATCAAATTAATTATTCAGATGTTCCACTAGCAGTTTCTATTGTGAAAAGATGATAGAAGACTTTAATTTTAACGTCAGCAAGGAGTTTGTCTGCTCCAGCCACCAGGACACTAGTTCGTCTCGGTCCACTATTCTGCCGTGCTAAGCACAGAAGTGGTAACTTGCATTTTTGACATTTCTAGATATTAACAATTTTTAATTTTTAATTTTCACAGTCAAACTAATCAAAACTATATTTATAGTCAAAAAAATTTCAAATTTTGGTTTGAATCAGAAAATAGGAGTTTATATTATTTGTTAATGATGTATAATATTAATTATTGGGTTATTAAATAGTAAATTTGATACTTTTAAGGAAGATACGGTATATTTAAAACAGCAATTTTGAATGAAAAAATTAATTAAATGTTTTAATTATATGATAAAAATGTCCATCGACTATTATTATATCATCTTAGATGCACAACTAACTTTTGACAAAAATGCAAGATACCACCTTTGTGCTTAGTACGGCAGTATTTAACAAACCACGAAGCGTTATGCCGTTGATGTCTACCATTACATAGGGTCTGGCATCATTAAGATCATACAAAAAATTTTCCGCTATTTTTGATTTCATTAACTTTCGAATAGTTCTGTAACGCTTGCGTCTTATTCACTATTTATAAGATATATTTGAGCTAGAATAGATTGGGTTTAGTTGTTTTGTTCGACCAGGTTGCAATTTCGCATCAGATTCCCGATGTCCAAATCAGGTCCCAGTTTCGACGCCATTTTGGAACATTTCTCTCTATTATAGCACATTAGTACGGTTAGCTTCTTTACTGGAGGGTTTGAATTTTTGTTATGTCGTAGCCTGGTGATCGATGACGCAGTTAAATCTCTGGTTTAGACATACACTGTTTTCTTATACGTATCAAGGTTGCATTTGCGTAAGAGTTCATAGTCGTTTTTCATTCTGCCCTGTACACTTGGTCTTGTACTCAATTCAGGGTCATCATTTATTATAGTTTCCGCCACCCAAGTTTAGTACCAGAAAAATAGTTGTGTAATATTATTCCAATGTAGTTATTATAATCATTAATCGCTATAAAATTTATTGTTCTAAAATCAGTTGTGTAATATTTTTTGTCAAATGTGATTCTCCTTTTTCCCGATTGTATTCATAATTCCGTTAACCTATACAGATTTCTTACAGCCATCTATTAGTTAGTATTATCTCCCAATGTAATTTCCTATGTTTTCGTTGATCGGTGTAGAATTGATAGAAAAACGGTTGTGTATTATCATTAATCCATAAACACATTATTTACATTATAAATAACGATATAACGAAGATAAAATTTCCTCAAAGAAACTGCTTTACCGATGCGTTATGGACCGCTTATAAATAGAACGCGATAGCTAGCTTCGGTCTCTTGTTGTTTGTTAAAAGTTGTCTCGTGAATATGAGAATGGGTGGAATCTCTTTTGAATTCCGTTTTTTTTCATTATTTAACTTAAGTAGTGAAATACTTAATTGACTTAAATTTGTAAGTTATATCGGTCAGTGAGTGTAATTTCTTTTAATAACGTGATTGAATTAGAAAAATTTACAAAAAAAAAATATTTATAGGTTTGTCCCATCAATTAAAATTAGAAAAAAAAATTTCTATATGTTTGTGTCGTGATAGTTAATTTAATAACCAAGCGACATTTACTACGCATGTAAACACTGTGATTATTTCGTTCCATTGTGACTTTTAATGCCCGATTTATAGTCGGTAATTTTAACTTAACGTTAACTTAACGTAAAGTACAAATGTATGAAAATGCACTAGAGCATTTATAGTCGGTAACGTTAATTTAACGTTAACTTAACGTAAAGTTCATTTCATTTTCTCTTAAAGATTTTGTTAAGGATTTTTTGACGTTTATTATAAATACTAAAGAAAACTTAAATTTAATTGAAAGTGTTCATAAAAATAAAATTTTATTCATTAAGAAAAGTAAAGGATATAAAAAGAGCGACATTAAAGCCAAATTTCGGCATGAAATTAATATGAAAATGAATTTTTTTATTTTAAATTTTGTATTAAATGTTTATTTTGATTTCATTATTTTAAATTTTGATTTTAAAACCACTTTATTGCTTTAAAGAATTGATATGATTTAAAAAATTGATTTCAAACCCAAAACTAATACCAAATCAAACGTCAAAGAATAGTAATATCTTACCGACTATAAATCAAAATTTTGTATTGTCTTAAGTTACGGTTAAGTTAAAGTTAACGTTAAGTTAACGTTACCGACTATAAATCGGGCATAAACGTTTATATTTTTTTTTCGTATTACCAAATTGGAAATTGCGACGTTTTGATTTTGATTGTCAACACAGGTTTTTTTATAAGACGCGCGATAAAATCTGATTTTGTTTTGTATATTTCACCTCGTTGAATCCACCTGTTATTAAATGTGGACTAGCTGTCATAATTAGCTTCACCATTGTACTACAAAAACATCCAAGATTACAATCTCGTTTGTGATCATTTTCTGTGGTTAGGACACCGAAATAAATGCATTAGAAGACTACTATTGTAAAATCATTAAAAAAGGGGCTAATTTATTTCGAGATATATGAACAATCATCACCTTGTCAATTATCTAAGCCGTGTAAATTCCTTAATGCAAAACAAGCCCATCTATGTATTCATAGAAAGTGCAATAATCTCTTTAGATGTATTTATTAAATGTGTAATTGGATCATAGTACATTAAGTTATTGGATACTATAGAGAATTTTATTTTTTTATAAAGTTATTAAGACCATCTATATATTTCGAACTATACCACTAGTACCATAGTTAAAATTATTATTTATATCTTTAAATGTTATGTACGAGAATCTCTAGTAATTAAATACAAAGATTATAAATATATATACCAAGCAAATTATATAGTTCGAACTATACATCTAGTACCATAGTTAGGATTATTATTTACATCTTTAGATGTTATGTACGAGAATTGCTAGTAATTAAATACAAAAATTATAAATATATACCAAGCAAAGTTTGTTGAATTATTGAATTGGATCCTTGTGAAAGAAACCTAAAAATATAGAAAACAAAAATTTATGATTATTGAATTACGGACCATCAATTTCCCGCATTTATTGTTGGATATGTGGCGACTAATAGAGTGCTGAACCAGGGTGATAAGAGGAATGGGATTGGACAATACCGTGGGGTGAGTTCTGCATTGATTTTATATTTTTTTATAAGTATAGCGAGTATGTGTGAGTACGTGTGTGTGAGGCTGTAGGTGTGGGAATGCCTGGAGGTATGGATAGAATCCTATTTAGTATTACTAATTTTATTGTAGTAAAATTTACAACCTAAATCTATTAATATGATGTCACCTAACGCAAAAATAGGAGTGACTAATGCAAGTTTGAGTAATTAAATTTTAATTTTTCTAAACCGCACCAGTATAGTGTAAATAGTTTAATTTGTGAATTCATTTTGATTAGTAAATCCAACAAGGAGAATTCCACCATTGTGTTTTTTTTTATGATTTAGGTCAACAAAAAAAGAAATATGGTTTTATAAAATTTGAATGCGTTACGAACTCAACATCTGATGAACCTAAGTTCCAGAAACCTAATGCCGCTTCGTGTGCACCAATAAGAGACGCTCGATCAACGGATGATAACGTGACAACTGTTATCTTTGACGCACACCATTCATTGACATTCCAAACTTAGCGTGATCGTCTTCCAATAAAAAAAAACGAATTATCCGAATCATATACTGTATTGTTTGGAAAACTTTTCCACATTAATATCAATCGGCGAAATGAGGTGTGGTAAAAGAACTTAAGTTTCACGGCTGCTGCGAGAGATTCTCATAGCAACTATATGTTGAATAGTTTTCTTTATGTCGTAAAAAAAAGGAACAATAAACACCATTATTGGGATTATGTGATTTCTAATAAAATTTTAAGCTCATTTATAAGACTAAAAAGTATTACAACATATTGCATAATGGTTGGACCAAGCTCTCAAGTCAGTAAATTTTATTTTGATAGCTCTAGTATTTCTATTGATAGGAGGAAAAATGGAAGTTCTGAGTTGATATTTTATTTTACTCACAGTAAACGTCCTAACATCGAGGATGAAGGCGGTGTGTGTGTGTGTGTGTGTGTGTGTGTGTGTGTGTGTGTGTGTGTGTGTGTGTGTGTGTGGTTATGTATGTACGAGCGTATGGGGATATGGATAAGGGTGTATATGTAGGCACGTGTGTGTGTGTGTGTGTGTGTGTGTGTTTGTGTGTGTGTGTGTGTGTGTGTGTGTGTGTGTGTGTGTGTGTGTGTGTGTGTGTGTGTGTGTGTGTGTGTGTGTGTGTGTGTGTGTGTGTGTGTGTGTGTGTGTGTGTGTGTGTGTGTGTGTGTGTGTGTGTGTGTGTGTGTGTGTGTGTGTGTGTGTGTGTGTGTGTGTGTGTGTGGTTATGCATGTACGAGCGTATGGGGATATAGATAAAGGTGTATATGTAGGCACGTGTGGGTGCGTGTCCGTGTTTGTGTGTGTGGGTGTGTGAATGAATGAGAGGATAGAGTATGTGGGCGTGTGAATGAGTGAGTGAATGAGGGGTTGGACGCGGTGATTGTGGTTCTTTCGTATACAGGGTCGCCAGAGTCTCATTATTTCACTTGATTTTTTTCCATTTCCGTATATATCATGTATTTCGCGTACATTATGATATTTGTGCTGAAGTAGCAGGATTTCTTACTCGATCCACAATAATTGAAGCTAGTCTACAGGGGCTATAAATAAACCTCGCTTGGAAAGCGACCTGCTATGCCGCTTCATTGGTTCGCCAATGAATCAGCGCTTCATTACAGTTTTTCTCAAAGGGTGAGAACTCGAGAGCTAAACACAATCTATCTACTAAAAAAATGTGGATTTCCATAACTATTCGAATTTTAAGTGGCTTCCACCGCTAACCAAAATAAATCAACACAAACAAGAAAAATTCTGCCATGTTGTAAACAAAAAAATGAAACCGACATCGAAAAATTATTAACAAAAAAGTCTCATACTATCAAGTCAAAACATAGGATCCTCCTTAATGTTATCAATTATTACTATTACGAGACAAACAATACTATTACGATTTAAAACAATGCAAACAAATCACCTTTATTGTATTGATGATCTCAACACCAATGCACCTACGATAGATTTAATTTACTTTATTTTGGTTTTTGTTCAAAAAGATATGTCTGTTTCACATTGGCTCAAAAGACATAAAAAATAAGCAATTTACTATACATTGAAATATATTAATAGATTTAGTGTTTTGAATTGAATTAAGATAAGATGTTAACATGATAGACTAAAATATGGATTTACAGTGGAACGTCATAAACAGACAGATAATATATATGAAATGAATCCTAAATTGTTTGTTAATAAGAAATTAATGTATGATAACTGTGACGACTGCCTGTATTGGGTTTTAAAAGAAAATGTATTCAGATGCCTTTAGTGAACAGATTTGTTGGGTCGTAACAATTTAAAAGGAAACAAATAAACTTATTAAATAAAAACGTTTTTTCTGGTCATCGTGATTTTTAATAGCCTATTTATTTATAACATCCCTAACATCACTATAACATCGCTGCAGGTAATCGAACTTTGTACTCAATTAAAACTCTCCTTAGATCATAGCAACTAACACCAAGCTCAAGTTATACAAGACATTGATTAGACCGGTTGTGATGTATGGGTCACAAACGTGGACCCTAACTAAAAATGACGAATCGCATTTATCTGTATTTGAGCTTAAGATCCTACGCTACATTTTTGGTCCACTTAAGACAGACGATGGAGAGTATAGAAGCCGGTTTAACTTTGAGATCAGAGACCTTCTTCAGGGTCCAGATATATTAGATTGTATCCGTTCTAATAGGATTGCTTGGTTTGGGTATGTTCTACGAGCCGATTCAGAGTCTGGAATGATTAGAAAAATGTACGTTAGTACCCCAGGAAGTGGGTGAGTGCGAGGTAGACCACGACTACAATACGAGACTGACGTAATAAACGACCTTAAGAAATCGGATGCAATGGTAATTATGTCGCTGTTGCGAATGACCGTGGTGAATATTCAAAGCTTATTAGCCTGACAACGCTCCTACATGGAGCATGAAAGCCGTTAAAAAAAAAAATTATTTATAACATATCTTTCTCATTTGATTTTGTTATTTAAAATTTGTTGAACCCATCTGCCGTATTCAGACAAATAGAATATATAACATTACACAAAAAAAATAATTTTCATTATTTCTTGACATGAGTTTTCTCAAACTTATCATTATGATTGCACAAATACATTGATCCTAAATAATTTTTACCAATTCTAGACTACCTCGATCGACGTTCTGATAATTCAAAGCTCGGTTTTATAATTTCGAAAATAGTAGGATTGACGAATGACATTATCTCAGAACTTCATTCAATGAACTTAATTAGACAAATACAGCATAAGGTGACTATTAGGGTGGCCCTTAAAAACAAAAATTTTTATTTTTTGTACGGCACCCTCCCATTTCGTGTGAATACCCATAAAAATATTATTTGCAGAATCTGATATCAATCGGTCAATGCTAAGACCGGAGGCACGTCTTCACCGGAGGCACGTCAATACCCATAAAAAAATTATGTGTAAAAATTGAAATCAATCGGTCAACTCTAAGGGGTGCCCCCGACCACTTGGAGTGGAGAGGTTTGGTTGTGGCCATTACAAAGAAAAATTTGAATTTTTTGTACGACACCCTCCCATTTGGTGTCGATACCCATAAAAATATTATGTGTAAAATTTGAAATCAATCGGTCAACTCTAAGGGGTGCCCCCAGCCACTTGGAGTTGAGAGGTTTTGTTGTGGCCATTATAAAGAAAAATTTAAATTTTTTGTACGACACCCTCCGATTTGGTGTCGATACCCATAAAAATTCTATGTGTAAAATTTGAAATCCATCGGTCAACTCTAAGGGGTTCCCCCGGCCACTTAAAGTTGAAAGGTTTGGTTGTGGCTATTACAAAGAAAACTTTAAATTTTTTTAACGACACCCTTCCATTTGGTGTCGATACCCATAAAAATATTATTTGTAAAATTTGAAATCAATCGGTCAACTCTAAGGGGTGCCTCCGGCACCTTAAAGTTGAGGGGTTTTGTTGTGGCCATTATAAAGAAAAATTTAAATTTTTTGTACGACACCCTCCAATTTGATGTCGATACCCATAAAAATATTATGTTTAAAATTAGAAATCCATCGGTCAACTCTAAGGGGTGCCCCTGGCCACTTAAAGTTGAGAGGTTTGGTTGTGGCCATTACAAAGAAAAATTCAAATTTTTTGTACAACACCCTCCCATTTGGTGTCGATACCCATAAAAAAATTATTGGTAAAATTTGAAATCAATCGGTCAACTCTAAGTGGCCTCCGGCCACTTAAAGCTGAGGAGTTTTGTTGTGGCCATTATAAAGAAAAATTTAAATTTTTGTACGACACCCTCCCATTTCATGTCAATACCCGTAAAAATATTATGTGCAAAATTTGAAATCAATCGGTCAATTCTATGACGTGCCTCCGGCCACTTAATGGCCAGAACAAAACCTTTCAAGTTTAAGTGGCCGGGGGCACGCCTTAGAGTTGAACGATTGATTTCAAATTTTGCAAATAACATTTTCAAGGGTATTCACACAGAATATGGGGGTGTCGTACAAAAAATTAAATTTTTCTTTGTAATGGCCAGAACAAAACCTTTCCAGCTTAAGTGGCCGGGGGCACGCCTTATAGTTGAACGATTGAATTCAAATTTTACACATAATTTTTTTATGGGTATTGACACGAAATGAGAGGGTGTCGCGCAAAAAATAAAAAATTTTTTTTTTAAGGTCCAGAACAAAATTTCTCAACTTTAAGTGGCCGGAGGCACGTCTTAGAATTGACCGATTGATTTCAAATTTTGCACATAATATTTTAACGGGTATTGACATGAAATGGGAGGGTGTCGTACAAAAAATTTAAATTTTTCTTTATAATGGCCTCAACAAAACCCCTCAACTTTAAGTGGCCGGAGGCACCCCTTAGAGTTGACCGATTGATTTCAAATTTTACAAATAATATTTTTAGGGGTATCGACACCAAATGAAAGGGTGTCGTAAAAAGATTTAAATTTTTCTTTGTAATGGCCACAACCAAACCTCTCAACTTTAAGTGGTCAGGGGCACCCCTTAGAGTTGACCGTTGGATTTCTAATTTTAAACATAATATTTTTATGGGTATCGACATCAAATTGGAGGGTGTCGTACAAAAAATTTAAATTTTTCTTTATAATGGCCACAACAAAACCCCTCAACTTTAAGGTGCCGGAGGCACCCCTTAGAGTTGACCGATTGATTTCAAATTTTACAAATAATATTTTTATGGGTATCGACACCAAATGGAAGGGTGTCATACAAAAAATTTAAATTTTCCTTTGTAATAGCCACAACCAAACCTTTCAACTTTAAGTGGCCGGGGAACCCCTTATAGTTGACCCATGGATTTCAAATTTTACACATAGAATTTTTATGGGTATCGACACCAAATAGGAGGGTGTGGTACAAAAAATTTAAATTTTTCTTTATAATGGCCACAACAAAACCTCTCAACTCCAAGTGGCCGGGGGCACCCCTTAGAGCTGACCGATTGATTTCAAATTTTTCACATAACATTTTTATGGGTATTGACACCAAATGGGAGGGTGTCGTACAGAAATTTAAATTTTTCTTTGTAATGGCCACAACCAAAGCTCTCAACTTCAAGTGGCCGGGGGCACCCCTTGGAGCTGACCGATTGATTTCAATTTTTACACATAATTTTTTTATGGGTATTGACACGAAATGAGAGGGTGTCGCACAAAAAAAAAAAAAATTTTTTTAAGGGTCCAGAACAAAATTTCTCAACTTTAAGTGGTCGGAGGCACGTCTTAGAATTGACCGATAGATATCAGATTTTGCAAATAATATTTTTATGAGTATTCACACAAAATGGGAGGGTGCCGCAAACTGTACAATGAAAAAAAAAATTCTAGTGTAATCTAAGGGCCACCCTAGTGACTATTGAGAAAACTTCCTCCAAGTTTCTGGTTTAGGTTGCGATTTGAATTAACCTTTTAGGGTGTTGATAAAACCGAATCCGATAAGGATATTTTTAAACATACAAATATTATTTATGATTTTATTCAACTCCAGTAAAAATCAACAATCTTATGATCCAAACACTTACTAAATAAAATCAATAACAAATATTTCGCTTAAGCATAACCTTAATGCACTCAAGTATCAAAAATGAATAATAACATTCCACTTTACCGTTTTTATAGAAATACTATTTAATTTTCAATTGAAATTTATTTAATTTAGTAATAAAAACAATTTTTTTTTGATTTTTTAAAAATTAAATTTATGATCATAAATATTTGATATGGAGGCGCCAGAAATAAATATTGATTTTAAACTAAAGAAACAAAAATTGACTTAATTTAATTTAATTTCAAATCATAATTTTTTCTATGATAATCAATCATAATCAAGAAGTTTTTATATCATTTGAAGAATTTTGTTAGTTTTATAGTTATTTGTGCACGTGTTGTACTACTCCAGGAGTATACAACATACAACAACTAAAGAGCTTTTATGTCCTTGATTGAGATAAGAATATATAGATTATAAGTATACAGTATAAGTTGAAAGTGAGCTGTTATTTTGGAACATAAGATTACTTTATTTCCAAATTTTTTCTAATCCACAATTACTCTGAGCTTCCCCTACAACGGTTCTTTTTTCTAGAACTCCTGTTTAACACAAATTAGTTCCACACTTCTGTTCTATTTCAAGAATAAAGTTCGATTTTCATTGGAATTTAAACTATTTTATTGTGTCAATGTTAGGTGTCAATCAATATAATTATTTATTTTTTTATCATAGATTTCAAAAAAACTATGTTTGTCGGCAGTTTGATTAGATAGAGAATATTTTTTTTACCACATTTCTTAGTAAAATTGTCACAAAGTGCTGAATGATATACAATTTTTTCTAAGATATTCTGTTCGTAATTATTCAATTCTATCACGATTTTTATGATCAAACAAGACAATAATCAATATAAACTACAATAAATCAATTGAGTAAATACATGAAAAAAATTCACGTCCAATCATTCAATCATCATAACAATCAACAGAAAACTATAAAATCATAAATCAATTATGATTTTCGACGGGTTTTCGGTTTTAATGTTGTGAATTATTGTTTTATCTTATGGCGTTTAGTAGTACCAGAGTAAAAATATGAGTTTTCTGATTTTCTGATGGATTGAGTTTGCATAACTAGTTAATTTTTTAGTTATTCATGATTAAAGACCTGCAAAAACAAACATATACATTTATTAATTAGATCGCATAAATCAAGTCGTTTTTTTTGCATTTGGTTAGCACGTTTTCTGAATTTCTGATAGAAGAAGCAGTTGAAATTTAGTTGAATGTCTTAAGACTTAAAGGAATGATAAAACATAGTTCATACGGAATAAAGCAATACCTTAAATTATCGAGTGCAGTCAAATTGATAGGAACATTAAGGTAGTCTTAGTTGTTTATTAAGATTTTTTAGCCATAGCCTGACATAATATTCAAAGTCCCACCCTGTGTTTATTCATACATGCAGTATGAACAGTTGAAATTTCAGAAGAGAAAATCGAATGAGACAGCTCACCTCTGGCATAAACTTGAATTAATGTCGGAGACTGTAGCTGGAATATTAATTTAGTTTGATAATATAAACTTATTATTTGGTTAAGATCATTATTTAGATAATCAATATTTTTTCCAATCTTATTAAAATAACATTTGTTAATCTTTTTGAAATAAAATATTTATTTTAATAAAAAAAATTTGTTATTACAATTAGTTATGGATTTGAATGCCCTTCGAGTTGTTATTAACTGATTAGAAATATTTGAAATAATATAAGTGAATTTATATTTCACATGTGATGGGTAGGTGATCATATTCATTGTTGTCAGAAGTAGGATACAATGAATATTGCAAGATTGAAGGAAATCGAGATTGAAATCTCTAAGGATATATTTACACAATGAACAAAGTTTTATCAAATTTTTATAAATCTTGTGCACAATAATCTGAAGAGATTATTATATATTTAAACTTAAATAAATAATTACAAAACAAACGATCACTTAACTCACTCCTAACACGAACCAACGGAACAATAAAAACTCATTTTGTTCCACTAGTTGACGTCAGCTTGCGAAATGAATTCGATTAATACGTAATTTATTTCGAAAATAATCAAAAACCGAAATCGATTTTTTTATTAATAGAACGTCCTCTGTATATATGCTGGTCAATAATATAAAATGAAAATTGCTTACCATCGGTTACAATCGCGCCGTAAACATTAATATCCTAACAGATGTTTACTCAGTTAGTGTGTGACGCAGGAACTTGTGAATACTCTATTTTCGTTTATAGTTCTAATACTCCTAATAATTATAGTCCTAAGCCCGGCTTGAGACTTCAACAGTGTGCGGCAAGTCCCCACGATTTGTGACGCAGGTGCTTTCGGATGCACTATTTTTGTTCCAACAATTTCATCTAACTTTCCGTCTCAAGGTTCCGAAATCCAGTAATTATGATTATAAATTGACTCACGGTTGCTAAAACATCATCATCTTTCTCTCATAATTTTCGTATGTTTTCGGTTTTTGTGACCTAATCAATAATTATAAATTAACAATTGCTAAGATTAAGTATTTTTGGTCTTAATCGCTTATGAGAAATCGGATCTTTTATCAAATGTCTTTTTACATTTTACTGGATTTCCACAATTTTTTTTGGTTTTATCATCGTCTTTTTTATGTGATGAGAAAACGAAAATCACATTAACGTTTTGTTAGGGGAACTTAGTTTTCAAACGAGAAGTTTGGGCCGTCAAGTTTTGATACTTTTATCTTCTATCATGATGAATTATTTCAAAATAACTCTGAAATACCCCAGGGACTCTGAAATTCCCTACTTGTAGAAAGAATCAGCACAACGACCTTGATTCGTTCTTATTCGGTTTAGTGTAGTCCTGTAGTGTTACTGAATTAAAAAACATATATTCGTTGAAATAGGAGACTAGCTTATTTCTTTCAATTTGAAACCTCAGATTTAGAGTAACGCCTTATTAGAAGTGTTGTGAGGTAATTGTGAGGGAACGTTTTGCCTAGAAAATGATAGCTAGGAACCCTCACCAATTTTCAATGTTTTCACCCATTCATTTGTCTAAACAACTAATTATGTATGAATTAAGGTTACCAACATAGACTTTTTACTGCAACGACTTTGGGTTTGAAGATGCTTCTTCGGAGCTAGGACTATTTCTCCGGATTTTTAAGAACATATTTAATAACATGGCGAATCGAACTATAAAATATGAAGGGGCTGAAATCTCACGGATGTGATGTCAAGAATTTGGTCTGAGTTAAGGATTTTGATATAGTTTTCGGTAAAAAACTTTTATGAGGACATTGTTTTTAGTTTTCTACCTTTTCAACCTATCTTCTTTCGTTCATATATTTTTTGCACCAATTTGATTTCCCATCTCATTTCGAATGCTGTTGATTCATGAAATTTTTCTTGATATTTACTTGAACATTTGATAATTTTTTGAACAGTTGATCGGAATTAGATCATTTGTTGTCACAATAATATATATAAACTTCGGTGATGTATATCAAATATAAAACTCTTTGTTAAAGTACAAGTGCTTTTATCTCGGCTTAGAAATTTATTACAAAACAAACATGAAATATTATTACGTTGCCAGAAAATTATAACAGATCATAAATTAATACAACTTAGTGAAATGATGATAAATCCAGCAAACTGCTCAAAAACCTCTCCATTTAGCGTTTCAAGAAAATATTACAAAATCAAAAATTCATGTTTCTTTCAAAATTCCAAAAGTATTCTAAAAATTAAAATAAAATCAAAAATTTAAACTTTTTTTTAAAGTTATAAAAACATTCCAAAAATTATTACAAAATCAAAGATTGAAGCTTTATTCAAAATTCTGAAAATATTGCAAAAATGATAACAAAATCAAAAAACAAATTCTTTTCAAAATCACCAAAATTATAATAAAATCAAAATTGCAAAAATTGATAATTTCAAAACTCAATTTTTTTCACAATTCTTAAAGTATTCCAAAAATTATAACAAAATCTAAGTACAAACTTTTTAAAAATTCCAAAAATTATAATAAAATCAAACATTTAAACTTATCAAGAGACGCGGTAGTGTCTTGCGCGCCATGTTTTGAAAGACACTACTAGTATATATACTGTGCACCGAATAGGTTTTAAAGGTTAAAATTTTCATTTCGAATAATTTGCATTTTTTCTACAACTGTATTCGAAGTTATCAATAAAAGTATATCTTATTTAACTATATGTTTCTCATTAGTAAAAAAAAGTCAGCATTCATGCTTTTTTCTGAAAGTTTATAAAATCAAAATTTTGCTTTCCCAAACTTTTAGTAAAATTAAAATGTTTTTACAAATTTTTATACCACGTTGGTAGCATTGATATGAATGTAGTAATTTAGTATCATTTTGGCAAATTTTCAAAAACCAATCAAATGTACAGAATTGAAAAACACAAAATTATGCGAATTGAAATTAATTATCCCTCAATATTGGTAATACTTAACAACAGTTAAAAAACTTAAACACGAACCCAGATTAGTTTGCAAACATATAGTTGTTTTTAAAATACAAAAAATATTTGTTATGTTTGTATCCAGAAAACCCATCAAATGTTTTATTAATATATTAAATGGAAGTTGGTAATTATAAAGGTATTAGAAAAAAGAATATATTTAGAATATGCTTTATGAAATGCTATATGAAAAAGACCTATTATTGATGTATTATGAAAACGATGTTGTGAAAACATGTATTTGGTCTATTATGTAAATTTGTTATCTGAGAAAACCCAACAAATGTTGTATCGATAATAAATTTTAATTTTTATTTCATTTTATTTTAGAACGTTGGTAGTTATTTTGAAGTGATGAGATTAAAAAATAATTTAGTAGGCTTTAAAATTTTGTGTTTTTAAGCTTTATGAGGTATAAAGAAAAGAATTTGAGAAAATTTTATTATTATTTTAAGGGTTCCGTACTTTGAAAAAATAGAACAAAACCCTTATGGTGAGGACTTGATTGTTTATTATCCATTATTCACAACGACTTTCTCACTGAAAATGAAAATATATGTATTTACGTATATTTATGTGGTAAGATAAGGCGAAAATGAGAAATATGTGCCGATTGAGGTGATATATAACCGTAAAAACTGAAATTTTTTAAAACTTTCAGTCAATCATAGACTATAAAGTTTATGGAAGACACCAATGGTACTTGGCTGAACATAATCAAGAATTTTTAAAAAAATTGTTTAATTGCGAAACACTTAATTTCACATCTTTTTTCGCACAATGTTGTTTTGTTTGTTATTTATTTAGTGTAAATAACAATCGATTTAAGCTTTCATGCTATCCTCAAGAACTTTTATAAAATTGTTATGTTAATTTTTTAAAATTATTAGTCAAAGACTATAGTTTTTATGTGTGTGTTTCCGTTGTATGTAATAATTTTATTAATTTTCGAATGCATTGCTTTAGACTTATTTTCGAATATTTCTTTTACTTTTTCATGAGTTGTTCATGTCATGAGTTGAGACCTGTTTACATAAAAACGATACTTTTATTTTTTTAAATATTGCACCTAGGTCCTAGATTGATAAAAATCGAGAGTAAAGTTCTCTGTAGAAAACATTTTATATGGATAATACAAATTTGATTCTCCCATATTATATTATAACTTTACAAAAAACAGTCAAATCGTCGCAAAAACAACCAAAAGGCTGTAAAAAACCGCGCCATGTTTTTCTTTAGCTTGAAACTATCATTTTAACTATAACAAATAAATTCTTGTATCTTATTCTTTACAAAAACTTTTCAAATCATAAAGCACTAGTTATAAAATTTCTTAATGGCATTTTGTTTTCTAAACATCTAGCTATATTATATAATTTAAGTAATACTCTAGAACTACATATCATAATTCTAAAACATATAATAAATATGCACATTTATTAAAATTTATTTAAGCAGAGGAAATATAATTTATTTTTTTTTTTCTATAAAAAACCGCGCACTTTCACTTACATATTTCTTGAACAAAAACCTTGGCGCGACCTTTTCTCAATTAATTTAATAATGTCATTCCTAAGGTCTATTTTCAGACGACTGTGAAAAGCCGATGAATTCAACAATGGACTTCTAATTATATTAATTAAGTCAGTATCATATTTTCTACAATTTTCCTGAAGTATAGTAATCTATTTGAAATTCCCTTTATATTATTACGGTATGCTTAATTTTATATAAGACATGATTTGCTGTAAGAATATCTAGCAAATGGCAAATATAACAATATAACGATGACTATGAAATAACATTATCAATAAATTTCTTTTCGTACTGAATTTTAACATTCATTGATATTCATTTAAGATTGCTATTTAATCAATATTTATTTCAATATAATGTTTATTATGAGTCAACCATAGTCACTATGCGGTTGGCTTTATTGTCATATTAAGAAAAGGTCGCACCAAGGTTTTTGTTCAAGAAATATCGTCGCTTTAATAATGAAACAACGTATTCGCAAAAGTGTAGTTTCGAGATACAGTGAAACTTCCATAATTCGAACCACCAAAAGCCATCAATTTTAGTTCGATTTAGGGAAATTTCGAAATATAGAAACGATTTATAAAGAAATTCAAAATTTTAATTCGAAATATTAATACGATTTATAGAGAAATTCGAATAATAGAAGTTCGATTTATGGAAGTTTGACTGTAATTGGGTTTAAAAATTTTTCGATTTTCTGATTTTCGTAAACTCGGCAGCACTATTGAATGAATAAAGATATTGGAAAAAAAATTTCTACCAATTAATCTTGACTACTTTCCCCACAGCATATTAAAATTTCACATTGGTACCTGCTGGCTTTTCTACCTAAAAAGAGGTGAAAAGTCAATCAGGTACCTTATACGTTATTTCATATTTCATATACGTTATTTCACTTTGCATGGAAGTACGATTAAGCCTAAAACTAATTATTATTGAACTAACGCATAATATTATTACAATTTTTTATTTATATGAACCGGCATATCATGTAGTAATGAATGATGCTTATACAATATTTTAGATTTACCATTTCGTGTGGCGATCGTAATGTATGTAAAGTATACGACACTGATTTCACCCAAGTTATTATTCTGTAGGAATTGAAATATCGTACATGCATTTACGCTGTTTCAATATTTAACCAAATTCAAATTTGCATGTACGTTAATTAACAATAAATTAATTTTCACCCTCAGTTATAAAAAAATTGGAAAATGTTAAAATGCCACTTTATAGACATCCTTATGGGGAATGCAGCGCACCCATTATATAATAACAACGTATATATGGCATACGTTATTTCATTATTAAAGCGACGATATGTAAGTGAAAGTGCGCCGTTTTTTATAGAAAAAAAAAAATAAATTATATTTCCTCTGCTTAAATAAATTTTAATAAATGTGCATATTTATTATATGTTTTAGAATTATGATATGTAGTTCTAGAGTATTACTTAAATTATATAATATAGCTAGATGTTTAGAAAACAAAATGCCATTAAGAAATTTTATAACTAGTGCTTTATGATTTGAAAAGTTTTTGTAAAGAATAAGATACAAGAATTTATTTGTTATAGTTAAAATGATAGTTTCAAGCTAAAGAAAAACATGGCGCGGTTTTTTACAGCCTTTTGGTTGTTTTTGCGACGGTTCAAAATTCTAAAAATATTCCGAAAATTATTACAAAGTCAAAAATTGAAACTTTTGGAAATTCTAAAATTATTGCAAAATTTCTTAATGCACAAACTAAAAAATTCAAACTTTTCCCAAAATTTTAAAAATAATGCAAAAATTATTATTAAATCAAAAATTGAAACTTTTTCAAAATTCCAAATATATTGCAAAAATTATGACAAAATCAAAAATACAAACTTTTTTTAAATTCCAAAAATATTTCTAAAATTATAACAAAATCAAAACTACAAATTTTTTTCAGAACTCAAAAAATATTACAAAATCAAAAATTGAAACTTTTTCCAAATCCAAGATTCAAAAAATCTTTTTTCAAAATTCTAAAACTATCGTAAAAATTATAACAAAATCAAAAATTCAAACTTTTTTCAAAATTCCAAAAATATTCCAAAAATTATATCATCATTTCATCATCCGCCATCATCATTTCATCATCATCATTTCACGTGTATCCGCCAATGGTCTCTCTCCTGAGCCATCTCTCTCATCATTGCGTACCCTCTACAAAGGAAAGGTAAACCTCCCATTCCCTTTCTGTATAACGCTCCACAATGAACCTTACGACTCCCAGTGCGTCCCTTGTACTAATACCCTTTCTAAAACCGAACTGCTCCTCGTCCACGCTCTCCTCCATCACTCTTGTCATACGCCTATTTATTACTCTCAGCAAGATTTTAGCAGCACGCACACCTAGACTGATGGTTTGTGTTCTTCACACTTTTTCGTTCCCTTTTTATTAGCCAGTTGAATAATTTCGGATCTCAAGAAGTCTTCAGGCCACTCCCCACTTTCATAAATCTCGTTGCACAGTGATGTAAACTCTCTCATGCCTTCCTCTTGCAGACACCTCAACACTTCCACTAGAATCAATTCCTGCTGCCTTGCCACTTTTCATATCTTTCATTGCTGCTCTCACCCCATCCAGTATAATATGTACTTGGGCTGATGTTATCTTTTGGTACTTCCTCTTTTCTCTCTACGTTTAGAACCTTAGGTTTTTCCTTTGCTTTATAGAGCTCCTCTATATATTCTTTCCATCTTTGCAGAATTAGTTTTTCTTCTTTCAGAATTACATTTTCCTGACTCTCCACTTCTATACATTTTACTCTATTCCTGTTTTTGGTCGTTGTTAGTTCTCTCACTTTGTTATATACCAGATCATGTCTTCCAGATTTAACCATTTCTTCAATTTCATTACACTCATTATTAAACCATGCCTCTCTTGCTCTGCCAGTTTCCTTTTTCAATTCTGTGTTCATTCTTCTGTACTTTATTCTTCCTTTTTCAGTATTTAACTTTCTAAACTTTCGTCTTTCCTCCATTTTATCTACCATACCCTGTGTAATCCCTGGTTTCTTTGGTCGAACTCCTTTCTTGTATCCGACACTAATTTCACACACTGTTTTTATACTTTGCTTTATTCTTTTCCATCTCGTCTCACTATCCTCTACTATTGTTGTTTTCAAAATTCTCATTTATCTTTCCATATCCAAACCTATTTTCTCGGCATCCAGAGACTTTAATCTCTCTAAATCCTATATCTTGATTTTTGCTGCTTTCTTTAACCTTTTAAGTTTTATTTCTAAAACTGCTAGTAAGAGCACATGATCACTGTGTATATCTGCACCAGGTAAGGTGTTTGTCTTCTTCACTCCATTCACATATCGCTCGTCAATCATTATAAAATCTATTTGTTTTCTATAGAGATCACCAGGTAATTTCCAAGTATACAACCTTCGTTTATGAAGCTTAAACCACGTGTTGGTAACTATTAACTTCTTTTCTTTACAAAATCCAATCATCCAATCTCCTCTTTCATTTCTCAAACCCAGACCAAATTTTCCAAAAACTCCCTCGACCTCTTCTGACCCCACACTTGCGTTCCAGTCCCCCATCATAATGTGACAGCAACCCTTCCCTTCCTCATTCAAAGTCTCTTCAATCCGGTCTTAAACCCTTTCCACCTCTTCGTCATCATTGTCAGTTGTGGGCATAAACACTTGAATGACTAGAATACTCTTCGGAGCACTGTTTATCTTTAATGATATAATTCTATCGCAGTCATATATTACCCAATATTCGAGGTAAAATTTTAAAACAAATGTATCACTTTTTGATTGTTTAACTTTGTTTGGAGGAAACTCCCCGAATTTTTTGCTGATGAGTGTTCCTGAAGGTCTAAGAAATCCAGGAAAAACAAATTTTTAAAATCGGCCCTGTTGCACCCTTTTCCAGATTTTCCGGCTTATTAAATGGACTGTATCAAACCCTTCCCATAGACCAAAGTTTTGGCACCTTCAAAGTGGGTGGAACGTTTTAGGCCCTTCATATTTTATTATTACTTTAAGTTTGTTTATCGAATTTATAGAAATTCTATAAAATCTTCGGGTTTCCATAAAATTTATTCGGGTTTATGTTCTGTAATAGAACCATCACGTGCAATACAACCTATCTTCTTTCGTTCATATATTTTTTGAACCAATTTGATTTCCCATCTCATTTCGAATGCTGTTGATTCATGAAATTTTTTTTGATATTTACTTGAACATTTGATTATTTTTTGAACAGTCGATCGGAATTAGATCATTTGTTGTCACAATAATATATATAAACTTCGACATTTTGTTTTATTGGTAGTAGTTTTTACTCGAAAATTTTAATTAGATGGACAAAAAATTATGTGTCGATCGGAATAAAATCAAAAGGACAATTCGTGAATATAATGATATTAAGATTTGTGATTTTTGTTTTTTTTTCTGTTGAAAAAAAAAATTAAAAAATAGCATATTTTCCTACTAGAGATTTAAACATTGCCGACAATTTAATTTTGCTACAGCATTTAATTTATTAAAAACAACTTAAATAATATTGAATATATTGTCAACAAGTTCAACAATCGTATTGGAGCATTTTTTTTAAAGAAGCTTACCCAATAGTATTCTATTAATAGTTTTAATATATCAATCGTTTGTTAGATTTGGTGAAGATTTTCAGTTAATGGGTAGCGAAATCCGAAATTTGACGTCCACACCGTGCTGCCTGGGTAATGCAGAAAGAATTAGGTTGGTGTATTGGAGACAAGCAGAGTAAAACTGCTTAGTCAACGATGCTACACCACGGTGAATTGGTGCCTTACAACCAATGCGACTCATGCGTCTGTTCTCCATGTCAGGGGCGGCTTGGAGCGGGTGTCTGACTTGGATCAAGCGGCTCACTATATAAACGTGTAAAATGGTTGTTTCTGGTGACCCAAATCTTTTCAAAATTCAAAAAATATTCCAAAAGTTCTTACAAAATCAGAAATTGAAATTTTTTTCAAAATTCTAAAAATATATACACAAAATTCATAAAATTCAAAAATTCTATTTTTTCCAAAATTCTTTTGACAAACTTATATCGCAATAAAATTCTCAATAATAATAGTTTTATTCCATACAAATAACTACATAGTTTAATTTTTTTCTCAGAAAATAAAGGAAAATCATTCTTTTGACACACTTGACATTATTTTTTTGACAAACTTATAATGCCATAATTTTCTATAATAATAATAAAATCTCATGTCATACAAATAATTAATTTTATTTTTTCCAAAATATTGTGTAACAAAATAAATAAACCGAAGTAAAATCTTTCTTTTGACACACTTGACAACATTTTTTGACAAGCTTATAATGCCATAATTCTCAATAATAATAATAAAACTTCAATGTCATACAAATAATTAATTTAACTTTTTCCCGAAAATGGGGTAAAAAAAATGAAAATCTTACTTTTGACACACTTGACAACATTTTTTGATAAACTTATAATGCAATAATCTAGATTTTGGTCTCACTTACCAATCTTGAACATCAAGATTTCTCCAAATTCAATGTTCCTACTCGTAATCACTTAAAATGAACATTTTTTAAGCAAAAACTATGCAAATTTCCTTGTTTTGACACACTTGACGATTTTTTTGACACACTTGCGGGACAACTATCGGATTTCGGCTCTTACCATTGCGTATAACTATTTTTAGAATCAAAAAATTTTGAAATTCCTCCAGCCGTTTTTTAGATTTCGTCGGTTGTGACGGCCGGCCGGCAAACAGACATACAATTTTTTTTTGCTTTTTTAGAATCAGTAGGTCCTAAAACGTCGAGATATGCCAATACAAGTGGGGGTAAGAATTTCACTTTTGGCTCATGAATGCAATACTTAGGTTTTCTTTTCAACAAAACCTTTCAACAAAAAAGGAAATTAACTGACAAATCGAACAAAACTGCTTTGAGAAGATATAATAGAAAACTGTACTAGTGCTTGGAATGGTACCCTATTATGAGTTCCGAAGAAATTAGTTCATAAAAAATGAAGAGTCGATGTGTAGTTCACTTAAGCTTCTTAATCCAAGACTAAATATCTCTGCTCCATTCCTTTTCTGGCTTCCTTCATAATTTACCCAAATCCCCTTCGTTTCTAGTTGACATAGTATTTTGGGATATTAAACAAATTTAAACAATGATTATTTCATTCATATTTTCGTAAACATGTCCAACTAACTCATAATTAAAAGAGCGCCATAAAGCACAATAAACAAAACTGCATCACAACAGATTCAGCCATTTTAAAAGGGAATCAGCATTAACGGTACGATTTAAATAATCTAATAGAACAAAATTCATAAATTGTTAATAAATTATCCTCAAACATAGCAGGATACAATATTCCTACAAACGAATAGATGCTTGAAATTGCGTCAAAATGAATGTTGACAAAGAGCCGATACCCTGACAATTCTATTCTAAAGACGAAACGTCCGTCGGAAAATATAAGGATTTTTATCAAACAATCCATAAAAGCGAATTCGGATTTCTATTTCAGCCACTTTTGTAATCCATTTTTCCACAAATGGAACAAAATTTAGTTCAATAAATTAAATCCTCAACTGTTACATATAAAATATCACAATAATAGTGAACGAAAGAATCCAAGTTAAAATTTCCCACGGTTTAAGATTTTCATCCCATTTACTTACTCATCTGATGTATCACTAATAATCATAATTTTTGCATAAAAAACTACAACGTAAAACATAAAATTAATTTATCTCTTTTGTTATTCCTTCAACTTTCTTATGATTATTTGTTAACTCAAAGAATTCACTTCATTCAATTACAAAACAAGAAAATATGTGTTTTTTTAAAAAGAAAATAATATTTTATAAAAATTAATACGATTTCTTATACCAAAAATAAAATAAAACAAGAAATGAACCGACAAAAACCAATTTCCCATTTTCGCAACAGTGAAAATAAAACAAATGATATAAACAAATTACAGATTTGTAAATTGTAGTCGCGCCTGTAGTTTTCTGTTTCATTTCATTCTCTTTCTATTTGATGATAGAAAAAACTTAATATTAATGCGCTTACGTTAAATTTACAAATGATAAGTCATTTACTTATTAATTTTCTTATTCTTTATTTGTGGTGCGCTATTGAGCCAGTTGAATTTTAAAAAAATTGCTTACCTTAAGAAAAATATGAAAAATTAATTTAAATTACTGGAAAATAGGTATGCAAAATTGAGAACATATGTCTCCGTACTGGATTGTAAGTAATGAACAATGGCTTGTTGTTATTTTAAATGATGAAGTTCAGTATAAATAAGAAATTTTAGATTACTATGAAAACTCTTCAATCTTTTCGTTCAATTGCAATCTTTGTCAATGGGTTTCCATTTTTCAACGACATTAGTTATTTCACTGTGTTTGCTTTATAATTAACTGGATTTATCATCCTAAGTAGCCATTAGATAATAAAATTAATACGAAATTAATTTAATAAAATATTGCTCTCCGTTTTAATGAACATTATCTAAAATATCATCATATATCATCACATCATCATAATCATCATCAACTTTAAATATCAGTAAAACTACACAAATATATATACACTAAAACAATCAATCATATCATCATAACAATTAGTTATTGTTGTTTGTGGAATTGAATGAGCCATTTAACGTCAAATGTTTACTCTTCTTCTCTACATTTTAACATACATTAAAATGCAATTAATTGTGAATTAATTTTAGAGCGCTTTTTGTAGCATTGAGTAACATACCTATAACAAGTATGTGGTTATTTTATAATTTACTTCAGCATTAACGGAACTAGGAAATTGTTCTATAATTAATAAATTTTCCGTTTTTATTTTTTTCTTGTAATACATAACGGGTGTTGCAATTTGAGATTCATTTTCAAATTTACTGTCATTTATATTTGTTTTTGCTAGGTTATTTATGTTAGGTTAGGTTACAGTGATTGTCACCAAAACCCAACAACATAGAATTTTGAAGAAGTTATACTTGTACTTTAACAAAGAATTTTAGGTTTAATATAGATCGCTGCCCAAAACTAAAAAAAAATGTTCTCATAAAAGCCTTTTGCCAAAAACTATATGAAAACCTTTTACACAGACCAAAGTCTTGATATCTCAAAGCCGTGAGATTTCAGCATATTTTTTAGCAATTGCGATCCTGTATCTAATAATAATAAACATGAAAATGAGGTTACCTGTTTTTGATTGTTAATAATGGTTCTTCTAAAATTCTAAAGTATATATGTTATAAATTCTAAAGGATATATATTAATAAATAAAGTTTCTTTTTTAAGCGAATGTAATAGTTATTTACATATCGAGGACTGAAAGTAGAAGATTACGCCTGCGGTTCATATTGAAGACCGATGCGAAGCGAGGGCTTTTATTGAACCAAGGGCGTAATCTTCTTTTCAGCCTGAGTGTATGTAAAACGTTTTACGCACAACTGCACAACTTTATTGTAATATAAATCAATTTTTGAATTTTTTAAACTCGCTAGACATTTTGAAAATTATGCTAAACATGCCATGATTTTCTCTATAAACTTCATACAATAATTTTTATTCGCCTATATATTAAAGTGTTACTTTATTACTGTGATTTGCGGCTTTAAAGTATCACTTTTCAACTATTTATTTTGTCGTCATAGCTGCGTCCAAAAAAGTAAAAAGCATTTGTATTTGTTTAAATTCTATGAAAAATAAATTTTTTTATCAAAGCAACCCGCAAATTCAAAATTTCATTATCCAATTAAAATAGTTGTTATCATTTGTTGTCATAGAATTTGGAAAAAATAATAAATATTTTTTCAAAGGTTACTTGTTCCACATATTTTTATTTTAAAATTTATGAAAATTTATAATTTTAATTTGGAATAAACAACTTTTCTTAAAATATTTTGCTTGCGGCGAATAAAAAATAGTATATGATGCACGGACGTAAGCTATTTTGGACTTAATGTGGGTGCAAATCTCGGCTAGCGCCTCGATTTGCAAACTCCACATCCGTCCAAAATCTTTAGCTTTACGTCCTAGCATCATAATGTACTATTATTTGGTTGTTCTAATTTTAAGAATATTTTACGGGTGATTATTTTACGGGCGGTAAAGTAGAAAAATATATTAATATTTCATATAGCAACGGGATTTTATTTTACGGATGTAAAGTTCAACTTTCAGACACGATAAATAGGATGTAAAATGTGTTTTATGATTCGTTTGTGCGAAAAATATTAATATTTAAATTACAATAGATTGTAATAGTAAAGTTAAACTTTACAGCCGTTTGCCGAAAAAATTAATTATTTGTTTGACATGAAATTTAATTATTATTATTGAGAATTATGGCTTTATAAGTTTGTCAAAAAAATGTTGTCAAGTGTGTCAAAAAATGATTTCATTTATTTTTTTAGCCAATTTTTTGGGAAAAAAAATTTAGCTGTTTGCTTACGTAAATATAACTGAACATGGAAATTTTTGAATTTGTTATAGTTTTTGAAATATTTTTGGAATTTTGGAAAAGTTTCAATTTTTGATTTTGTAAGAATTTTTGGAATATTTTTAGAACTTTGCAAAATTTAAAATTTTTGATTTTATTATAATTTTTATAATTTTGGAAAAAGTTTCAATTTTTGATATTTTTATAATTTTTGCAATTTTTTTAGAGTCTTGGAAGATTTTTTGAATTTTATATATATTTTTAGAATTTTAAAAAAAGTTTCAATTTTTGATTTTGTAAGAATTTTTGCTAATTTTTGCTTATTTGATTTAGGAATAAAAGAGCCAGAAATTAGCATTTCTCGATCATATTTAAGTAACCGTATGCAATTTGTGCAAATTGGACATACAAAAAGTGACTTGAAGCTTATTAAATCTGGCGTTTTTCAAGGTTCTATTTTGGGACCAATTTTATTTAATATAATGATTAATGGCTTGTTTAATCTTTGTCTAAAAGGAAAAAGTGCTATGCAGACGAGTTTGCGATCATGTATGCCTGCAAAAATCATGCTGACTTGATTCCAGCTATTCAGGAAGATCTTTTGAAATTAGATTCATGGTTCAATTCAATTCGTTTAAACATAAATATAAATAAAACAAAATTCATGCTATTTAAATGTTCTGATTTAATTAATAATTTACCTATTCTTCATAATAATGTAATTAAATCTATTAAAATTTACAATTACCTTGGCCTAACAATTGATTTTAAATTAAATTGGGAGAAACATATACAAAACATCACCAAAAAAGTTTCACCTTTAATATTTGCTGTGAAAATAATTCGTCATTTAGTGAACGCAAATACGAAATGGTCTATTTATCATGCTCATTTTGTTTCGCATTTGATTTATCTAAATCCTTTATGGAATTCTGCTACACAATCAAAGAAGTACTTCAAAATTACTTGAACTTGCTGAGACTGCTGAGAACTTACATCCAACAATACAACAATAAAATTGTATGACCATAAAATTATTAATTTTAGAACAATATGTAAATCAGAAACATTAATATTTATATTTAAACTTAAAAATAATCTTATTAAAAATAATATTATATTAAGAAGAGCTAATGAGATCCACCATTATCAAACACGTAGTAATGCAGATTTCTTTATTATATATTTGTTTATTATATATATTTCTTTATTATATATAATACTAAATGTAGGTAGAAGTCCAGTTTTGTTTTCTGGATTGGATAATTTTAATGTACTTCCTACTCCGTTAAAGATGGGAACATCTTTAACAAAATTCAAAATTAATGTACAACTTCTTTAATTTTTTCTAAATGTTGAGATTATACTTTTGTTTTCATAATACTCTTCTTAACAGTAATTACTTCAGTTTTGAAAAAATCTGGACGCAAATCTGTTTTTTTTTTTTTTAATATTTTTTTGATAAATAATGGATAACTAAACCATAAATCCTATCACATATAAAATATGACATTAGCCAATATTTCGTGATAGGATAGGGAAAATAAAAATAAAATAAGAGATAAAAAGCAAATTTGTTTTAAAAATTTGCAGGAACAAAACTAAAATTGGTTTGCCAATAGTCCAGCTAATGGCATAATCCTTGATTATGGGACGCAGTATATTTTTCAATGATTAAAGCTCAGATATATAGTTATATGAAGGCTCGTTTCTTCTAGCAAGCTACAGCGTTCCAGCATCAAGGAATATTCATTAGCTAAGATTGAGAGTGCTACCGTTGACTAAATACAGTTCATCCGCCAGCACCCCTAAGATATCACCTTGGCTAGTTATATCTCACTGCTATTGCCAGTGGTATGCGATATCTCACGTTAACTCATATGCCAATAGCAGGGACTGGAGTACGCGGGGTTGTCACACCCGTGGATCAAAAAATAGAAAAAAATTAACAACTTAATAAAAACTGATCCCTCCATGCGTATATATTATATATGTTTATGTATATAGTATATATGTTATATGTTTGCAATATTTTGGGAATTTTGGTAAAATTTTGAATTTTTGATTTTATTTAGTTATTACAATATTTTTGGAATTTTGAAAGAAATATGAATTTTTGATTTTGTGATATTTTCTCGAAAGGCTAAATGGAGAGATTCTTTCACTATCTTTCACTATCATCTTTTCACTAAATTATGTTAATTTATTTTTATTATATTTTAATCGTATTTTGTTTAATCTAACTATACTATTTTTATTATTTTAATCTAATTTTCTAATTGTACTTCTGTTTTGCTGATTTTAATTTGAATTAATTTTTACTATTTCAAGGCTTTGCCTTTTTGTACCATGAAATGTTTAAATAAAGCAAAAACAAAAAACACAAGTTAGCAGTTAAATCACGGTTGATGAGTTATTTACCGAACTTGAAACAATTTTAAACTTGAACTTCATCTGACATTGAATTTATATATAATATCCCGTCTAGCAATTTGTTCAGGTATATTATGATCGGGGCCGGATCAGGGTGTAATAAGGTAAATCCTAATAGGGCATTTGCATCAGGCCCCTATCAGAAATCACACTTGATTTCACTACCTGGGCGTGCCGTATTTGTCCTGATCTGGCCGGAATTTTGAAAACCTATATCATCCCTAGTATTGTAAATGCTGGACGAGGGCCGGATCAGAATCATATCTGATATTTCAATTATGGTATGCCCCATTTGTCCGGATCTGAACCCTACTTCATTTGGTTGAAATTCACTAGAGTATTATCCTTTTTAGATATACATAGTTTGCGAGATCTCACAAATACTTTAGTTATCGCCTCTCTGCGTTATGAATACATATAGGTTAGTATAAAGTTAGAATATTTTTATAAACATTTTTTTCTAAAGCATGGAGTAGTAAATTTTTTAATGTATATTGGAGAAAATTCCCTATTTAAAATGATCCGGTGCTAGTCCGTTTCTAGTAGGGCTGCCTGATCCGGTTTGGATAGTTTGAGGCGTTACATTACTGATCAGAACCTGTTCAGTGTGCCTGCTACGGTCCCTATCAGTAGTAGAGAAAGCCGTATCCAGTCCAGATCTGAGCCCTTACATAACGCTTGTTGGGATGTTTTCAAGTTTTATTAGGTCTATTACAGTTCTACATCTCAAATGTCACATTATCACTTCCGGTTAAGATTGTTCTTCAAGTTGTTTGAGATTTAACCTTCGTGTAACAACTTAAAAAGGACTCCTTTCATTTTAAAAGTCAGACAACTTCAACAAGTGCTTGATTTTTTATTTAATTTTTTTCTGAATCATCATCCTTTTCCATTTAAAATAAATTTTAAAATAAACTATCTTGATTTTTCCTTATTCAATTATACAAATAAAAACAAACCTGAGCCAATATCGTAGAATGTACAATTTTCCTTATTGTTTTCAAAATATAAATCTGGAAAAGTCTTTTGGCGCCATTCGAATCGAAAAATTTATATTTGTCTGTAATACTCTATTATAAAAATATATTTATCAAAAAATATTTATACTCCTTCTAGATAAGATAAATAATGATTGATTTGGAAAATTTAAAAGAAAAATCTTAACGAAACATATTTATACTTGAGAATACGGAAAGGAAAAACTTAAATCATAGTTGGTTGTAATTGCTTTGAATTTTGTTTTGTTTTTCTAGTTTCGTTTTAACTAGAGAATTTGAAATTCAATGAACTTCCAAGAAGTATTTCAAGTTGTTATTGTGGATCTAAAACGACCGTCTGTCGCGTCGTTAATACAGATAAATAATAAATTTGCTTGAAATTTTTTTTTTGTTTTTCCAATTCAATGAAAATGCAAGAATATTTTGTTTGTTATAAAAATAATTTTTGATTTATGAAAACCGATTTTTGTATATATCTTTATTGTAATGCAAATAAACAATCTTGTTATTGATGAGTCAGTTACTAAAAACATATTATCAAAATAATAATAAAACCTAAATATCACTACAAACCTCTTTTCTTTAATAAGTTTTGCAAAACGATAAAACAAAAATTTAACATCACTTATAAGCAGTTCATTAAACGATAAAATAAAAGTATCTGTGATACCATAAACCACAAAACCTCTTATCCCCAATCACACAAAACTTAAAATTAAACATTAAATAGAAACAGAAAAACTTTTAAAACGGAAAAGCATATTTTTTATTTACAGGAAAAACTTTGTTTTCCAAATTTTTTTCCTCTCCTTTTATTTAGATATTTTGTGTTTATCTGATAAAATATCACCACACAAAGGGATATACGAGAGTTAAATATAATTTTATTCTCTTCCATTTAAATATATCAGCTTTATTTGTATGTTTTTTCGATAATAATATTATGTATTATTGTATTGTTTTCTAACCTATAGCCTAATGAATTTAACCTATTGTCTAATGGAAATTTTCCTATAAAAAAATTATCATTATTCAATTTGTATGATTCTAATTGGTCGAATTGTCTTGATTGCATTAAAATTATTTGCAAGTTAAAATCACAATTGCTTTGATAAGTTTTGTTCAAAAATCAAATTTTAAGCTAAATTCTCTTATTTCGTTTAGTTGAATTTGGTTGATTATATAGGATGCACAATAAAGAACAATGAACAATAAAGATTTATTGTTTTAATGAAGAAAATGTTTTTATTTTTCATAATACACAATTTTTTGTCAGAGAATAAAGTATTGTAATCGGTTCGTGTTTAATGAATTTTATTCTCTCGCAAATTAAAATTCTCGCTCGTGCCTCGTTCAAATTTTAAACTTTTGCTTGAGAATAAACTATTTCATTATACACTCATTGATTAAACTACTATTACTTTATCAATGTTTTAAAGTTGAAAATGTTAAAAATTAAAATAATAGATTTTTTATAAGTATTGTTGCATACTATTAGCGATAGTAAGATATCGTTTCCTAATCAGTAGCAGATACACATAGGTGAAGGTCCAAACCTTGAACACTAAAAGCTTCCGGCCATCATGTTGCAGCTTCTGAAGCTAAAGAGTGCAACGATAAAAAACGTATATCCTGAAAAGAGTCGAGAATATTGTAGTCTGCATAATGGATGAAGAAAAACTACAAGACATCTCTGATCTCGAAGATACTACTGAAACATTTGTTAAAAATAATAATTTTTTAAGAGTGGACTTAATCGATAGTGAATCGACTGTAGACATCAGATTAGTTTCTCAAATATGGCAAAAAGAATAAAATATTAAAAGACACATGTGTTCTAGACCCGCAGCAGTTACAGTGCTATCTAGTTTGAGATAACCGAATATATGTCAAATCAACTGTGGCAGCCTCTCATGTGTTAACGATACCAATTTTAACCTAACATTTCAAAGTAGATGCCATCAACATCAGTTTACGACTTTTATTATCAAACTAAACAATAAAGGAGTCAAAACACATGCCGAAGAGCTAAGCTATTTCTTGTACTGCGGTCTATATTTTTTTTCTTTACGGGAGGTGTTCTAAATGCTTTTGATGCTTCCAAAGAATGAAAAACAATGATTAAGGACCTAATCAATCTCAAAAGTTTGTAACCCAAACAAAAAGACGATAACAATGACATAAGAGTCTAAGAAGTAGCAACAAGGGTCCATGTGGCTTCAAAAAATATATCAGTATCAGACAGAAAAACTAAGTAGAGTGCGTGGTTCTAGCTCTTTGAATTGTTGCATCATGAACTACCAAAAAGCAAGATGTAGCTTGACTCACTGCTACCAGATGATTCAGATCTCACCGCCTTCGATCGAATAACTGTTGTGGTAAGTATTAAAAGTGGTAAGGCTATTAAACTTATTTATTTTTTTTGCCTTGGAAGTAAAAGATTGCTCAGATTTGCTGTTTCTTAAAAGATAGATTAATCAGACACTAAATCATAAGGACTTCTCATTAAATTGATGAATAAACTCATGGACATCCAGGGAATGTTCGTTCTTGTAAGAATTTTTGATTATATTATTTATTTAAAATTAAAAAAAATTAGTTATTTATTCATTAAATTATTTACTGTTATTAATTTTTAATTCACTAGGTTTTAATATTGAACAATTATGAATTATATATAATTATGAATTATATATTAGAAGTTAAGTTATTTTTCAATTCAAAAGTCTATTTTGGATTTTTCTCAGAGAAAAACTCCATTTTTTTCTTATGCGTGTTTCGGATTCGAACTAGCCGCGTCAGTGCCATGGTTTGAATGCGTTTTGGCAGACACGCTATCCAACTAACCTACCGAGGCGATGATATTTTCAAAGTTGAAATTTCATCATAATTTAACTACTTTAAGTTGAGTTTTTTTCTCATTACGTATTTATGTTTTTAGGGTTCCGTACTTTGAAATAGTAAAAACGGTACCCTATTGGTGAGACTTCGGTGTCCGTCTGAATTTCTACATAATCGAGTTACCCAAAAACTATAAGTGCTATCAACTTGAAATTTTCTATTGTTATTAAATGTGTTTTCCCACACCTGATGATAACAAAAAATTTCAACTATTTGTTTTTATCTATATTTTATGGACATAGATAAGGAGATATTAAAACAAAAGTTTTTTTTAAGGAATCGAGTTTGGTTTAGAAAAATCGGAAAAAATGGAAGTATTTCAAAAAAAAAAATTTATTGAATTTTCGACTGCTTAGTTTTTGAGTTATTACCGAAAATGAGTGGTTTTTTGTCCCCCTCTTAACTTCGAACATTACAAAATAAAAAATAAAAAAAAACATGTAGGGATTTTGTTAAATCGAAACTAAAATTGTTTTTGGTTGTTATATTTTCAAATGTTCATTGGAGGGGATTTAAAGTAGAAATTTTGAAAAAAAATTATTTTTGATCATGTAAATGTGGGAGGCGTGTCATATGAAAGGACCCCCCCTATCTAAGAACATTATAAAAGAAAAAATTTTAACAAACTCATGGTGTAGGGATTTTGTTAAATCGATACTAAAATTTTTTTCCTAGTTATAATTTCAAATAAACGTGAAACTATACTAACAAAAACTGTTTTTTTTTTCAAATATTATATACACGGAACCCTCAGCGAGCGAATTGTGTTTGTGTGTTTTTTAGTCTAATTAACTCTACGAACATATGTTCATCATACTCTGACTAAGTTAGCATTGAATGAATTACAATTGTGATCTACGAGTTTGAAAGACAATTTCCAACTAGCTGTTGTGGCTAACACTGATTAAATTCTAGATTGGAGAATTCTAGAATTCTAGAATGCAAAATATTTTCCGGTCGATGATTTTTTGAAAATCGAAACCAGTAGAATAAATATAAAAAATAAGTGAGTAATAAATGGTGTTTGTAATTGTTTTAAAAAAATAAAAAAGTTTTTTAATTATTATTTAAATTATGGATTATTCACGTGCACGTCATTCTGAACAAACAATATTACTTCTAGAAAAGGTTTATTTATTTATTTAATTATAACAAGGAGAAATTTCCCAAAACCCAGATTCGCCAAAAAACTATGATACAACCCAAATAGTTATGATACTATGTACTGATCATCGCCACTTGAGCAAGAAGCTCGTGCTTGCGAACCCCCAATAATGGCATGTAAGATCTGGTCCCCAACAACCAAATTCTACAGAACAAACTCTTGCACTCCTTAAAAGAGATAACTGACAACCGTCAAGCTGTGGCCCTGTAGCAGAGGACTTTTATATTGTTAAAAATAGAAACATACAGTATCGATTCATCCAAAGGAATTAAATTTTTAAACGATACATGAATGAACGGACTATGCGCGGACTCTAACACTAGAAAGATCTCTATTGAAAAATATTTTATCATCTTATTTTGACTTCTAAAACAAACACAAATTTACTATATCTAACATGCAACATACCACTAACAATGTAGGAGAAAATAGTTTTAAAATAATGTTGATTGGAGTCGGTCACCAATTGCATTTCAAAAAATTCATTTCTCCAAAAATTTAGAGTGTCATTCATATAGACGCTCGTAGAATACAATATACAATGTTAATCACCCCAAAGGTGAATAAAATCAAAAGAGGAACCAGCATGACAAGCACTTTTATAATAATCATTTCAATTACAAATCATTTTTTCCGCCAACGTGCTGACGTCCGTAACAATTCCATATTTCACGTATCATCATAAAAGTGTAATTTAATATATTATGGAAAGAACTCAGCCAATCCGCGACATTTGACAATTTTGTTCCCGGCCTCTGCTTTGAAACAATCCAATGAGAAATTTGAATCGTAATTATACCATCCTTAAATGTTTTTTCATCACCAATAACCATGCCAATAGGCTTTTTTTTCTTAGCAATCTTTTTGCTATTGACATAACATTCGAACCGACCGAACAGCAAAAATTTAGTATTTTTTTTTGTTAATTTTTATTTAATTTTCAACCATATATTTTTTTAACTTCAACAAACTAAACAACGATTGAGGAATAATAATATTATTAACAAATTTTAATTTGGTTTTATAAATTTTTTATAATATGAATAATCAATGACATATCGCGACATTTATACTCCCGATAATAATTTAATTTTTTTTATTTCATTTTTAAATCTCGACTTCTAATTAATTTATTTTTTACGTTTTAATTATCAATCACGAACTGACAAATATTTGGCAATATTCAGCTATATATATTATTTAAAGATAGTCTAAACGAGTGAGAAGGAAGTTGATTTCACAGCGTCCTTTCATTTTGCAGTTTTCGTTATTAATACAAGTATAGAAACAGCTGGTTAAGAGATTGGTTCAATCAAATGTCTAGTGTTTCCAGCTAATTGAGAGATAAAATAAAAATTAGGAATTACCGTCTAATTAGATACAATCATACCATCATTCAACCTGTTGCAAATATAAAATCACACATTGAAAGAATTTTAAAATGAATATTTAGAGTTTTCAGGTTTTCATATAGAGCGAAAAGAGGTCATACATATCATCTCCTTTGTTTCATTTTATATTAAAACAAAAGAAACAATAATAATAAAAAAACTATAAATATCCATGCAGAGATGATGTGAATACATAACAATAATAAATTTATGGAATCATATGTTTGATGGGCGATCAAAAGGTTCTTGTATTATTGTTAAACAAATGAAAAATTATGTTAGTGATACACATGTAACGTTGTAGAATCAAGGATGGAAAATGGAAGGGTGTTTTAACTGATTTTAACTGTCAAGCCATAACTCCTTGTTAACACATTCATACAGAACCTAAATTGTTTTGTATTTGATTGTTGACTTTTTTCAAACGGGACCTCATCCAATTAGTGGGCATAACAGCCCGAACGAACAAATTTTACTGACCTAGCTATGGTTTCTCTTAGATCATTATCAACTAAAGACTAATGTCATTCCTGCAGAGCACCATACTCTACGTCTCTTAGCTTTCATGGTCATAGTTATTATTTCAATTTAAGGAAATGTAAGAAAAATTTATTGAATATAGAAAAGGATGATGCACCAACTAGCAAATTAAAATTGGGGCCTCACTTAACTACATTGAGTAAGTTCATGGTGTTGAAGAATGGTACTATTCTGTCTATTGACCACTTCTCTCCACCAAAAACTTGTTCAAAGCAAATTGTAGATATGATATCCCTAATGGACATAGGTGACCTATGGCTATCTGCAACGTTAAGGGATGAAGCTCCATGGATGACTTTTAAGCCTGGCGGAGGGCTGGGCAGCCGTTCACTCCTCATGTTGCAGAAGTGCCACCTCAGCCTCTGACCTTCATTTCGCTTTTTTAATTGCATTGATTTTGGCCCAGTTTCTGGCCTTTCTTTATTTCCTGAACCGCAACAACCATTGAGTCTAAAGGACCGACTTCTAGACCTGATTTCTCTCCCCTACGGCACCATTGCGTTTAACCAAATATATCTTTTCAAAATTTAATTATTTCAAAAAAAAAAACATTCAATTAAAATTTTTTGACAAACGGCTGTAAAGTTTAACTTTAGTGCCGCTAGGAAGAAGGTTAAAGTCTTACTTTTTTGAAGTACACCCAATTCTGTTTTTACACGGTAGATACGTTCCAGGAAAAGACGTGTAATAAAAAACCGTGCATAAAAAGACATGCAGCATATAGAAAAAAAGGGGATTGGTTCCATACCCTTTATTTCTGTAAAAAATAGGTAAAATAAAATGATTTGTACAAAAAAACTATTAAGAGTCTATATAAAAGCCAAATTAAATTTTTTGTGCATGTATGCACAGTTCATTTGATAAAAAAACAAAAATTAAATCAGAGATCAGCAACAGTGCGACAATGTTGTAGGAAATCAAGATTTGATGTTAAATTTAGCCTAGAGCCTAGATCGAAATAGATGCACCACACAAGACTTGACAACAATATTCCATACATGGACGAATGTAGAACTTATAAATGTGGAGTAAATTATACGGAATGAAATATTTTTACCATCTAATTAGGATGCTATTTGTTCGTCATAGATACTAATGGAAGTATCATTGGGGAACTCGGTCTATGATCTAAAAACAATCAATAGCTGTTTTTTTGGTGGAATTAGAATTGAATAAATTTTTTTACCCCAATCGGCGACTTTATTCTCGGTCCTCGGTGCTTTTCTCCTTCAAGGTCCTCGTTTACATTTATAACAACGTTTCTCCGGGCGAGATTTATTTTTTCATTCATTTTACCTTTGAAGATAGGGAAACGAATGACCTGTGCAATGTACTGTATGTCATCTGCAAAACTATTTGTCGTGTTACTGATAATTTTCAACAGATCATTGATATAAATTAAAAATAGAGTGGGGAATAAAACTGTGCCTTGGAGAACACCAGTAATAATTAATTTAGATTCAGAAGAAAAACTATCGATGGATACCGAAATGTTTTGATCGGTGAGGCATTTTTGAATATGCTTTATGTCTACATGAAGTTGGCATGCCAGATTCGATCATATGCTTTTCAGATGTTTAAGCGATAACGTACGTTTCACAATCTCAATCAAACATGCTGTTCCAACGACATATATATAATTTGAAATATTAGTTTTTTTGGGAAATGGCTAGTGTAGGCACAGCCAGTTCCAAAAAAGGTACGAAAACGGATACAACAAATTACAAACCCATATCAAACTAATCGACTGTAGCTAAAATATTTGAAAAAAACATTAATTTTAAAAATATGAGGTTCTTTGTTAACTGGTCAAAAATACTTAAAGACAATGCGGTTTTCGCCGAAAGACGATCGCCCTACATGGATTATTGTTGTCACATATGGAGTGTACCATACAGGTCTTGATTGAATGTATACAACAGAGGGCTGTTAAATTGATCAGCAATTCAAATCTTACTAATGAGCTTGATTCCTGGTATGTCGCTGATTTGACGGTATTTTACATTATGGATAAACGGGCTTCTATCTGTATCAAATCGATTTTACCTAAGCCTGCAAACTTGACACGTTACACCAGAGTATCAATAAGAGTATAATAAGATAAAATAATTTTCTTCCTCCAAACTTTAAGATTAGCGTTAAAAAATAAAAAATCTTCAAAGAAAATTGATCAACATACATACTTCTAGGAATAGAAGTTGAAAACAATATGAAATTAAATTCTCATATTTTTAACCTAGCTAAGAACGCTGTTCAAAAATTTTGGTCTTTGGAACGATTTCGTAAGTTTTTCAATAGCGAACAGCTTCTTTTAATATATAAATCATTTATACTCCCTGCATGGAGTATTGGTCTCACATATGGGATGTATCTGATTTTAGTAGTATGAAGTAAATTGAGTTTGTTCAGCGCAGAACTGCTAAACTATTTAGCAACTCAACTCTTATTAAAGAGTTAAATTCCTTGCAACATAGGAGAAATGTTGCTGATCTGAGTATTTTCTATTGATACATTGTGGATGAACAAACTTCGACTGAGATAAAATCAATTTTACCTGAACTAGCAACCTATCGCGTAGCACCAGAGTAAATTTTTTAGCCCATCCTTTTACACTTCATATAAAAAGAATCAGAAGTGTTGCTTTGCAGCGTGATTTTTTCAGCAGAGTCTCTCATCTATGGAATGTCTCACCAGCAAGGGTTTTCCCTGATAGCTTTAATCCTCAAAATTTTAAAGATAACGTTCATAAACTTCTTAAAGAAATTTAATTTATTCAAACTTAATCCTAATCCCTAGTTGGACATGGTATCTTCAGATATTAAGAGACGTTAATATATAATTTATTATAATTAACACTAAACATGTCTAGCTTTGTATATAGAAAAAAAAATACGAATTTTCTTCAAAATTTAAACCGTGCTATTTCAAATAAAACCGTGTAAAAACGAATTTAAATTTTTTTTCTAGACCGTGTTATTTCAAAACCGTCTAAAAAAAGACCGTGTAAAAACAGAATTGGGTGTATAATCAAAACGGTTGTAAGGTAACACCATTTTTATTTTATTTTTACGACGGCAGTAAGTAATTTCACATTTTTGCGGCAGCAGAAAAATTCGCCATTTCTTTCCATATATTTTTACGATATTTGTTATTTTTTTCAAACAAATTATATAACTATGACAACAAAAAGTAATATATATTTTGATTGGATGATAAAATTTTGAATAATTAAATATCTATGGCAGCAAAAATAACAACTGTTTTGATTGGATTATGAAATTTTGGTTTGAAAATTTCCAAACTAGGTTTTTCTAAAACAAAACCGTAAACACAGGTTTTGTTTCACGCCAAATTGTAAATTTTGCCCCCAATTACGAATTTTATTTTTGAAAAATGCAAGCTGCCAAAAAATCTAATGGCGGATGACCTATTTAATATTTTTATATTGAGTTTTATTTTCAAATTTAAATCAACTTATTGTTTTGTGTATTAAAATTAATCAGATTTTATATTTTTTGGATGGATGATATTAACCATGATGTATCTTCTTTTTCGCTCCATTCCCTTTGTATCAACAAATTTGATGTCTATTTTTAATTTGCCGTTGTTGTATGATAACAATTATTTTGTTTTATAAGAGCTTGTTTGAATATTTGAACAAACGTGTCGTTACAATGGTAACTAGGATTTAAACTATTTGAAATTATTAAGTTATGCGTAAATGTTTTTGTCAGTTTTTTATAAATGCCACCAAAATGTTTATAATAAATGTAGCCTGTTGTTGTTTTCAGTAGCCATAGCAACCTTTTCTCTTTTTATTATTCGAGAGAGGAACATGCGCATTAGTTTTATTGATTTTATATAATTTTAAATGAGGGATTATATTTTCGTTTATTTGTTTATAAAATACAACAAACAAAATTGTGTTAAATACAATCAAATAAATTGTTTTATTGTGCTCCACTAATAAGCACAACAGAATAACATTAACAGTTGTTTATTTTATTCGGTTAAGCATAATAACGCATACAATTATAGTTGTACAAAAAATACAAAACCTAATGTTTAACTTGTTGGCAGGACAAAATTACAGAAAAAAAACAATGAAACTAATTAATGCGCATGTTCTTCTCTCGAATAATACAAAGGAAATACTACTTTGATTGATTGATTGATTGATTGATTTGAATTAAAATTATCAATGTGAAAAATATGCATTTTTATATGTTTTTTTTGGTTTCTCATTAGTACAAAACTTGATGCCTTGCACTGTGGGTTATTTTATATTCAACCTACCAAACAAACATGTTTGATGTCTTAAAATAAAATAAAATTCACTGTCTTTTCTTTTACGCGTTTTATTTTTTAACTATGAATTCCAAAATAATTCTATTTTAAATTACTACATGTTGCTTCGTCGGAAAGATAACATGATGTAATGGGCCTGTGTTTAATCAGTGTGTTCTCCCTCAAATTTCCAATGTTCGCTAGTGCCTCGCTCGAATTGTAAGATTTGGCTCGATAGTAAAATATATCATTAAACATTAACATTATTTTAAACAATAAACTTATTTTGATTGAAATTATTAGCAAAATAATTTGTTCAATGAAATTGTACAAATTTTGAATTTATTTAATTCCTTATAGCTCGTGATTTCCTACTCGTCGGTTGAGAAAACTAAAAATTTATAGTATTGTATTCTCAAAATAATTGTTAAACATTTTTTTTTTAGTTATATTCTGTGGTAGTATCATGAAACCCGATAACGATACGTTTTTGACAAAAATCGCCGGTTTTACTATAGTCTAATAGTTCAACCATTGTTTTAACGTTAATTTTATGTCAAAAATCTGCTGGTTGGTGTTGAGCTAACGATAGATGTTTTTATATTATTAAATGGCGTCATAAAATATTGGTTTGTAATTATTCATAATTATATATTTAATAGTCTTTTATTATCGATAACGATAACAATCCGACCGGTATTGACGACCGGCTTTCATAATACAACTACTGTATTGTTCATAAAAAGTAAGGAAAACAAAACAGTAGTGAAAAAATAAACAAAAGAAGTAAGAACTACTTCGAGCAAGTGAGGAGGGTTTTCCACCACAAACAAATTGAATAATGACAAATTACTAGGTGTCGATGGAATAGTTTAGTCATGTGCGCATTGTTACAATCAAGATGCCGCATCACTCTCTTTCTCTCTCTGGCGTTTACATCCCATGGAGGGATTTTGCCGTCTGTGCCACCAGCTTCAGAACATCTCGTTCCATGACCAGTTGACCCCAGTTTCGACATCCTATATCACGAAGGTCTTGAATGATGTCATCACGCCAGCGTTGTCTAGGTCGTCCTCTTCGACGAACACCAGCTGGTTGTTGTTGAGACGCTTTTTTTATCATTCTATCCAAAGGAGCCCTTTCTACACGACCAAACCATCTAATCCGGTTGGATTTAATGAATCTGCATTCCGCATCACTTTTTCCTATAAATAAAAGAAAATTATTACCCACATAAATTTTAAATGTTAACTAACTTTTACCATTTACCTGTTTTCTATGAGTATCAGCCTAAAGGTTATTGTTAAACATATTCAATGACTTATATATTTATTTAAAGCTCTCCATGAGTATCAGCCGGGTCGTTTACGTAAACTGAATTGTCTGACCTGTTGGAAAAGTTTATTTTGAAACCATAAAATTACTATGACTAAACATTTACAAATCAGCGCAAATGCTTGCACTGATCGTTCAATGATAATTGTTACTTGCAAGGGTCTACTCTGATCTGCTTAGAAATGTCAAATAAAAAGGAATAGGAAATTTTTAAACTTGAATTTGTACACTTGATATTTTTTTGTCGTTGTAAATTTGAATGAACTTTGTCATTCATTCAAATATGTGGTGATTGATTGAGATCAGCTTCCACCTATTATTGGACTCTTGAACGTCCGACTCCACCTATTGTTGGGCTCTTGAGCGTCCAACTCCACCTATCGTTGAACTCCTAAAGCGTCTGACACCACCTAGTTTTGGGCTCGTGAACGACAGACTCCATCTATCGGAGGGTAGTAAATTGATGGTTCGTTGAGTTTTTGACATGCCGGATGTTGAGATGCCTAGTTGGAGGGAAGAGATAAGACTGACAATAGGTGGTATATAAGACTCGATCAATCACAACACGCTCTCTCTTCAGCCACTAACTTTTAGTGGAAATTATATATAGTGTGCGACATGTGCAAAATTTATCTGAACGTAAATCAGATTTAAAAAAAAAGATTTATTATTGTTATGTTTTGGGTTATGTGTATTAAGTTAAGATTGTACAAATCAAAAAAAATATAATAATTTGCTGTGCTGTAATTAGAAATAATAATTTAAATAAAAAAAAGTAATCCAAGTGATAGAATTGTTATGTAAAAATAAAATAAAAACGTTTGTATGAGTTTTTCTGAAAATTCAATAAGTAAAGAAAAATGGATTTCATTATGTTACTAGAAATAGTAGATTGTATTACTAGTGCGAATGCGTTTTCCAAACAAGAGTTTGCCTGGCAAATATCTCGCGTTTGGGAAACGCATTCGCACTAGTAATACACACTATTTTTTGTAACAAGTGCATAAAATTTATAAATTTTTATTTAATTGTTCATTTAATCATTTATTTAACAAAGAGATAAACAAATTTAAGATTTTTAAATAATTAAAGTGCGCCATCTTCGTTGTAATAGTTGTAAGTTATACTAGCTCGAAAAAATAAATATAAGAATCCAACTAAAACAACACATAGTAATCCAACTGAGCTGTCAAAATTGTGAACTTTGAAAACCTAAATGAATTGTTTTTTCTTGCAATTCAAATGATGCAATGTGTTTAAGTTGTTTTTACTATATGGTAAGTTATTTAAATTATTATTTTAAATTTTTAGTGCTATAAAAATATTATATATAGATAGATATATGGATAAATTTATCTACAATTCTCACATGCAGGCGGCGTGCTAGCCCGTGCACAAAATATTTTGTGGTCATATGTGCGGAAAAGTTGTTTTTTCTTGTATTTTGTTCTAGTACAAAATTACATATTTTTCATGCATGTGTTACAAAAAATATATTTTTTATAAAAGCTACTAGCTTTTTTAAACAAAAAAGAAGAAGAGAATTTTTTTATTTGTTCTGTTCACTTGTTTCATGTATGTAATATGGCCTAAACAAAGAAAAAGAGAAAAAATATTGTTATAAGAAAAACAAAAAACTTGTTTTTCGGCAAACGGCTGTAAAGTTTAACTTTACTGCCACTAGGGAGTTAGCTAAAGTCTTACTTTTTAGCCTGACAGCAAAAGTAACGTCTGGCGACAGCAAAAGTAACGCCATTTTTATTTTATATTACGGAGGCTGTAAAGTAGCATTTGTTATTTATTCGTTTGTTATTTTTTTAAACATATTGTATAACCATGACAACAAAAAATAAGTTGATTCTCATATTATGAAATTTTGAAAAGGCTGATTGATAAACAAATTTTATTCATACAAATTTAAATATTTTTTTCTCTTTTTTGGAAGTAATTATGACGATACAAATTCATATTTATAAAAAGTTTGATGTATGAATTTCATATTTATAAAAAATTTAAACGTTTGCCGAAAAAATAGTGTATTTAATTCGGAGCTAAAGTGACTTTTTGTGTTTCGTCTATAATTGTCGGCCTCCCTGCGGTCGGCCGTCAAACTATAGACTCAACACAAAAAGTATCACTTTAGCTCCTAATTAAATAATGTACTATTATATGTTGTATAATACTATTATATGTTGTATAATAAATGAAAAAAAAGGAAAGTTAAAAGTGCGTGCAGGAGGCTGAGAGATCGTTGGGTTGATAAGTTGATTATTGATTAGGCTATTTGCTAGTTACCAATATTTGATTTGGCTCCAATAGAAGGAGATTCTTCTTTTATTCTTCAAGAAAAAAATTTGAAAGCAAAAGGGAGGGGAGTTAAGTCATAGGGAGTACGTAAAGAGAGCCGAAATACCCCTCCCAGGGTGATCAAAGAAAAAAAAAGTTTTATGAGGTTATTGAGCAAAGCCAATGCAGGAAGTAAAATCGCAACAGCCAGTATTTATTGCAACAAAAATATACATAACAGGAGGACGACGTCACAAGACCAAGCAGTGAGTTACATACATTTTTTTAAATTTTATCTTTTATTTTAATTGTTCAATTAAACAAATTAATAATTCGAAATCGCAAACCCTAATTAGTATTAAGATGTTAAGTTTGACTATCATGTCTGACTGGTTTTAATCAGTGTAGATCTTGGCGTGAGAGTGATCTCTTTTTGTCTCCGATAGAGGTTCCCAAATTTTTTTTTTTCATGTTGTAAGCTCACACAAATTTTTTTTGTTGCAACCGGGCTAATTTAAGTCTTACAAACCTGGAATACAAAAGCTATCCCGTGATAGCAAGGTATGAAAAGCCTGAAATGCGTAACAGCATTATAATGGGCGTCGCAAAACTGAACACTGTATACAAAATACTCGCTATTGTTTGACTCATCCTTTTCGCCTAGGTAACGTAACTGGCGTTTGACAGAGGAATGAACTTGCGCCCATACTTTTCAATTTTGTCCTTGAGTAAGCGATAAGAAAAATTAAAATCGAGACTCAAACTACATCTTTAAAAAGTTTAGTCAAATTTTTGGCTCCATATTGCACGCAGACCAATCAATATCAGTTAAAGTTTTACACCACTCGAAAGAAATGCTGAATTACTTAGAGGATGCCTCAACATAGGCAAAATAAATTTTTTGAACGCCAAAATTAATTTTATCAATGTTTGAAAGAAAGATTAAATTTTTTTTACATTTAACGGTCCATGTAAAATTGCTAAAATCAGTATTAAATTCAAATGAATCATGAAATCAGACACATCCTAATTGGAGAGTGAGGTGTTATCGTAATAAATTCGATAGATAGAATTATAAAAAAGAGTTTAAAAAAATAACTGGTGTTCGTTGGGGATATATTAAATAAATACACAAACAACGATGGCGTGATAACGTCACTTTAATGTGTGCACTAGACTGGTCGCTTAAAATTAAATCTTTTTGGGCAAAAAACCACGAGGGAATTTATTTTAAAAAAACTTCTTTTTATGAATGAGCCGCAAAACGATCGAAGTTGATTTTTTCATAAAACCGTAAACCTCTCGTGAAATATGAAGATTTAAAAAAAATAACATAAACGTTTTTAAAGGAAATGTAACTCTTAACCAAAAAGGTCCTGATCATTTTTTTCCTAAAACGTATATTTCTGATGACATTTTGAAAAAAAACCTCGAAATTCTTCGTAACTCGAAAAAGCCAATGACAAAAGTTTCGATGAAAAAGTATTAATTTTGGTTTTTCTTTCTTTTTTAAAATGTCATCAGAAATATACGTTTTAAGAAAAAAAAATATAAGACTTTTTTTGTAGATAATTAAATTTCTTACAAAAATATCTGTATAATTTTTTTTTAATCTGCAAATTTCTTGAGATATTTAAAAGTATGTGCGATTTTATCAAAAAATCAACTTCGATGACTTTGCGGCACGTGTTATTTTTATTTTTAAAAAATGCCCTCGTGGTTTTTTTACCAGAAGAATTTTTAATGCGCGTCTGACAAAATTAAATTTTTAACAACCAGTCTAGTGTACATCTTGTGCTATCGTAGCATCCTTCCGCTGTAAATAAACAGTAAATTTAAAATGTAAATAAATTACTTTTTTATTCCTTTATGTAGGTTGAATTTCCATATTAGGGCTTTTTTTTATAGAAGTAGTTGCATGATATTTAATTTGGCAGTCTTTGAATCGGAAAAACCACGATCAACTACAAATCAATGTTAAACGTACATGAAATAATGAGTTACAGAGATCTGGTACTTTTGTAAAAGTAAACACTATGGATCAAATTGTCTATCGTCACACGGTAATAGTTACATATATATTCGATGGATCCAAACTGCACATAAATGGATTATTTCTGGAAATTATAAACGACAACTTAACTTACCTAAAATAATTGTTATTTATTTATCTAAAACGAAAAGTGAAACTTTAAAGTACAAGCTAGTTGTTTACTAGTGAGAAATTAATTAACGAAATTACAAGTGAGTACCTTTAAAAACACTTTTCGTTTGAGGTAAATACAAAATTTTATTTCATACTGCAAAATTTATTAAAATAAAAAGAAATGAACTTTAAATTTTGCTCAAAAAGTTGAACTTTAACGTCCTAGGACTTTATAAAATTTCATAAAGTCCTAGGACGTTAAAGTTCAACGTTTATGTTACAAAAAGTTGAACTTTAAGGTCCTAGGACTTTATAAAATTTAAAAAAGTCCTAGCACTTTAAAGTTCAACTTTTTGTACCACAAGTAACCCGAAAAATGTCGTTTTAGATATCAGTATGAAATAAATAATATTTTGCATGAGTTTTATATAGTGTTAAATTCTGCTCCATCATATATGGGAGGCCTGTTTTTGCATTTGTCAAACGTTAAAAATGTTGAATCAATTGAACTAAAACATTAGTTGATGCTACAAAATTGATTTTGTTGAAAAAATATTTTAGATTTCACCAAAATATTTTCTTTGGTGAGCTTTTTAATTTTTATATATGAGAATGTGTCAAAATAAACCGTTAAGTGTATCCAAAGAATTGTTTCCAGAATCCAGATATTTTATTACCAAATTTTCAACCACTTCCGAAAAGTAGAAATAGCTAAAAAAATATGAGGTTCTTGCAGATTAATATCAGGTTGTTGCAGTTTTTCCACAAAAGTTTGAAATGCCCGATAATAATAAATGAACTATTTAATAATGAAACCATAATAATTTACTCAACGTTAAGCAATGGTACGAACAAAAAAATTATCTAACCCATCTAAACCTTTATTTTGAAAAACAAACAGACAACATAACGAAAACACAAAAATAATAAGATCAGATGTGACCACCCTATGGCTTCATCATACAAAATGTGATAACATTAGTTTTTTTTTTGTAACAAGCATTCTGTTTTCTTGCTTTCAAAAGATTGCTTCAAGTAAATAAAAATAAAAAAACCTCAACAAAATAAAGTTAGATTAAAAAGATTAATCAATGTTGAATTTAAATAATTTTTATATTTATTGTAACAAAAAAGTTCTTGTTAAATACACTAATCAATATTAATTGTGGAAAAGAACAAATGACAAAATAATTTCTTTGAATAGTTGGAACAAGTAACAGATTTTAACAGTTTCTAGTCTTACTATATTATAAGAAACACAAATTCATTATCAATATAAATAAAAGGAAAATAATCAAAGAAAAAAAAACCAAGTTTGAATTAAAAGTTGTGTTGTAATTGATTTCTTCTTTTCTAATGATAACATTTTTTCCATTACAAATCAATTTGTGGTTATGTAAAATCTGTTCAGAGTTGTACATGAAAATCTTTCTACTGCTATAAAGTTGTCATACATAACTTGAAATTGTCATTGGCCAAAATATTGGACAATGCCTATATTACGTGTCCTCAAGAGGGTTTTATGGATGAAAAAAGAATAGGAAACCAAATTATTAATTGTAAGAGTCAACAATAAAAAGGCAGCAACCAAGGAAAACTATATCGGAGCTTAATGGTCGTATCTTTCCCTGGGATCTACAATCAACTTTCTTATGAAAGTGAACTTTTTTAAATATTATTATTGTTACAAATTTATTTCGTTAAAATGTTAGGCTAATTTAGCAGGCGATAGGAGAGCCAAGTCAAGATTCGTATGGAACATTTCGTTCCCGGCTATAAGAAGTGGTTTTATTTTATTATTAATGAAATTTTTGGTGAAAAAAGTCCTACATTGCAAGTATTATTTATTGAAAAGACCCTTTTACCCTTAATACAGAACATTTCGGGTGAGTTTGCCTAATGAAACTAATAGGAACAGAGTGACTGGGAATATGAGATCGTTCCAGTGCTAATTATTGAAATGAAGCATTTTGCTAAGCGAAGTGGTGTTGTTTGTTTTTTCCTTTTCTTTAAAATAGTTTGTAGAATTAATCCAATTAGTTTTAACCCGTAAAACTATTAATAAGACCATAAGATTATCGCAATAAAACCAATAAAACAAACATTAAACACAATTTCTTATATTTTACTAATAAAAGAAGAAGAAACTGTAAGTAATAAAAAAACGGTAACACTTTAAAGAGCTTAAAAAACATACATAAAAATTGTTACAATAGCCTCTAGATATTTTGCAATGTACACGATGATGATGATGATGATAATCATCAACAACATCATCGAAGATCATTTCAATTTTATTCAGTTTTTTTTAATATTCAGTAAAATCTCTTTCATGAGTCCTCATTTTACTCAAACACTTACGTGAATAAATTACAGTAATTACGGTTGGTAAAACGTATTCATTATTTTACAATAGAGAAGAATGTTAAGATTATTCGTTTTCTTTGGTTTTAATGCATCTCCACTCGTACGAATATTGGAAATAGAAAGTCTGTTTGTATAAAGCTATATGGTTGCATATTTGCTCCTAGACAAGGAGCTTTCTTTAGGACAGGTTGTTATCACAGATTGAACTAAATGATTAGAATTCCATAAAAAAAGTTACAGAGTTGTCGCAATCGGGTTCTTACAATAACTCGGAGTTTTTAAAAAAAAGTGAACGCACTAAAAGTATCATTTTTAAATGTAGATGATTTCACTTTATACTGAACAAAAAGAAAAGGAAATAGAAAAGCTAAAAGAAGAATAAGATTATCGTAATTTGCGTATTTTTGTTTAAATTGGATTTTTCGATGAAGATTGCACAAAGAAAATTATACAAATGTGACGATAATAATCGTAATCGAAAATTGCTCTACTTTTGTGAGTAGTGTAACAAAAATTTTATTTGTTCCTTTAGAATTTCAAAAGATTTTCATGGCTTGATGATTATGGTAAATGATAATTTTTATCCCGTTCTACGAGAGAATGAGAGATACTGGTTTTTATTTTGGTTGGTTGGCTACCGATACTTGATTTAGATAGAAACTTTTGTAATTAATTTAAATTCTTGTACCAACTCTATCGTTGTTTGATATTTAAAGAGCGTAACAAAAGCACAATCACTTCCTTTTTGGAGACAATGGCGTTCGATAGCGAAAAACAAATATAACAAACAAGTAACCGTCACGTTGATTTTTAAATTGGGATATCACTAGGCACTAGCTAATATTTTTTGGAGATGCTGGCGAATCCACTCTATGCTCTAGTCGGGTAGCAGGTCAGGTTTTTCAGTCAAACCCGAAGATAAAAATCCATTCATGCGAAAATTGTCAGAAGCAATTAATTGTGAATTTAATTTTTATGAATAAATTGTGAAAGGTAAAATCTAGAAAAGATAAAGCAAAAATTGTTAACATATGTTAAACTTTTGGTCAAAATATTGCTGTGGAACAAGAAGTGATTTTTCACTTGATTTAAATATTTTGTCCACCTAAGCTAGATGTGGAAGTAATTAGATGTGGAAATAATTACATTAGCTGGGGCGTTGTAAAAAGGAACTGATATATTTTTTTTGGTTTTGGCTATCTTCTCCATCCAATGACAAGGCCTTGATGTATTCGAAAGTCAAAACCATAACCAAAAATAAATTTGCATAGAATAGAGACCCCACCAATGAAAAATTTGGCACAATCCTTTTTGTGTCGAACACAGTCAGATAAACCTATGCTTTGTGGAGTGGAAGTGCTTACGTTGCAAATTTATGAATTGATTCAAAACGGTCTGAGATTTTGAAGATTTTGCGTTAAACGTTGAACCCGAGTCAGATTGGGCATTGCTGTCCGTGGACAAGTGAATATACTAAATAGTTTCTGGGTTTCGATTTTTGTTTTTGTCTTGGACTTCTACTGTGATGGATTCAGCACTACCAGATATTTGTAAAATTTAATAATACATTCGTCTGCCTGGTGTAGCATTTTTAATATTTTGCGGAAACCGTTAAATACTAAACATGATTTGGATTTGTCGGAGTTCTGTGAAGATATCATTCAAATTTGTTTTTGGTGTACAATACTTTCTTTATACCAAAAAGAGATTTGAGTTTTGCATATTTGCTTATTTAGTAATTTATTTATTTATTTAGCGTATGACTTTTTTTGTGACACATAAAAAATAAAATAAAACTTAAAATAGGTAGATTTTTCTATTAAATCTACTTAAAACAAAACATTAATACACATTAAATGAACTTACAATCGATTTGATTGCGCGTCTTTTAGTTAAAAAGTAAAATATTTAAACATTTAGCAGTACATTTGAACATTAGATGTTTACATCGAGTGAGACAATCCATGCTACTACATCGGGAGTTGAGAAATGGATGACTGATATACCGCCATTGTACCGTCGAATTGGACACACAGTTGAAATGTGTTTTATGGTTTGTTGTGGAGCTCCGCAGTCACATTGAGGGGACTCTGAAATGCCCCACATCCAGAAATGGATGACTGATATACCGCCATTGTACCGTCGAATTGGACACACAGTTGAAATGTGTTTTATGGTTTGTTGTGGAGCTCCGCAGTCACATTGAGGGGACTCTGAAATGCCCCACTTGGAGAAAGAATCAGCACAACGTCCAGAATTCGTTTTTATTCGGTTTAGTGTAGTCCAGGTATGACGTGGCAGATCGAAACTAGGTTGGAAGAAGTCGGGTTAGTAATAGAAAGGCAAGGTGTGTTGTAAATTCAGGTATTTCAGGCATCCAAGATATTAAAATTAGTTGCCAGCAGGTTGCCAGTTTTGAGTGGCAGTTTTGAGCTTTCTTGAATTCAATCAACAACGAGTGTGGCCACCGTAATATTCATGCAAGGGTAACGTGATATTGTTGGTTACCTTTTTATGTTCATGCATGAGCGCATGCATATTATTTAGTAATAATATCATAATATGAGCAAAAACAATTTGTAAAATATAATTCCAAAACGTTTATAAATAATGCTAATTGAAGGTGGGAGTTTCTTTCTAAGTGATTCTTTTCTTTTATAGAAATATTTGTTTTAATTTCATTTATTACAACCTAAAATGATAGAAATGGATACAAATTTTAAGATATGTGAAAGTTACAATCTGTTAATGGCAGAAAAGTTATATGGAATTGTTTGTGATATGGTTGGATTACTAAATTTATGATAAAATTTTATTTGATTGATCTTTTATTATGAAGAATTTATAGCTTGGGTGTTGAGACAGAGATTAGATGATATTGGAGAAACTACGAAAATATTTTACCGTTTCTGGACCACCTACCTGGAATTTGTTTTATAAATGGTATTTCGATAGTTTTCTTTGAGCTCAAACCACAAGCAATGGCCTAATTCAAATCAAGTTACAGTTTTATAAAATAAAATGTGTAATACAATTGGGTTTACTATATTTTGACGTAAATTCCTTTTGTGTCCAATGTTCCACAACAATATTTATTCTAAGGTATTAATGGGACATATTTTTCAATTTTTATTAAAGGAACTCAGTACTTACTAAACATTTTTAATTTAAATACACCATGCCAATTATATACAGACTATAACTTTACAGTAATACTCCATACATCGACGAAAATGGGACTTATAAATTTGAAGCAATTGATATGGCCTGAGTAATTGAGTAAAGTAAAATTTTCAGTAGTTATTTCCTAATGACGGCAATAATTCGAAGCTTTTTCTTGGAAATTCCAAAGGCAATTTTAGGCTATTATCAATGCCACTTGTATGAGAAATTTTCCAAAAAATGTGAGAATTTATCACTGGTTAAGGGAAATTTATTTAGAAAATGTTTTGCAAGCATAATTAAATAATTAAAACAATTATCTTTTATATAACATTTGATAGTTCATCAAAAAATTATTATATAATATTTTTAGAATTTGTAAAATTTGTCAAAAACTAAAATTGAAGTATTTGAAATTAATCGAGCTAAATTTCACATAAAAATACGTTCGGTTGTTTGAACTATACCGTTTTGTACTTGTACAGTTTAATCGTTTTCGAAGTTCAATTAGTCATATCTGCCCTCGCGGTGAGGTTGAGGCAACCGCATTTCGATTGGAAATAGAGAATGTTTTTTAGGTGCAGCGAAATAAGGGTTTTGAACAATATTTCACTGCGGGATTTTTACATTTAATTTAACAAAAATACATAAAAAACTAATTAATATCAACTGCAACCTATGATCAAATAGTTTTTTTAAAAATTACAAATATGTCAAATTTTTCTCCAAATATTGTTCACAAATTGTTCTTATTTAGATTTGGGAAGTGATGTTTCTTTGAAGTAAAAATTCTTTGTAAAAACACAAGTTTTTTATTTCTGTTTAGAAGTTTATTACAAAACAAACACGAAACATTAATACGTTGAAGGAAAATTACAACAGATTATAGACTAACAAAATATAGTGAAAAGATTATACACTCAGCAAACTACTAAAAACCTCTCCATTTAACGTTCAGAAATTTAAGCTTTTCAAAAACAAACAACCCATTATCTACCAATTTCATGTTCTGCAACGACAAAAAGAATCTGTTCATTGAACATTTTCTTTTAAAATCTAAAAGCAGTTCCAAACTATAATCCTACATTCATTTCATACTATCAGATTCGTTTCATAAATAACATCCGTCTATTTATAGCGTTCCACTGTAATGCATAATACTTCGGTCTGAAAGACCTAAGTATTACATTCATGAGCCCAAAGTGAAATTCTTACCCACTAAAAAAGTGGTTTTTTGGTATTTCTCGACGTTTTAGGACCTACTAATTCTAAAAAAGCAAACAAATATGTATGTCTGTCTGTAGGCCGGCCGGCCGTCCGTCATTACCTACGCTGCAGGGAAAACGGCTGGAGGGATTTCAAATTTTTTTTTCTTAAAATAGGTATTCACAAGGGACAGGTCCGGAAGGACGCTGTGTTTTATAAAAGTGTGTTAAAAAATCATTATGTGTGTCAAAAAGAGCAAGTTTTCATATTTTTGGCTTAAAAAACGTTCATTTTAAGTGATTACGAGAAGGAACATTACATTAGGAGAAATCTTGATGGTCGGGATTGGTATGTCAGATCAAAAACTAGATTATTGCAAACTAGATTATAAGTTTGTCAAAAAAATGTTGTCAAGCGTGTCAAAAGAAAGATTTTTATTTATTTTTTTACCTAATTTTTTGGAAAAAAAATAAAATTAATTGTTTGTTTGAAATGAAGTTTTATTATTATTATTGAAAATTATGGCATTATAAGTTTGTCAAAAAATGTTGTCAAGTGTGTCAAAAGAAAGATTTTTATTTATTTTTCTACCCAATTTTTTGGAAAAAAAATGTAGCTCTTTTTATGACGTAAATGTAATTTAAAATGAAATTGGACATGGAAATTTTTGAATTTGTTATAGTTTTTCTAATATTTTTGGAATTTTGAAAAAGTTTGTATTTTTGATTTTGTAATAATTTTTGCAATATTTTTAGAATTTCGACAAAAGTTTTAATTTTTGAATAACATTCTTAGAATATTGAAAAATTTTTAATTTTTGATTTTATTATAATTTTTGGAATTATGAAAAAAAATTCAATTTTTGATTTTGTAATAATTTTTGCAATATTTTTAGAATTTTGAAAAAAGTTTGAATTTTTAAGAATTTTTGAACTATTATTGGAATTTAGAAAAAATTTATATATTTGATTTTATTCTAATTTTTGGAATATTTTTTGCATTTTGAAAAAGTTTGATTTTATTTAATTTAACAATATTTTTGGAATTTTGATTATAATTTTCCGGCAACGTATTGATGTTACGTGTTAGTTTTGTAGTAAATTTTTAAAGAGAGATAAAAAATACTTGTACTTTAACAAAAGGTTATGTTTGATATACATCGTTGCCCAAAACTAAAAACCATGTCCTCATAAAAGTTTTTGTCGAAAACTATATGAAAATCCTTAACCCAGACCGAAGTCTTGATATCTCAGAGCTGTGACATCTCAGCCCCTCCATATTTTTTCACTTTAAAACACTTAACTGTTCTTATATTTCGATGTGTAATCAATTGTTTTTTTTTTGTGAAACAAAAGTTTTTGTTTTTATTGTTTTAAATTTAAACTAAAATAAAGTTAATTGACCCGCGCAGGTGCGTTGATGTTGTGTGATCTAATTAGGGCGATCCGATTTATGTGTTGTAGTTGAGATTTTTTTGCATTATTAATAAATGGTTAAATTTTGAAGGATCCTATGTCTAGATTTGATAGTATCAGGCTCTTAATGTGAGTGATTTTTCTCTGTTTGTTTCATTTGGTTTTTTATGGACACGGCAGATTTTCGAGTATTGGTTAATATTTATTTGTTAGAATGAGAAAACCTAATCACAACAACTGAGATAAATGGAAACCTTTTAAAAATAAAATTGTTGTATATAAAACGATTTTGAAATATAATTTTAGTTAAGTTTTAACTTTTAAAGATACGGTTTGGATTGAAAACCTCTAATTTGGAAAAACATTCAAATAACTCTATGTGTGGGTTTTAATTATTAAGAGAGACAGTGCGTCACAAGGTCAAGGAATACGCCACTAGCTAGATGATTGGAAATCCCATTTGTTTTGTTTCAGCAAATGTTTCTAAAAAATTTGCTATTTACCTTTTATTTTATTTTTATTTTCTGTATGCATATGTCATATTCTATATGTGATTGGATTTTTTGTTTAGTTACCCAGTCTTTACCTAAAAAACAGAAAAAGAAAGATTTACGTCCAACAAAACCTTTGAACGTATGTTGTTGTGGGACCTTGGTCTTAAAAGGTTTTTATGTGTTGGTGTGACGCATATTGTAATTCTTACTACACAGTACATTTATTAAAAAAATACATAAATAAACTAAACAAATATTTTGAGTTTTTGTTTTTTAAACAAGAAGGTGGAGGTTATATGTCGGCTAATATAGTAGTTGCACCTTATAACTAAAAAGAGGAGTGAACACCTGCCATTTATCAACCAATAGCAAACGACAACAGAGAAGACAAGGACGAAAAATTAAGCAACAGAATTACAATTTCGTTGTTTCAGTTAAGTTTTTTTAAGAATTATACCTTACTTTTTATCATTTTTTCTGTTATATATATAATTTTTCAGGTCGTATAACATGATTCGTTGAACCTTTCTTTTTTTATTAAAGATTTTCTTGTGCCAAAGGCCATGTGTTGATTTTATTTTTATATTGTAATATTCCCAGTATAAACAGAAAAACTGTTTATTACATTTCAATCACATTTCATGTCATACAAATAATTAATTTTTTTTTCTTCAAAAAAAGGGATTGATTGAATAGATTGATTTGATTCTTAAAAATTAAAATAGAATCAAAAATTGAAGCTTTTGCCAAAATTCTTAATATATTGCAAAAATTATAACAAAATCAAAATGCAAACTTTCTTCCGAATTCAAAAAATTTCCTAAAATTTATAATAAAATCAAAAATTTTAACTTTTTCAAAATTTTAAAAATAGTCCCAAAATTATAACAAAATCAAAAAATGAATTACTTTTTCCAGAATTCTAAAAATATTGCAAAAACTATAACAAAATCTAAAATTCAAACTTATTTTCCAACTGTTCCTGTTATGCAGAAGTCGTGGAATCGGGAATCACACAAAAATTATTATTCTTGTAAAAAACGACATCTAATCTGCAACAACTTAATATTTTCCAACTGTTCAGTGTTCCTATATGTTGGGAAGAATTTGTTGAACAATAATGCATACTATTATTATTGTAAAAACATATACAAATAAAGTTGTTTTTATAAACGTCCAAGGGATAAACCATTATTGCAACACAGATTCATTCGTTCGTCTTAACTTAATGTTTATATGCTAATATATGGTTGAAACATTGTATGCAGCATTTCAAAATTGACTTTCAAAATGACTAATTATTTGCCGGCTGTTCGGACGATTATTAAATTTGTTGGTCTACTTCAATAATCTGAAGAGCTTTTGGAACATATAATGATATTGTGAATTCGTTCATTTTCTGACATTTTTGCTTATATATTTGTTATATTTCCTAACTCTCAATGTAGGATAATGATGGCGATCTATACACTATTATTGAGTGATTCGGTAAGAATTTTGCTGGGCATTCTTTTTGCATTGGATTGCGTCACAGCCACATATAGTTTCATTAGAATGAGTCTAAAATTCAATAAAAATTTGAAATTTACAATTTTTTTATCTTAAAACTATTCAAATGCTTATACATTTCCTTAAACGATTTTGTCTTTAAATTATGAGACCGGTGTGGTAGGGGTAGCTAAAGGGTCCTGTTTTGGAGATTTGAAAGCTTTGAAACCATAATTATTTAAAGAATTGTTATTGATAAGTGCTTTCCACTAAAGGAATCTTGGTACGCCGTGATTATACTCAGCTGAGAGTAGTAAGTAGTAATACGATTGGAGCAATTTCGATAAATAAGAGCAATAAAACTTAAACCTCTAACACCAATAATTCCTAAAAGTTTTAAGTCCACCACTTTGAAGTAATACGATAAATGAAAGAAAACTACAAATAAAATTAATTATAAGTTAAGCAATAATCCATTCAATTCTTGGAAAAACTTTACACAAAAAGTCAATTTTCATTAAATTTTTTGTTATTTTAGATTTCGTTGTAGTTTTGATTTTAGATTTAATTAATTTGCAATTTTAAAGTATTGTTAAGTTTTTTTGGCTTTATTTATTTAAACAAAAAACATAAAATATTTATGTTGATTTTGTAAAATTAAAACAAAACTATCAAAAAATAGTTGAAACGTGTTTATATGATAAAAGAAAATAGATAATGCATGAAATTAGACACGTAAGAGTCAATAAATTAATGACAATAAATGACATGAATTAAATTTTTCTTTGATGACAAGCTTGTGGCATTATTTCATAGAACACAATTTGGATTAGATTATTTAGAAATTTTTTGTTTGATTGTACAGAAACGGATATGAATTAAATTAGAAATGTTGTGCACGTTACACGTGCTGTTGCAAAATTTTTATTTACATTTTGATTAGACACGAATCTCGTCCTTTGTTTTCTATATAAACAAATAGTTAACATTATTTCTATTATTATTCATAAACCATTTTGAAATGTGATGTTGTAATATAATTTTTAGTTATCCATCGGCACCTCAGATGTTGTTGTGGGACCTAGGACTTAAAACTTTTTTATGTGCTGTTAAGACACACATTGTAATTCTTACACAGTACATTTTATTTAAAAATAAAATCCTGCAAGAGCTATTTTTCAGCTAGTTCAAAATCTGAGGGACATTCTTCTGTGGCAATCGCATTCTGTGAGCAAACAGAGAGATATATCTGATTTCTATTTCTTTATGTCTTTTTAAAGAGCGCTAGTTCAAAATTTGCAACTGTACATTTTTTTAGTTCAATAACCTACGTTTGCTATGATTCTGTATCCATCATACTTACAAAATTGATGGACCAAAAAACTTGGACAAATTTAGAGTGACTTCAATTGGAAAGGAATAGAACCCAATTTTAACCAAATTGAAACTGTTAAAGACTGAATATAAATACCTTAATTAATAAATAATTTTAATTTTTTAAATAGTTTTAATCTTCTCGATCCTGCCCAAAACTTGCCAGAAAGCAGAATCAATTAGGTCAAATTCTTTATTAGGGCAGCTATCAACACACTGGCTTAAAAACTAACCGAAAGCCAGCCAGAACAACTCCAGAGAAGCATTCGTTCTTCTATGCAACATGACCGGCACACAAACAAATAGAATAAAAAAAATTTCAATAGCATTTAATTTAATTTTATATTGCATAATTTTTAAATAAATGAAAAAAGTACGATTGTATATTCATTTATGAACGCCAGACTTGTTTGGTGCCTCTTGATGGTCCCTAAATAGCAGGAACTGAGTGGGGTCCATGGGGAATTGTGACACCTGTGGATACAAAATTAATCTAATATTTAAAAATCAACAAAACTATTCTTTCCTGCGTATGTTTGGGTATATTTAGAGAAATATATGATTTTATAACTATTGATTAGAAATGTTAATTTGTTAATACCAACAAACTCAGATCGCGAACAAACTCTGAATCTAACCGTTTCAGAAACCATTCGGATAGCATTCAAATCCTTTACAGCAAATCATTTAACAGCCAGCATCAGACACAAGGAAAAAGAAGGTGTTGTTATTGGCTTATTAGTCAATTTTTTTAGTTTGTAACATCAAATTATTAAATTAAATTTTACACCACCGTCGACCAAAAAAACGCTTCATCTTCAACAGTTATCCATAAAACATCGTTAATCTAACCCTAAAAGTTAAAAGGTTCAGAAACTTCTTTATATTTATAATAGTTACAATTTTGTTTTATAAGATCGCTTTTTTCACTCCTTAAATGTAATACTATTCCACAAATTAAATTTTTTTTCTATGATAGCAGATGAAAAGTCTATTTTCAAGCAGGCGTAATCACCTGTGAAAATGGGTTTTTTTTCCTCTAGTGGAAAAATTATTAACAAATTGTAGTTGCTATGGTATTTTCATATAATTGTACAAAATTTTTTAAACAAATCAATCATAAAAAAATAGTAAATGTGTATACTATCATAGAAAAACTTCTATTTCCTACGCGAGATAAAAACATTTTACGTTCGTGAAATTGCCCCCTCGACTCTAACGCGTCTCGTGAACAAATTTTCACTTACGAAAAAGCAGCGTGTTCATCTCTTTTTGCTCCAAGAGAATAGCGATATACTTTTTTTTTACATTATAATAGATGAATATAAATAAACGTGATCTACGCAGGTGAAAAAGTCGAAATTTGAACTTGACAATTTTTGATTTTCCTGAAACTTGACATGTAAGTAGTATGGACAAAATAAAAAATACAACTTATTTTAAAATTTGTTTAAAGTGCTTAGTTTGAGCATAGGGAGCACCCCAACATGCATGAAAAATGAAAATTCTGCCAATCCGATGTAACTTTGAAATTAAATTGCTCAAGAATGGCTATACCGATTTCATCAAACTTTTTTTTGTTTGATAGATGATTAGTTAGTCCTTTGAAAAAAAAAATTAATTAAGTGTTTTTATAATTAGTTTTTAAATAAAAATATTAAAAAAAACTTTTTTAAAGATGGCGCTAGGGTCGAAGATCAATTGGAATTTAATTAATTTATTTTCTGAAAATAGTTCTATCTTTACTCTAAAATATATCAAATTAACTCAGAGGCATTAGTTTTTGTTTAGTACAACTCAAGATTTTTAGTACAACTGAAATTCGAATTTTTCTTCATTTTTTCAAACAACTTCCATTAACAAAAAATTTTAAAATCAATTAAATTTTAACTTTTTTTTTTTAAATACTGCTCTACTTTAAAATACAATACTCTTACTTTAAAATATATCAAATTTACAAAGAGGCGTTAGAGATATTTAATTTTAAAGATTTTTAGTCCGATTAAAATTCTAATTGTTCATTATTTTCTCGAACTTCAGTGGTTAAAATTTTTTGATGATATAAACTGTTCGAAAAAATAATGAACAATTAGAATTTTAATCGGACTACAAATCTTTAAAATTAAATATCTCAAGAACAAAAATGAACGCGTCTCAGTTAATTTGATATATTTGATATATTTTAGAGTAAGGATAGAACTATTTTTAGAAAAAAAATTAATTAAATTCCAATTGATCTTCGACCCTAGCGCCATCTTTAAAAAAGTTTTTTAATATTTTTATTTAAAAATTACTTATAAAAACAATTAATTAATTTTTTTTTCAAAGGACTAACTAATCATCTATCAAACAAAAAAAAGTTTGATGAAATCGGTACAGCCATTCTTGAGCAATTTAATTTCAAAGTTATATCGAATTAGCAGAATTAACATTTTTCATGCATGTTGAGGTCCCCCTTTGTTCAAACTATGCATTAAAAATTTTTTTTCAAATAAGTCGTATTTTTGATTTTGTCCATACTACTTATATGCCAAGTTTCAGGAAAATCAAAAATGGTCAAGTTTTCACAACTCTGTCTAGAACACGTTTTCCATCAATATTGAAAATACAAATTCTATTTTCATGCAAGCTTAATCTCTTGCGAAAATGTTTTTTCCACATGTGTAAAATCTTTTTCACTAAATAACAAAATGTTGGTGCTATGGTATTTTCATGTAATTTGATAAAGTTTTTAAATCAACCATGAACATATAGAATATGAATTTCGAATGTTGTGTTGTCAATTTCTAATTTAATAATCTATAATAAATTATTGTTTATATATTTACCATCGTAGAAAAAATTGCATTTCCTACGCGAGATTAAATCGCTTTACGTTTGCGTGAACAACATTTCACTCACGAAAAACAGCAAACAGTAATTAGGCCCATAGAGTTACGGACTGTACGTGTTGTTGACGGTTACAGGTCAGAAGTTTTTTTAATCTCTGGAGGGGGTACTCACATAATACATCTGCTGAGTCCACTCGCCTGGAACCTGGGGAGTGGAGTTATTAAACAAATTTAGTTTTTTTTGCTTCCTTGTAAGCGATATAGCTATATCTTTTAGCAGCAATCTTATCGAGGAAAAAATAAGTTTGGGAACGTTTCATTCGGCCTAATAGTTTTTGTACTTGTCTGAAATGTCTGAAAAAGTGGTTAATTTTGGGCCGGTCGCAAGGTTTCAGTTTTTATCCAAAGGGTAAATTGTCAGCTTTAATTATCAATTTGGTTGTCTATCCATATTCAATATTAGCAACAATTGCAGTGGTTTAAAAAATCGGCGAAAATTCCTTAGTTGGAAAATTAAATTTCTCAATGAATTTTCAACTTAACGAAATGCGGTCTAAAATTTGCGAAGTGCTTATAGAAAACCGAAATTTAAAAAAAACAGACCTCTTTTTTATAATAAAAGTAAATGGTTTTCATTGCTTTCCCCCATTTATTTATTAATAAATTACAAATGATATAAATCGATTTCAAACAGTGTTTTATGTTTTTACAAATTTTCAATGTTACGTATACGTACATAAGACTTACAAGTAATAGTTATTTTTCTACTCCTATCACAGCAAATTATAAATTACATCACACTATCCATGACATGTAAATTGATTATTTCAAAAAGTGTGCGGTAATGAATTTTCATATTTAGTGATTACGAAACACTTTTAATAAAATGAAAAATATTTATGTAAAGAAAAATTTGATTTTTTTCAATTCATTTTAAAACAGAATAATGCAAACCCTACCACAATTTGTAAACTATTTGCATTTAATCAATAATTAGTAGTTCATTTTTTCAAGTAATTATATGCGTTTGGGCATTTAAACAAAGTCGTAGAAAAAGTATATAACAAACCTCGAGCTGCAAACCATTTTCCATGCTCGTGAAGGTACTGCACTCGCCACTACGCGTCTCGTGCGCAATATTTTCACTCGCATGTAAAAGGCTATTTACAGCGCTAAGTATGTAATATACTATTACATATCGAGGGCTGAAAGTAGAAGATTACGTCTGCGGTTCATATTGAAGCCCGATGCGAAGCGAGGGTTTTTATTGAACCAAGGGCGTAATCTTCCTTTCAGCTTGAGTATATGTACAACGTTTTACGCACAACTGCACAACTTAATTGTAGAATATGTCAATTTCTAAGGTTTTTAAACTCGCCAGGCATTTTGAAAATTACTAAACATGCCATGATTTTCTCTATAAACTTCATACAATAATTTATTTACGCACAAACCTATTGTAATAGTTATTTACGTACCAAGGTTGTTATAAGGATTTTAACGGCCCGAAGGCGATATGACCATCCCGAGGGCCTCTGGCCCGAGGAATTCATATCGCCTGAAGGCCGTTAAAATCTGATAACGACAGTGGTGCGTACAACGTTCTTTTTATTAAATATATTAATTATATTAATTATATTATAAGTATTAATTATTGTGTTAATTTTAAGTATTAATCCTTTGTTTTGGCAACAATTGCCAGGGATCAACCGTGAATGAAAGTAATACGATTTCTTTTCAACAAAGGATTATCATAATCACACGACCGGTATCCAGAGGATACACAAACAATTTATAAGTATTAATGTAGTAATTAATAATTATTGAAAAAAAGTTTCATTTTGGTTTCCCTTCAAATAGGTTGCTATGAAAAAATATTTTGATTTCTCTCTAAATGAACATATTTATTTATAAGTAGTTGCTAAGTAGTCTTTGAATTTTCGAACAGCTTTAATCGTTTTAATAGAACAATTTGTTTTAGTAAAACTAAAATTGGTTCCTGTCATATAATATTCAAAAAAATATACAAAAACTTAAGAATAGTTATTTTGGTGTTCCTTCAAATACGTTGCTATGAAAATGTTTACATAGCAACGGGCCGTTATAAGGGCCGTTATGGCTAAATAACAACCGGCATTTATGATGTGATATGACGTTCATAACATTATTCAAATCGAAGCTGGTTATGAAAAATAATATCTAATGAAAAATAAAATACATTTTACGCACAAACGAATCGTAAAACACATTTTACATCCTAGTTATCGTGACTGAAAGTTGAACTTAACGCCCGTAAAATATATAAAACATTATTGCTATATAAAACATTAGTGTATTTGTCTACTTTGCCGCCCGTAAAATAATCACCCGTAAAATATTCATAAAATTAGAACAAACAAATAAATTATTGTATGAAGTTTATAGAAAAAATCATGGCATGTTTAGCATAATTTTCAAAATGTCTAGCGAGCTTAAAAAATTCAAAAATTGATTTATACTACAATTAAGCTGTGTAGTTGTGCGTAAAACGTTGTACATACACTCAGGCTGAAAGGAAGATTACGCCCTTGGTTCAATATATCATCCCCATTATCAGTGTCGTCTAGCCAATACTTTCAGGTGACTTTGTATTTTCAGAGATATCTTCATCTTCCCGATCACTTTCATCGACAATTTTTGCATCTATTTTCGGCCTGTTTGTACACGTTTCCTCATCACAATTATTTCAGTTGTCGGCACACACGCATTTTTACAACACTTAGTGCATTTGCATTGGACATTCGTTAGCAGACTTGCGGGTACTAATGGTAAAGTCCTAAATGTGGGTTGCAGTACACCATCGTTTTCACACCAACCCCAATCACAAGCACTTTTTTCTTCTCTTAGCCATTGTTGAACTTGTTAGTAAACAAACGCGACAGCAATTTTGGGCAGCTGCTTCGTCAGAAAAAAAACAAAATGGGCAATAACTCGGTCCCAAATCATGTAAGAGAAGTCTATTTTTTTTAAATCTTCGATTTTCTAAGCATTTTGCAAATTTTGAAACCGCATCTCGTTAAGTTCAAAATTTGTTGAGAAATTTAATTTTGCAACTAAGGAGTTTTCGCCATTTTTAAACCACTGTAATATTTGTTAATATTGAAAAGGCAACAAAATTGCTAATTAAAGATGACATTTCACCCTTCGACTCCAGTTAAGAAGGTTGCAATCGGATAAAAACACAGACCTTGCGGCCTACCCAAAGTTAACAACTTTTTTTCAGACATTTAGTGCAAAATGGAACTGTGCAAAAACTATTGAAATCGAATGAAACGTTCCAAACTTATTTTTTCATTGAGATTTTAACTACACTAAAGAGGGGTCAATTTTAGTATAAACAATTATTTGCAAATAACTGAATTCAATTGACCAATATCGTTTTTAAACATTTTTTCGCAAACATTTTGCAAAAAAAATTATTTTATTTTAAGTTATAGATAAATATCTAAGGAATATGAAAGTTCAACAGCCCCAGTATCCTGAAGTACACTATTTACCAGTTATATCACTTACAAGGAAGCGAAAAAAAAATCCAGCCGAATTTGTTTAATAACTGCAGTCCATTATGTGAGTACGTCTCCCCAGAGATTAAGAAAACTTCTGACCTGTAACCAAAAACAGCACGTAATCACCATACCCTTTTCCGTTATTCTATTGGCCTAACTATATATTTTTAATATCTTTCTTACTCGTAAGAGTATAGTAGATTCTTGTATGAGCTTAGAATGAAGGCAATTCTTCACGAGGATGAATTTTCCCGGAACGAGCGTAGCGAGTGGAGGGAATCATCCGAATGAAGAATTGCCTTCATCCTAAGCGAATACAAGATACTATGTTATCCACGACTACAAATATTTCAAATAATTTCATTCAAGTTTTCCTGTAAAAGTTTATATCGCCATATTGAAATAAATCTATGAAATATAAAACAAAACAAAACATGTTTGTTTATTTTATATGTATTGTTCTTGTTTTATCTGTTTATATTACTATACCAACAAATCAAGTTTTTAATTTGTTAGGGGCATTTTGAATAAATAAAATGGAATGAAATAAATAAAAAAGAATTTGATATATAAAAAGGAATGAATACAATTACAATGAACGATATACGCATGGAAAGTATATATTCTTTAGTAGTCGTGGATAAAAATTTTTATTATATTTTACTTCACTCATTTGAAGTCGGTTTTATTATTTTCTTCCATTCCATATGCAGAAAAAGAAAATTTATTCTTTTTCGTCATGTTTTTTATATATTTTAATAACAATGTGAACTTGCATAACTAGACAAACCATTCATACAGATAATTTATTTTTATTTTTAATACGAAAGGAAGCATCAATTTTGTAGCAAAAATTAAATACGTGAGTATTTGAAAAAATAATTGTTCTTCCGGTAACTACAAATATAGGTTTATTTAAGTTTTTTACAAACATAATTGTGTGCTTTATTAGTCTTAATAGAATAAAATAAACAGCTGTTAATTTTATTCTGTTGCGCGGTTGCCGCGGAACACAATATTGGTTTATTATTAGGTCAGTGTTTGATGTTACATTTTATTTTTCGAGCAAAAGTTTTTAAATTTGCAAACTTGCGAGAGAATTAAATTCATTAAAACAATTCATTAAATTCTTTAACTTACACTACGTTTTAACCTTCTGACAGAAGAACATGTATTATTTTAAATTAAATTATGTATTTTAAAATTCATTGATGAAACAAGTAAAACGAATAAAAAACAAACAAAAAATTTTTTTTTACCATTGATTCCAAACAAGTAAATAAATTTTATTCAATTTAGACACCTCTTTAATTGTTTGACATTTTGAAAATCAAATTTCATTAATGGGAAATAAGAAACCAAAAAATCATAAGCAAAATAATTTTTTCACAACGGAAATTCAATTCCATTTAATCATAGTAGCCTTTGCGTTTTTCAATATGCGAGAGAGGCACATGTGCATTAGTTTGAATTTGTTGGTTTTTATATAATTAGAGCGAAAATGTTTTTATTATTTTTTATAAAATAGTATCAAAAAAAATTATTTCATTTATTTTCTATTGATTTCAGAGCTCTTTAAAATCAAATAAATTGGTTTATTGTGTTCCGCAGCATTCTAGCAACAGAATAAAATTGACAACTGTTCGTTTTATTATGTTAAAGCTAATAACGCACATAATTATGGTTCGAAAAATAAACCAATATTTATTGTTGCCGGAAGAATAAAATATTTGATTTGATTATATTGAACTCTGAAATTATTTGTTTGATTGAATTTTATAAACCAATAAAAATAGTACAATATTTAATTAGGAGCTAAACTGATACTTTTTGTGTTGAGTCTATAGTTTAACAGCCGACCGTAGGGAGGCCGACAATTATAGACGATACACAAAAAGTCACTTTAGCTCCGAATTAAATAAGCTATTTTTTCGGCAAACGTTTAAATTTTTTATAAATATGTAATTAATACATCAAACTTTTTATAAATATGAATTTTTATCGTCATAATTACTTCCAAAAAGAGAAAAAAAATCATTTAAATTTGTATGAATAAAATTTTTTTATCAGAGCAGCCTTTTCAAAATTTCATAATCCAATTGAAATAGTGGTTATTTTGTTGTCGTGCTTATACAATAATTCAAAATATCATAATCCAATGAGAATCAACTTATTTATTGTAGCCTTAAAGGAAAAGCTTCATTAATTGATGATCTACAATAGTTCATTTCAAAACGGTACTTTGTGCTTCCAAAGCTATCTGATCCTGATCAAAGCTCTTCATTTTAAACTTCCTAACTTTTTCATAAATATATTTTCCGAAGTTAATCTGGTTATCTTTTACCCTGCTTAACTAAACTTACTGCTTACTTCACTTTCTCAAAACAACAAATAAAAACCAGAATACAGAAACAACTCACTGTCTTTTAACGAAATAATGACTCCAACCTTTAACAACGCCATCAACGAGCACTAACAATCTCTTAGTCACTCCTTTGACTTCATAAACCAAATCTTCATAATCTATCCATTAACAGAAGATGCGATTGATGTTCTGGAGGACGCAAAACGTCGTCAAAATATTCAAACTCAGGATAGCTTTGAAAACAAATTGCAAGAGAACAGCTGAATCGATATCAAACGTTTTGTATGCGTTGAAAAGATAACATGCTGGCTAATTGGAAAAAAATATTTACTGTTTAGCCTACATTGTTAAAAATATTCAGAAATAAAGTTTTTAAGGATTACGTTGATGCCGTTAAAACCCTCGATATATATTCATAGTCCGATTGTTTGACGTCATATCTAAAAATGAAGAACCTTACAATATGCAATAACAGGAATAAGTGTTTTTTTATTCGCCTACATATTAAAGTGTTGCTTTATTATTGTGATTTGCGGCCTTAAAGTGTCACTTTTAACTATTTATTTTGTTTTCATAGTTACGTCCAAAAAAGTAAAAAGCATTTGTGTTTGTTTAAATTCTAAGAAAAATGGAATTTTTTATCAAAGCAACCCTTAAATTCAAAATTTCATTATCCAATTAAAATAGTTGTTATCATTTGTTGTCATGGTTACACAATAATTTGGAAAAAATAACAAATTTTTTGTCAAAGGTTACTTGTTCCACATATTTTTATTTTAAAATTTATGCAAATTTATAATTTTGAATTAGAATAAACAAATTTTTTTTAAATATTTTGCTTGCGGCGAATAAAAAATAGTATATGATGCACGGACGTAAGCTATTTTGGACTTAATGTGGGTGAAAATCTCGGCTAACGCCTCGATTTGCAAACTCCACATCCGTCCAAAATCTTTAGCTTTACATCCTAGCATCATAATGTACTATTGTTTAAATTTCTTTAAATTTTTTTTCTACGGAGTTTCATATTTAAGCTAAATTTAATTTTTTTTCAATTTTTTTATATTTTTTTTTTTTTTTTTTAATAAAATGTGTTGTGTAGTAGGAATTACAATATGTGTCACAATAACACATAAAAACCTTTTAAGACCAAGGTCCCACAACAACATACGTTCAAACATGTTACGGTTCACGATTTTTCTATAAAAAAAAATAAGGCAGGCTTGAGGACTGCCGACAGAAGTGAAAACTTAAAACTGTAAAATAGCTGTTTTTTTTTGTGCCTTCCAATTATTGTAGCATTGCAAATTAAAATTTCAGAATTTTTAAATTAAAATCATTAAATTATTCTGGGTTTCACATCCATCAGCATCCAAGCGTCAGCATTGTATACATTTCTTTATTTAAAATAATCAAAACATATGATATAAAAATTTGCGTCTATCAAAACCTTAGATTTTAGAAAGCATGTTGTTGTGGGACCTTGTTCTTAAAAGGTTTTTTTGTGTTGTTGTAACACACATTTCTACTATACCAAACACATTTATTTTAAAAAGATAGCGTTTCAGCATCAAAGAATATTCCACAACTAAGAGTAAGGGATGCTATCGTTAATTGAAAAAACTTCATCCGCCAGCACCCAAGATATCACTTTGGCTAAAGAGATTTCACTGCTATTGCCAGTGGTATACGGTATCTCAATATAATTCAAATGACAATACCAGGGACTAAAGTACGCGGTGTTGTCACACCCATTTTTTTTTTTAATTTTTTTTTTATTGGAGGGCCTTGAGACTTGCAGTTCTAGTAGCACTGCAACCCGAAGGTCTATTGTGCTTACCCTGATTTTGTTATTAGTCAGTCGTCGTCTGTGCCGTTACTGTTTGTATTCTGTCATCCAAGTTAAGACTTTTAATAAAATTAATTAGCTCAATTGGAGTGACGTTTTGTGGTAATAGAAGTGTTAGTCTTCTATGACCAAGTTGGTTGTATCTGTGCCCAGAGAGTTCAGGACAGCTGCAGATGACGTGTTCCATCGTTTCCGCGTCCGAGTAGCAGAATCTGCACCTGTCGGAAACAACAAGGCCTATTTTGTTAAGATGGTGGTTAATAATCTTATCTTATATATATAAAAATCACGTGTCACGATGTTTGTCCGCGATGAACTCCGTAACAACGTAACCAATCTTAATACTACGTCCAAAAAAGTAAAAAGCATTTGTATTTGTTTAAATTCTATGAAAAATAAATTTTTTTATCAAAGCAACCCGCAAATTCAAAATTTCATTATCCAATTAAAATAGTTGTTATCATTTGTTGTCATAGAATTTGGAAAAAATAATAAATATTTTTTCAAAGGTTACTTGTTCCACATATTTTTATTTTAAAATTTATGAAAATTTATAATTTTAATTTAGAACAAACAACCTTTCTTAAAATATTTTGCTTGCGGCGAATAAAAAATAGTATATGATGCACGGACGTAAGCTATTTTGGACTTAATGTGGGTGCAAATCTCGGCTAGCGCCTCGATTTGCAAACTCCACATCCGTCCAAAATCTTTAGCTTTACGTCCTAGCATCATAATGTACTATTAGAGATTTTTAGAGTGATTAAGCTAAAGTAATTATTTTAATTCACATTAGTTTTGCAATTTTAAAGCATTTTTTATTTTCTCTCAGAAAAACTTCTTTAAAACAGTTTTTGTGTGTTTCGTGTCGGGAACAAATACAATTTACAATTGTATAATCACAGATGAAGAATTCAATTTAAATAAATATGCGATAATGAAGTTTCAATTTAGAAATTATCTGAACATGAAAATTGAAATATGTTTCGTTGTTGTTTCATCCACTGTGGCTGAGTCTGTAAGATGGCTTTGAACTATGATGTATCTGATGAGCGTGAGTTCAATCCCGACAATAATTACTTATTATCGGGAATAATACTTTTAATAATTACTTTGAGCAATAATTACTCACAAATTCGCTTAAAAATTAATATTCCATTAATGTTGTCCATATATGGAACATATATGCCAATATATTGACCGTGTGTAAGATATTAGTTTCGCATTGATTTGCAACATTCAATAATAATGACTTTAAAATGACTTAAAATGTTGACTAAATAGAAATATTTCTCATCCTATGAATTCAAATCCTATGAATTCATATACAAAAACTTCCAAATAATTTTGATTTTTTTTGCATCACTTCTTTTATTCCTTTTTTGCATTACTTCTTCTATACCTTCATCGAATGTATTGTCGCTATTCTTACTGCACTTGCTGACCATAAAATCATATACCGATCAAAATTTTTTGCAACGTTTTTAGTAACCTACCGGTAAAGAAAGCGTATATTAAACCGCATGAGCACTGTGAAAATTTGTGAATCGATTTTTGTTCCGTATAATGTTCTAAATAGATTACACACCCTTTTCGCCGCAGGAGGGATCGATTTTGATCGATTATGATCAATGTTGATCTACGGGTCTGACTACCCTGCGTACTCCAGTCCCTGCCATTGACATATGAGTTAGCGTGAGATATCACATACCACTGGCAATGGCAGGAGATGTCATTAGCCAAAATGATATCTTAGGGTGCTGGCGGACGAACTTTAATTAGTCAACGGCAGCACTTCCAGTCTTAGCTGGGCAGCGTTCCGTAGCGGTACCGCTCATTAGCTCTTCCGAGGAATCGAACCAACACGTAGTTATGTGTGGGCTTTGTGCCTCGATTGAAGTGGTGGGCGGTGCGTCTGGGGTGCGCTGCATCAGCTGGATTATTGGCATTTAGTTTTGTTTTGTTTTCTGCAAATTTCTCACAATTTGTTTTTCACTTATTATTTTGTTATTATTTCTTCATCTTATCATGAAATATTGGCATATGTCATATTTTGTAGTATGATAGGATTTTTTACTTAGTTATGCATTTTAAAATAAAACACAAAAAAATAAAATAAACATTTTGATATATATGGCAGTACAACCGAAAAAAAATAAGTCTGCAAGTGGTAAAGCAAATTTGCGCAATCCACCCGCCCATAAAGCGGCATGTCCACGGAATTTGCAGGGACAAAACATATATGAATCAATAAAAAATTTTAAAATCCATGTTCAAAACATCTGCGGATTGAACGCTAACCATGACCACGTGCAACATCATCTTGAGCACGACAAACCGAACATTCTATTCCTTACAGAAACACAAGTTTCTGAAAATTTTCTCTTTATAGAATCGCTTAATTCCAAATATAGGCTCGAATCAGCTTTCAAACTCCATCAGGGCGTATGCGCATTCATTCATGAGAGTGTTGCGTACACGCGCTTTCCAAATTTTGAACTACACGGTGACGGCTTCAATACAATGGTTTTAAAGATTTGTCTTCCAGAAATGACTTTTTTTACAATAGCTTTATACCGGTCCCCCAACAAACGTAACCCAAACTTTTTTAATATACTGACAAAAATTATGGACGAGATTAGAGCAAAGTCCCCTAATTGTGAAGTTATCGTTACCGGTGACTTCAACGTCCACAACAAATCATGGTTGGAATTCTCCAAATCGACCGACGATGTTGACAATAGTGGAAAACTGGCAGAAATTTTTGCCGCGTCTCAGGGCCTATTCCAAATTGTAAAAAGCCCGACTTTCACTCCCCGTAATGGCGGTGATAATAGTTTTCTACTAGATCTCTATCTTACCACAATGCCAGATATTACGAGTGTCGATGTTGCGAAAGGTAGTATTGGAAATTCTGATCATTATTTAATCTCATCAGTTATCAAAACTGATTTACTTAAAACTACAGCTCCCAAACCCCGTAAAATATTTCACTACTCAAGAATGGATAAGAGTGGTCTTCAAAATTTTTTCCATGGTTTCCCTTTCGACCGTCATTGTTTTTACACTGACAATGTAAATGTTTCTGCTCAAAACTTTACAGAAACCATCCAATTTGCTATAAATAAATTTGTCCCTTTCTCCATAGTAAAACCCAAACAAAAATACTTGTATTCGAAAGCTGCCAAAACGGCACTTAGAAACAAACGTAGATCATTTAATATTTGGATTCATAACAAAACTCCCACTAATCGATCCCAATATCTAAAGGCCAACAAAATATCTAATCAGATTATCTCAAACGAAAAGTCCGAAATTGACAGAGCGAAAGCCTCAAAACTTACGTCTATGTCTGTTTCTGACAAGAGTTTCTACAGTGCCATTAATTCTTTAAATTCTGGTACAAAATTTTCTATTGCCCCTATTATTGATGGTGATTTAATCGTCAATGATCCCGCAAGAAAAGCTAACTTGTTCGCTGAACGCTTTGCTCTGAACTCCACTGTTTTGGAAACTCCTAAAGAAATACCCCAAATCCAGTCTTCAGGAGTTAATATGAATGAACTTCACTTCAAACCCAAAATAGTCGCTAAACTTTTAAAGGGGTTAAACATCAACAAAGCATCAGGAATGGACAATATTCCACCCATTATTTTAAAAACCTTTTCCAAAGAACTTGCACCAACTTTAACTAAAATATTCTACCAATCCTACAAATCTGGTATATTTCCCTCGTGCTGGAAGTTGGCAAATGTCCAGCCCGTCCCCAAAAAGGGACCAAAATCCGATATCTCAAATTATACGCCAATAGCTTTACTATCGGTCCTATCCAAAGTCTATGAGCATTATATTAATACACATATTTCAAAATTTCTGGAAGAAAATCATTTAATATCCGACAGCCAATACGGTTTTCGAAACAAAAGATCAACTACCGATCTATTAAACTATGTAGCGCATTGTTGGAACAGCATACTTGATAAAGGTGGTGAAACATACGTTATCGCTTTAGACATCTCCAAGGCATTCGATCGAGTCTGGCATGCCAACTTAATCAACAAGCTCGTTGCGTACGGTTTTCATCCCAATGTTGTGAAGCTGATTCAAAATTTTCTATCCGGCCGATACATTTCGGTAACCTTAGACGGATATTCTTCTGAGTCTAAACTAATTAACGCTGGTGTACCCCAAGGCTCAGTATTGTCCCCAACCCTATTTTTGATTTATATCAACGAATTGTTGAAAATCACCAGCAACCCAATAAATAGTTTTGCAGATGATAGTACTCTGCACAAGTCGTTCGAGCCCCTTCCTTCAAAAGGTAAAATGCACGAACGAATTAATCCTGCCCGGAGAGACGCTGCCATAAACGTGAACAAAGACCTGAATAAAGTCGCCGACTGGGGTGACCAAAACCTTGTCAATTTCAACTCCACCAAAACACAGCTGTTGATTGTTTCCAGATTAAAGACCGAGTTCCCCAAAGATATTTTATTTAGTATGTGTGATGAACCAATAGGTGAATGTAAAAACATTCGTTTATTGGGTGTCACAGTTTCAAATGACCTACTCTGGAACGATCATGTAATGGCGATGGCAAAAAGCGCGTCTAAAAAACTCGGCCTCCTAAATAGATGCAAAAAATTTTTCACTCCATACCAATTGCTCCATGTTTATAAGTCCTATATTCGTCCCTGTATGGAGTACTGCTGTCAAGTTTGGGGTGCTGCCTCTGTTTCCATCTTGGCCCTCTTGGACTCTGTTCAAAAGCGAGCTATACGAATTGTAGGTGATCGAACTTTGACATCACAACTTGATTCCCTACAACATCGTCGCACTGTTGCTGACCTCGTTGTTTCTTACAAATATCGTCATCAGCAGTGCTCAGATGAAATCAGCGGCATCATGCCTCAAACTTATTCTTACCCCCGTTCCACTCGGCAATCGGCTGCCGCAACCAGTGAAACGGTAAAGATCCCGCGCTGTCATACTGGCAGATCGCAGAGAGACTTCTTTGTCCGAACTGCGTACAAATGGAATAGTTTGCCGGAACACTTAGTCTCAGGTGGCTTCAACCCACAGATGTTTAAAAAAAGCGTTAATCTACACCTCAGAACGCCAGTTGTTGTGGGACCCAGGTCTAGACCTAGGTCTTAAAAGGTATTTATGTGTTGTTGTGACACATATTCTAAACCCTATTACACAACACATTTTATTAAAAAAAAAAAAAAAAAAAATAATCGCGTATTTTTTATATATTCTTTGTTTTATATATAACACTATTTTTTTATATTTTACTGATCAACTAGAGTGTTGATCCTTTTACATTCATATTAAAAAAAAAAATAGAAAACCATTTCTCATTACTACTCTTTGAAATTATTGCTACGTCAACAAAATGTATACACACAAACTTTATTTATAGGCGTAGCAAAGCACGCCGGGTCCCGCTAGTAGATAATATATATTTCAATATTTTGGTATTTTCTTTCAGCGCATAGCAAAGCGCAACTGCTAATGGCAAAAATTTCGGCTTGAAATATGGTTGTTGTGGTTCCTAAAGCAACCGTTTGTTTTGTTCTAGGACCAAACACTCCTGCTCCCGTGCCCATGTTGGTTCGATAACCATCTGTGTACCAGATGCTGGCGTTATGTGGCAGTGACCGTATGTAGTTTTTAGTAAGATCTCTGGCCAATATCTTGACATCAAAGTGCCTGTCTAAATCTATTGTTTTTGGCATACAATCCGAAATATGGTATGTATGCAGTTCAGCTTGTAATTCAGAAAGGATTTTAAGGTGTCCAGTTAGATTGCCCGGCTTAAACCCTTCTGTGAGCTGCAGTCTATGAACGCTCAACACCGCTACAGATTTAACATGTAGGTGCAATGGAGAAAGCCTTAGAAGAATCTCCATTGCTGACGTTGGCGTGGTTTTGAAAGCTTACCTGTGGCACTAAGACACACAAGCCTTTGTATTTTTGTAAACATATTTTGAGCAGTTATTTGGCGCGTTTTAGGCCACCAAACTAAAGCAGCTTATGTTAGAATTGGTTTTATAATACTTTGGTGCAACCAAAGTATCATGTTTGGGCTAAGACCCCATGTTTTCCCAAACAGGTTTCTGCATGTGAAGAAAACTTTGTTTGCCTTATCAGAGATATATTTCAGGTGTGGGTTCCAAGTTAGTTTGCTATCCAGGATCACACCTAAATATCTAACCTCTTTTGATGTTTGTATTGGATCGCCGTTTAGAACAGGAGAAACGAAATTGAAGTTTCTCCTGTTTGTGAAAACGACAATGCTTGTTTTTTGCGGATTGATCGACAGTCCCAATCTGTTGCACCACTTTGATACAATATTAAGAGCTGTCTGGGTTCGACCAGCGACAATCGAGTCATGTTTTCCTCTAAACATGACTGCCAAGTCGTCGGCATAGCCTACAGTGTTGAAGCCGGAATCATTTAGCTTAGCGAGGAGATCATCAGCCACCATTAGCCAAAGCAGCGGAGAGAGCACGCCCCCTTGCGGGCAGCCTCTAGATGCAGTAACAGTCACTGAATAATCACCTAGTGTAGCCGTTATCTTCGACTCTGTAGCATCTTGATAATCCACGCAATGATAAGCGGATTTACATTTTTCTTTGTGGCCATTTCAATGATAGCATTGAAGTGGACATTGTCAAAGGCTCCTTGTATGTCCATAAATGTACAAACAAGTGCCTTCTTATAGTTTAGGGTGCTTTCAATTTCTTTCACAATTTTACGCAACGCCGTTTCAGTAGATTTACCAGTCTGATAGGCGTGCTGGCTAGAGTTGAGAGGGTTTTGTTTAAGACATACATAACGGATGTGATAGTCCAACATATTTTCCATTGTTTTTAATAGAAAAGATGTAAGATCTGTAAGGTCTGTATGATTTGGCTTCGTATGGTTTTTTTCCTGGCTTAGGTTTAAAAACAACTTTGGTTTCTCGCCATATCTGAGGAATGTAAGCAAGGCGAAAGCTTTCTTTGAACAAACGCATGAGATATGGAAGAATGATTGTTAGACCCTTTTGAAATACTGGAAATACCGGAAAAATTTAATCACCGCCTGGAGATTTATACGGACCGAAGGATTCTATAGCCCATCTCGCTTTGTTGGGGGTGAAAATTGTGTTGGCTAAATGATCTGCAGTACTTTTAGTTGCAGGATCTAGAAGATGTACGTCTTCGTTGGCATTATCTTCCGTGCTCCATTCTATTGAGCCCGGAAAGTGGGTTTGAAGTAAAGTATCTAGTGTCTCAATGCAGCTGGTGGTATACGTACCATCTGGTTTGCAGATTGAGCCTAGAGGGTTTGTGTGATCAGACGACATCAATTTTTGGAGTCGAGCTGCAGCAGGCAGATTTTCTATCGTATTGCAGAGCTCTTTCCAGCTATTTCTTTTTGATTGTCTGAGTTCTTTATTATAATTGGTTAGAGCTACTCGGTACTCTATCCAATTATTTGTTGTTTTTGCTCTGTTAAAGAGCTTACGAACTTTATTCCTTTTCCTCTCCAAGTTACCATTCCACCAAGGTACATCTCTGCATCTTTTGGATTGAGTTATTGGAGTATTAAGGTTGTATGCCTCAGTGATAATTTCTTGCAAATTATTTGCTGCAGGGTCGAGCTCAAATGTAGAGTTGATACTGCCGCAACTATTTACATTATCATGAAGATACGTTGTGTAAAGTTCCCATTTGGTTTTCCTCGGGTTTCTAAAGTACTGGATGCTCTTTGGGTAGTGTTCTATGTTGAAACATATATAAGCATGATCAGACATAGAAGCTTCCTTCGAAACATGCCAGTTCTTAATATGGTTACTAGCGTTTATGTTAGTTAAAGTAAGGTCAAGGACCTCACCTCTGATTGCGTTTCTAAAGGTAGGCTCACTACCTTTGTTTGCAATAAACATATTGTTTAAAAACAAAAATTGAAGCAGACGCTCGCCTTTTGTGTTAATGTTACTACTTCCCCACACGGTGTGATGAGCGTTAGCATCACACGCTATTATGAGGTTGTAGTGGTTATTGTTGCAATACTTGATGAGTTTCTCTACCATTTCTGGTGGTGTCTCGTCCACATCCCCCGGGAAGTAAGCAGAAGCCAAAATGAATTTACGAAATCCACCTTAAGGAAGATGAAATTCTATCTGGACCGTTGTAAGATCTCTACAGATAAATTCATTCAATGGAAATATTTTCAGATGTTTGTTGAAAAGAATCGCGGTTCGCGGTCTTTCCACATCTGAGAAATAGATCAGTTTTGTATTTTTGTTTGACGATAGACCTTTTATTCTTTTACTGTCTGCCCACGGCTCCTGTATGAAAGCAAGAACGTGAGCATCCTGTTCAATTAACCGGTACAAATTAACTGAGGCCATTTCTGATCTGTGCAGATTAATCTGAATGCAACTTAATTTAGGTACTAGAGATTTTTGTCTATATCGTACAGGTGTTCTGTCTGACTTAGAGTAAGATGTGTAATCATACATTACCCTAGAGTCAGACATGGGGTGTGTACTATCCGAATTAGGATAAGCTGATAAATCAGGCATGTATGGTGGACTTATCTGTTGAGCTGCTATACTACGGCGTCCACTTATTCGTCTTGATATTTATGATGGGAAGAAAGTCTTTACAACTGGATAAACCATGTTAAACCCGTAGACTAAGGCCTATTGGGCAGACTTTCTTCCGTTAGAGGTTTTAAAATAAAACTAACATTTTAACTTTAAACTTTCGGATAAGTTTATTGATTCCTTCTTCGTTACAATTTTCATTTAATTTATAGTGGAATTGATAGAGGGTTTCCCCGCTATAATCCCCTCTTAAGATTACATTTATTTACATTTATTTTCATAATTAAATCGATTAACCAATTATCAATCGATTTATTATGTGAAGTTAATATCGGTCAATATTATATTAAATAAATATAATTGCCTCGTTCAGCAGTAATTTCGACAAATTTTATTTATGTCTGACTCTGGATTAGTCATACATATGTTACACATGGTCCTAGAGTCAGACATGGCATGTGTGCTGTCTGGTTTAGGATATGCTGATAAATTAGGCATGATCCTAGAGTAGGACATGGTGCACATTTTTGTTGTTAGTTTATGTGATGCGTTTGGAGAAGCATCGCTCTCATGTAAAACTTTATTGTTTTCCATACAATATTTATGGAGAAAATAGGGAGGTACATTGATCAACCACAACAGAGCCCTGTGCTGTGGTAAGGCTATTGAAACCGGAGGGCGCCCGGTATCCAGAGTTCCGTACTAGTAATCAAGCACCCCCTTGACCATGCTAAGCTTTCAGCGTACGTCTCTACCTTAGCTTTGGGTTTTGGACTTGATCTTGGCTTCGATTCTCACCGAGGACCTAACGGCATGGGTGACCATACCGTTGTAGCTCCTAAGATCACTGAGTCTACTAAGCCCCATCACTGCGTCAAAGTGCCAAGTTCATTAGATGGGGTGTCAAACCCATAGATCAATAATATTAAATTTTACAAATCTTCATGCGGAAGGCTAAGTATTAAATTCATTGGCATTAATGCATTGTTACCATTTGCAAATCACTATCGTCTAAGTGCCACCATTTTTAATTAGTTTATTCATCATGATTGCCATCCATGTTTAATCATACATAAGCTATGCTTCTTTGTATAGTATCTGTGCGATTTCCGTCTCGTAATTTTGAGCTTTAAATCGATATAGTCGATGTTATCAAGTATCAAGTTACAAGTATTAAGTCTTCACTTAATTTTAGAAACATGTATTACATACCATTGCAAACCAACAACATATTTGTTGTAGATGATAAAATTTGTAATATCATGATGTGTTAAATTCCATTACATATAATTTTGATATACCTACAAATGTAATTGTTTCAGGTTATACTTTCATTTTCAATTTCATAAAAATCATGTTCAACAAAAAAAACATTGATCAAAGCAAACTACCGAATAAAAAACTACCGTTATAAAAACCAAATTAAATAATTATCAACATTTAGGCAAAATCAACCAGTTACCTTTGAGCTAGTGAACACAACAACTTCTCAAATTTTCATGATGATCGGATGAATGGTGCATTAATGCATATAGGACAAACAGACATACTTTCAATTTTATATATATCCAATATTTATTTAGCATGATGACTCGAATGCAGTATAACGTTAAAAAACTGTAATATAACTCAAAAAAACTGCATTATAGATCAATTTCTTAAAATTTTAAAAAGAAATTTTTATGATTTTTATGAATTCATGAATAAAAAAAAATAATTTTAATGGTATTTAATAAAAATTAAAAAAAAAAGCAATAAAAAAATGTACCACTCCAGGAATTGATCTCACGACCTATAGAACCTCAGTTGACTGCGAACGGATAGAGGTATTTTATATTAAAAAATATTTTCGTGATTTGTAAAAATGATAATTCGAATATATAAATTTTTCCCCTTACAAAAACAATCAGGCTTACAATATTGAGGGTTTCGTGCAATTTTCTTAGGTCAAGCAATTTTTCAGCTTACAATATGAAGGTTTCCACCTAACCCTAAAAAATGCCAATATATAAAGATATAGCTTTTTTGATTGTTCTAAAGCTAATAGTTTTTAAAGAGGTGCATCTCAGGTCAAAAATTTTAGTTCAGATGAAATTCGTAATTTGGACGATCGGCGTTGAACTTTACCATTTTGACTTTGTATTTGGCCAACACGTAGTTTAGGTGGAATAAAATATACGTGTATTTTTAGAAAAAGTTTAAACTGTTTAATTTTAAATTCAGTGTAATTTCGGAATGTGCCCAGAAAAGTGAAAAATTGGTCTATTGAAAAAATATATAGTAAATTGTTTGCTTGCACTAATAAAAGTATTAAGAATTTAAATTTTAAAAGATGGCACTGGTTCCCTTAATACGAGTAGTCCTAAATTTTGAAAGCCAGCTTTTTGAAACTGTTCGTACGCGTTACTAAAAGTTTTAGACCAAAAAAATTAATAAAAATGAAAAAAATATTCAATATTTGATTTATTTTTTCTCCATCTATAAAAACTTCAACAGTTACATGAAAATTAATACATTCTGTACGACCCACTTATCGCATGCGAATTTCGCTATTTTGCTTATATCATATCATTATAATCGGAGATATATTACACGTGTCTGACATTTTTATTTGGAAAAATTACTTTAACTTATAAATAATGCATACGAAAATCATGACCTTTATGATTTTGTTCAAAGACTATCGGGCTAGTTATTCAATGCTAGTTAATAGAACGCGCTAGTAGTAAGTCAAAAGAAATTATCTATGCATTTCAATTTCTATGAGATTTCTTGTTCCGGTTTACCTATTAAACAAACTTAAATCGTTTAAAAGCAAAGAATGAGAAATTTCATAGACAATACTTTATTTTTATTTGAATTTTACTCAATGAAATTCTCTTAACATCATTGAATTTGACCAATCACAATGCAATTACAATAATAATAGGGCAATTATCACGAATATTTAATTTTTTTACAGAATTATATGAATTGATAGAATTATAAATTAATAAATCTCATAGAGTAATATTTTTTGACGAAGTTTTTCCCTGCAAATAAGTTTTCATAGTAAAGATATTGTAGCCGCCATTTATAATATTTTTCTAGTTGTTTGCTTATTCTCAATTTTCGATAGTATTAACTTTGTTTGCGCCTCGATGGATTTATAGTAGGCCAGAATAAATAAAAACAATTCAGTTATAATGCATAAAATATAAAAAAAATATGAAGAAATCAAAAATGGCAAAAAATTTTGTAAACGAATTCCTCTCGACCGGTAATAAATTCTCATAATTTTTTGGAAAATTTGAAAAGCTCTTACGCAGTCAATTCAAATAAACTGAAGCGTGTTAATTATAAATAATTGAATTTCAGCCAGTACAGAGACTACAGTTTTCAATACCAATGTTTTTACACAGCACCATCGACAATACTAGTATTGCAATTGTTAAAAAACGCTATTGGATGTCGTCAGATTTATATCAAAACCAAAAGAAAATACTATAACTTCTTTTTGAAATACGTTTTTGTTTTATGTAAAGAAGCTATTAAAAAATTATACCAATCGCCAATCATCAAAGGACAACCCGGGTATTTCAGAAATTAAATACTTGATTACCCGGATACTCACAAAGTCGAGTAATGTGAATAACTTAGTACAAACTTTATGTCTTTTATAATTACATTTTCTTTAAAATTGTAAAAAGAAAAAAAATATTTATAAAGTATTTGATACATCTCAGCAGTCAGCACAGATGCAAATATTAGATTTTTGACTTAGTATTTTTGATAGATAAAAAAACTTCCGTTTCCATTTTTTTATATAAAAAATAAGTGGGTGGCGCATTCAATATAGAAGAGAAACAAATGTATCCAAAATGTGTGAAAATTACTAAATATTAATCTCTAACAAGAGACTACAAACGTTTCTTCCCTTTCTACACTGACTGCGGCACACTTCAATACAACTTTTGTAAGCTATTAACTTTTTTATATTAGTCCAGTCTAGCGAATTATTAATCTATATACCTTAACACTTAGTACACTTGTATTGAATGTAAATTGCAACCTCCACTTTCTGTAATATCCTTGTGTATGTATCTATTACTTTCATTTAAAAGTTAGACCATTATCTGTTATTCCTAACAGTAAGAAAAGTAAAGCAAAATTATTTAATCAAAAGCACTACAAACCAATTCACCGGTGATAATATGAAATTCAAACCAAACCATAAAATTTTAAAATAAAAATTTGGCGCCAAACCGAAATATGATCAACTTGATCTTTATGTATAATTTTTTTTTGTTATTCGATCATAAATTTACATTAATTGTTTCTTCTTCATTTTGGGATTTTTATGTCGACAGATGACAGGTGATTAAAGATTTTAAATTATTATAACATTAATATTAATATATTAACGGATTCGTTGCAAAACTCTTTTTGATTTATTTTATGAGCACTTTGAATAGCTTTACTTCAAACTATTATTTTTGGTCATTCAAATTAGTTTTTGGTGGATTACGATTTTTGAATCGATCGTTATGATGGGGGATTAAGATGAATAGTTTTGTGCTAAAGTTAATAGTAACCGGACAGTTTTTAAGAAACAAATTTTATTTGGACAACCATAAATTATAAATTTATTAAAATTTATGTTATTTACAAAAAAAATTCAAAATAGAAATTTGAAATTCAATATTATCTTAGATTTAAACTCTATAGACAATAATAAAATTTGAAAATTAGACTTTAAAATTTTTGTACAATCAGGTTTTCTTTAAGTTTAAGTTATCAATGATTTTGATCAAAGAAGATTGATAAATGCGGATTTTATATCAAAACTATTTACAACTACACAAACTGGGTTCTTTGTGTTGTTTTGACGAGAAAGGTTACATTGTAATAATTTTAGAGAATATATGGTAAAACCAGTTCTCGTGATTTATTAAATCCGGCCATGAACGTCAAAGGATTTAAAATAATTATGTATTTTTAAATTAACCTTATGACTTATTGTCTTGTATACTGACGTAAAGCCAACGCCTTGATTCTAGTTTAAACTCTTTAAGCTTACAATGAAAATATTAGTTGCACAATATGAAAAAATATTATATGAACGAAAAGTTAGTGTGCATGTAACTTTCTACCTTTTGGTTGATAATTTAGAACAGTCAGATTCTCGAAAGAAATATCGTTTGCACTAATGCTGTGTTTAACTCTTTAAGCATGATTATTATGATTTTCATTTTTTTTACACTTAAATGTTCCTTTGCTCCTATTCGAAAGCTGAGTCCAGTCTGACCTATATGTTTGTAATTGTGATTATTTTATTTTATTTGCTGGGCACAAAAGAGGAGTGAATGAATTTTTTTTATCCACTTAAAAAATACTTATATGTATGTATTGGCACTTATCTAAGGTGATTATCTTTACATTATTAACACTGTGTAAATCTTTCACCGTTTTTGTGGATTATCAGTATGGTTTATCAATTCATTTCAACATATTTACACATGTAGCTTAAAATTTTTTTATGCAAAATTGCAGGTATTTACACTTGTATGCTTCGTAGGCGAAAATTATGTGCAAAGACATATGACCCAACAAGTTTACTGTTAGTTACAAATTCTGAATAATTGTAATTGTGATTATTTTATTTTATTTGCTGGGCACAAAAGAGGAGTGAATGAATTTTTTTTATCTACTTTAAAAATACTTATGTGTATGTATTGGCACTTTTCTAAAGTGGTTATCTTTACATTATTAACACTGTGTAAATTTTTCACCGTTTTTGTGGATTATCAGTATGGTTTATCAATTCATTTCAACATATTTACACATGTGGCTTAAAATGTTTTGCAAAATTGCAGGTATTTACACTTGTATGCTTCGTAGGCAAAAATTATGTGCAAAGACATATGACCCAACAAGTTTACTGTTAGTTACAAATTCTGAATAAGTTCTAAAAAACACCCTTGAAAAGTGATACTACATGTTATAACACTGTTGATCTAATTTTGCGGGGGTCAATGTTTTAATAAAACTCTTTTTAGCGTCCCTTTGTCGACTTTTAAGATAAGATAGTTAAATAAATAAAATAATCAAAACTTAATCGATGTTTTGAAATAAAATATAAAATGTATAGATAATCAAATCAAAAATTAATATAGGCTACATAAAAGCTCCCCTTGACCCAATTCTTAGCATAATAATCTCAGTTATACTTATTCTGGAATTTATAACATTATGACCGAAATTCTGTGTAATAATAAGATAATGACATTCCTATAAATCGCCATAATTAGTTTTATTGTATCAAACAAAAAAAATCATTCAACTTATATACCAATCGACTGAATTAATTATTTGTAGCGCTGTGTTTTTAAGCAATAAAATTCCACTTGTTTCGTAGTAATTTGATATGATTATAAAAGTTTTATGATTTTAAACTAGAATTAATTGCTCTGAAATAATTGTAAATTGAAATGCAATAACAAAAACAATATGCCCCATATCGCTATTTGCTTAAAACAGATATAACAATTGCGACATAGAAAAACGCAGTGCGTTTTTTACATTTTTCCTAATTTTATCATTCCAATTTCCGAGTGTCGTATAAAGTAAAATACTTTATGAACCAATCAAAAATTGTCTAATACAGACAACGGCTATATGACTTTTTCGTTAAAGTTTTGTTAAACGCAACATTTTACAAAATCGGACGAAACAGTGTTTTATAAGATAAAGAAGCTGATGTCGACATCGCGTCTTTTAATTAATATATATTGCTGCATCGCAGGATAAAACTATCAGCACGATCCCGTATACTTTTTTAAGTTATTTGAAAATATTCGTATTTAGACTTTCACGTACACAAGTGAATATTTGTGACCTGTACGATGACTGAAACGCTAATACCAATCGGCCGCTTAATGTTTAAATTATAAATGTGTATGTGTGATGAAAATGTCTGCTCACCCTGAAAGCGACAGATTAATCAACACGTCAATCGTGTGAATGAACTCTTTCAGGTTAAGCCCGTTGGATAGTCATAATTCATGCGGCGATTGTTTTGGCATTACGCTTTGTATCAGTTTTGTTCCTCCTTGCCATTGATAAAGGAACCATTGTCGCATGCTTTTTGATCACGGAGATCAACCATGTAGATTTGGGGAGAGGCGAAGTTGTGACGTTGTCGCAACCTATAAACCTGTGTCAATTTTATTATTAAGATTTTGTCTGCAGATTTTTATTTGGAATGACCCTATAAAAACAAAATAAGAAATCATGTTTAAATTGCTGTTGTAATGTAAATTTTCTACAAAAAACGCAATACAATAACAAATACAGAACAAATATTTTTTTGTGTTTCAAATCGTTTGTAACGACGGTCCTATTTCGAGTTTTGCTCTGAAACAAGAATGCTTATAATTAAGGAAATTCTCTAATGATTTTCAATTATATTTCAATGTGATGCGTGTCTGATAGGGGTAGGTAGAGTCTTGAATCTAGCTGATGATGAAAAACAAGAGGGTCACAGAAAAACTTGGGTGGCCGACTGGCTAGGTGGAACCTAAAGCTCTAGCTTATGGATTTTACTATTATCCAGCAAAAGAGGTCCCTAAACATAGTCGCTGATGCTCTATCTCGTCTTTATGACGACACATAAAGAATTTGTAGAAACACTAAAACATTACGCAAATGATATAAATCTTGACGATGAAGGTTATTAACACAAAGGCTACACGGAGATGATAGCTAAAGTCCAAATGTCACCTAAAGATTTTTTTTTTGGTGGAGTATATGTATGGGAAGCTGTAGGCGCTTTCCAATCGAGTGAACTACTGAATGAATCAATTAAACTGAATTGTATTCCGAAATTTGTATGTTCCAATGGTAATATTTATAGTTTACACTGAACGTAAACTGAGCTACTACAGAATTGAATTAAATTGAATAAATTGAAGGAAAAAATAGGTTCATCAGTTCAACATATCCATATTTTTATATATACGGTTTGTGGTCAAACGTTAAAAATAATTAAAAAATAAATCGGAGCATATTGGTTTGTGTCTAAATTTTCGATTTTGGTTATGTATTTTTTAAATGTCAAAAATTGCTGTTTTTTGTTGTTTTGGATGATTTATTGCATATTAGACCAATTGCCTACAACCAATTTCTTCAGCAATTCACTCGATTTGAAAGCGGCTTATATATTCATATAGAACCAAAATTTGATGCAATTGCAAATGATTTGTCTGTGTGGAGCTCTGGTTACCGAAACCACTGACTACGGAAATTGTCTAGAAACATTATGATGAAAATATTGCTGCCCATTAAAGAGTACAGAAGGCGTTGGTGGTGCTCCGACATCTATTATTGACCTGGAATGTCATCACAAGTTCACACTATGTTGTGTCTTATGATACCTGCAAACAGACAAAGGTTTCATACCACATTTTGCGTTCGATTCAATCTCAGTTTGTAAATGAACGTCCATTGCATAAATTTTTCATCGATTTTTTAGGACCGTTTCCCCGTTCCACACTTGAGATTACCGTAATATTGATTGTCCTTGATCATTCCACTAAACTTATTTTACTCAAACTTCTTCGGATGCAACGTAACCTAAGCTGAATGCCTTCTTGAAGAGTGGTGTGTTTTTAACGTATATGGTACCAGAGTTTCTACACAGCGACAATGGTAAACAATAGCTGAACAAATAATTTCAGAGCTTATCAACAGGAGTCTACAGTCCTTAAAGTAACGCTTCAGAAATGGTGAAAAGATCAGTCCCAGCTGACATTATGGTTTGCAAAACCAGCGTGTGGTTTGCAAACCGCTGTACATGGTTCTATTCAATACTCTCCGTATAACTTGTTGTTTGGACAACATCTAATCTCAGATAGGACAACATATAAACTTTTAAAATTCCTTCTCGTTCTCCATAAGATTTTTAACGAAGGGTTGGATCGTTCAAATTATCTGGCCATACTCAGAACTTGTGTTCAGGCAAACCGTAAATCAGAATTTGTGAAATCACAAATTCTGTATAATGTGCTAACTCGGGTCAGGACATTTTCGGATGGCAACATCACTTCAGTAACGCTGCTAATACATACTCCGCAAAACTAGCGCCGATATGTAGGCCAGCAAAAATAAAATCCGGGATTGGGAACGTTCTATATGAATGTAAAAATGTGGATGGTAAAATCATCGCGGTTCATCATGCTAAGGATATCAAAACGTAAACATTCTGTTCTGCTTCCTTCAGTTGTCGTTCAATGGGGGTTCACTTAGCGTCTCTGGTTTAGATCAGACAGTGCATGTTAGAGATTTAGCGTGAACTGATATTCTTCATTTCTCATCTGTTCACCAGTTCTTGGTTGATTCCTGATCCCAAGTAATCGGGTTATTTAAGCTCATTCAGTGTTCTCTAGATACATTTTCACCGATCTATCTGAGTTAAATTTCAAGTGATAAAATATGGAGGGCCTGAAATCTCACAGCTCTGAGATATCAAGACTTCGGTCTGGGTTAAGGATTTTGATATAGTTTTCGCCAAAAAACTTTTATTAGGACATGGTTTTTAGTTTTGGGCAGCGATGCATATCAAACATAGCTTTTTGTTAAAGAACATGTATTTTTTATCTCTGTTTAGATATGTATTACAAAACTAACACCTAAAAATATTTCAAAAATTATTACAAAATCTAAGATTAAAACTTTTTTCAAAAACTCCAAAAATATTGCATAAATTATAACAAAATCAAAAATTGAAACTTTTTTCAAAATTCTAAAAATATTAAACAAATCTCAAAAATTCCAAAAATTTGAATAAAATAAAATATTTAAACTTTTTCTAAATTCTAATAATATTCCGAAAGTTCTCAAAAATTCAAAAATTCAAACTATTTCCAAAAGTCTAAAAATATTGCAAAAATTATAACAATATCAAAAATTGAAACTTTTTCCAAAATTATAAAAATTATAATAAAATCAAAAATTTAAAATTTTTCAAAATTCTAAAAATATTTCAAAAATTCTTACAAAATCGAAAATTAAAACTTTTCAAAATTCCAAAAATATTTCAAAAACTATAACAAATTCAAAAATTTATAAAATTTACAGCTAAACAAAGCGTAACAATCAGCAAAATTTTTTTTTCCAAAAATTTATCTAAAGAAATAAATGAAATCATTTTTTTGACACACTTGACAATACTTTTTCGACAAACTGATGTAATAAAATTCTCAAAAATAATAATTTCATGTTCATTATACATTTTATTTCATACAAATAACTAATTTTATTTTTTTCTAAAAAAAAAATGAAAATCATTCTTTTGGCACTCTTGACATTATTTTTTTGGCTAACTTATAATTCTCAATAATAATAATAAAATTTCATGTCGTACAAATAATTAATTTTATTTTTCCAAAAATTTGGGTAAAAAAATTAATAAAATCATTCTTTTGACACACTTGACAACATTTTTTTGACAAAGTTATAATGCCATAATTCTCAATAATAATAATAAAATTTCATGTCATTCAAATAACAAATTTTATTTTTTTCCAAAAAAATGAACTTTTTTTAAGCAAAAAATATGCATATTTCCTTGTTTTGACACACTTGATGATATTTTTGACACACTTTCGGTACAGTTATGGAGTACATCGTCCTTTCAACTCTTACCATTGAGTGTACCTATTTTTAGAAACCAAAATTTTTAAAATCCTTTCAGCCGTTTTCTAGATTTCGTCGGTTGTGACGGACGGCCGGCAGACAGACATACATTTTTTTTTGCTTATTTAGAATCAGTAGGTCCTAAAACGTCGAGAAGTGCCAAAAAAAAGTGAGGGTAAGAAATTCACTCTTAGCTCATTAATGTAATACTTAGGTCTTTCAGAATTTCATGTCGTACAAATAATTAATTTAATTTTTTACAAAAAATTGGGTAAAAAAATAAATAAAAATCTTTCTTTTGACACACTTGACAACATTTTTTGACAAACTTATAATACAATAATCTAGTTTTTGATCTCACATACCAATCCCGACCATCGAGATTTCTCCACATTCTTTGTTCCTATACTCATTATCACTTAAAATGAACGTTTTTTAAGTAAAAATATGCATATTTCCTTGTTTTTGCCACACTTGACGATTTTTTTGATACATTTCCGGTACAGTTATCGAACACATCGTCCTTTAAGTGTACCTATTTTTAGAAACCAAAATTTTTCAAACCCCTTAGCCGTTTTCTAGATTTCGTCGGTTGTGACGGCAGACCGGCAGACAGACATACATTTTTTTGCTGTTTTAGAATCGGTAGGTCCTAAAACGTCGAGAAATGCCAAAAAAAGTGAGGGTAAGAATTTCACTTTTAGCTCATGAAGGTAATACTTAGGTCTTTCAGACCGAAGTAATGTTTTACCTTATTGTTTTTCTTTAATTCAGTTGGCGACACATTTGTTTTTATTAATATAAAATAATTTCTAAATCTACTTTTAACTTTTAACCAAGAAAAAACTGTTTAACGAAAGTAGAAAGAGAAAAATCTATTGATCGTAGTCGACATCCTCTAGCTAGATTAGAGGAGTCGACATCCTCTAGAGGCTAGATTGTCGCTAGTCGACATCCTCTAGCTAAAATGTTATATTAATTTTGAAAGTCAATAGAGATTATCATAAAATAAAAATTGACTTAAATAGTTATAATTATTGAATTATAGTAGTTAAATTAAATAATATATATTAGTATATTGGGTCCAGATCTGATTTCTAATTTATTTATAAAAAATATTGCTTCTGGTATAGTTGAACCTTTAACAATGCTTTTTAATTTATCACTTCAACAATCGACATTTCCGGATAAATGGAAGGAATCTTTCATCATTCCGATTTTCAAATCAGGTGACATGGCGAACGTTGCGAATTATAGACCAATATCTATTATGAATGCTTTTGCGAAAATTCTAGAAAAACTTGTGCATGCTAGAGTCTTTCAACTGGTTAAGCATAAAATTAACCCTCAACAACACGGTTTTATTTCTGGTCGTTCCACGACTTCTAATCTTCTTGAATTTTCTAACTATGCGTTTAACTCAATTGATAAGAATATTCAAGTAGATTGTATTCATACAGACTTTTCAAAGGCCTTTGACAAAGTTAAACATGAAATCATGGTTTCTAAACTTGATCTTTTTGGTTTACCTTATAATCTTATTCAGTGGTTTGCTTCATACCTAACGAATCGCATGCAGTATGTCAAATTCAATGGAAACTTATCAAAAGGATTTATTCCCTCGTCTGGTGTACCTCAGGGCTCCATTCTCGGTCCCCTGCTATTCTTACTTTTCATTGATGACTTATCGAAGATATTTCAGTGTGCTCATCTCTTCTATGCAGATGATCTAAAAATCTTTCTATCAATTAAAAGTGTGCAAGATTGTCTTAAACTTCAACGAGATTTAAATGAACTTTATAACTGGTGTGTAATCAATGATTTGCAATTAAATGTTAATAAGTGCAAGTTCATAACCTTTTCACGTAAAAGTCAAAATATTGTCTTTGATTATAACATTAATGGAATTTTGCTTGATCATGTTAACAGCATTAAAGATTTAGGTGTCATATTCGACTCTAAACTTCGTTTTGATGAGCATATTAATTATACCAATTTAAAGGCAATGAGACTTATGGGTTTCATTTGCAGAAGGTGCAGAGAATTTCGTAATCCTAAAGTGCTAATAGCATTATTCAATAGCCTAGTTCGGAGTATTCTGGAATATGGTTGTCATATTTGGCACCCTTATTATGACACATACTCTAAGTTAATTGAAAGAACGCAAAGAAGATTTACGAGAATTGTGTGTTTTAATGCTATACCATGCACTGGGAAACTCTCATACCATACCAGACTTGATAAGTTAAGTATGACTACTTTGGAGTCGCGAAGGTATCTACTTGATGAAGTCCTCTTATATAAAATTGTTAATTCTCTTATTGATACTGAGGTTCTATTCTATGTTAATTTTTATGCACCGTCCTATAGAACTCGATTAAACCAGCTGTTTTTGCCATCGGCCTCTCGAACAAATATAGGTATCTCCTCACCAATAACAAGACTTCAGATTTATCATAATGAGATTTTTTCAAGTGTTGATTTATTTCATGTTTCGTTAAGTGTATTCAGATCGAATTGTCGTATTATTTTAAATGATTTTGTAAATTCACATACTGATAAATTCTGCATAAAATAATTTATTATTTAATTATTGTTTTAATGTTTTTATTTAAGTTTAGATGTTTTCGTTTGATGCAACTTTTGAGTCTCTTGACAAAAAAACTTAATTGCTAAATATTTAATGTTATTATTGTTACTTATTAATATTTTTTTTTTATTTTCTATTTTTAAATGTATTTCTCAATGGTGTACCATCTAGTTTTTATTATAAATTGTTGTAGCATGTAACTGGGAAACTGTTTGCTGCAAATAAAAAAAAAAAATAAAAATAAAAAATAAAAAAAAATATTATGCTACTATCATGTAATGACGGTTATTAATACACGAGCATTAACCGGGATACAAAACGAGCCGTAGGCGAGTTTGGTATGGTATATGCGAGTGTATTAATAACCATTACATGAAAAAGGCATACGCTATTTTTTCTACATCCGGTAAATAACGAAGAACGAAAATTACAACGACAATTCAACTCACTAAATAAAGTTTCGATAAGGTCCAATAAAAACGCTTCATTTGCTATTTTTTAACAAATCAAAACGAATTGTTTCGATTATTTTTCTCTGGTGGGAAGGAACAGCGAATATTTTCGAATATTTTCGGCCTACTTAAAATATTAATTTAAAACAAAAATTCACATACAAAATTATGTGAAAATGCAATTTGCAAATAGTAAAAATGTCCGTTTTCATTCATAAATGATTGCATGTTTATGTTTATTTGTCCAAAATAAATTACAAATTTATAACATTTATGCGCCTACTAAGATGAAATAATATTTTATTATGTATGATTATGTTGTATGAAATAATGTTACTATTTCTGTTCGTTAAATTGTCTGCTAAATACAACTCGTCACCAAATTATTAGTCGATTAATTTTCAACATTACCACTCATGCCATTTGAGGTTAAAAATTTCCTCGTGCGCTACGCGCACTCGGGACCTCAAATGACATTCGTAATAATGATTATGAAAAATAATCGACTATTATCGACTAAATTTCAAAGTTCAATTTTTTTTCCCAAACGAAAATTTCAACAAACGTCAAATGCATAGCATGTTTGATTGAAAAACTGATTGAAATGAATATCATTATAAAACGGATTTTGGTCATATAAGTGTATTTTTACAGTACGGGTGTAGAAAAAAGCATTATAGTTTTGTTGTCATTGTTATTTCATATATTTAGTGAATAAAATTAGCAAATAATTTTTGGGAAAAGTCCCGGCGCAACACATTCTAATGATGGTGATTATGACAATACCTTTTAGGATTCTGATATTTCACATTGGCAAATCAAAGACACTACAGACAACTAATATGTTTGCAGTAGGATGGATCAGCCATGGAAGATTTTATTGCATTGATCTTTGTGTTTATTGGTAGTTTTAATCAACCTCTCCACAAATTTATATTATAAAGAACAGAAACTTTCCAATTCTCTTGACTATTCTCAATTTATTACTACAAAGCAAAATTTTCTTTGTTACTAATAATAAATGTTAATATTTCATCTAGTACCAGAAATTAGTTTTGTAGCTAATTACATTCGGACCATCTAAAATCTAAATGTATTATTTACTTTTTGCACGATCAGGCGATTTTGCATGTTTACTGAGTTGTAAATAAACATAGTAAGTTTCGTTTACAAATCGTAGGTCGGTAAGATGCCGACCATGCAGGCGGTAAGTAATTACTTACTGGTAAGGGAGACCAGGGTGTGCATAAAAACGATTTTTATTTAAATAATTATGTATAGGCTAATTTGCTAACCGCAACTATAAATAATATTCTTTTAAAAATATTGCAATTAAAAGCAATTTATTTTGAAATAATATTCGAAGAAAATAAGTTTGCAACAAAAAACCTATAGAATGATGATGACACGCAGAGTTTAATATTTTCAATGAAATTTAAAAAAATTTTCTTTAAAACATTAAAACTTAGAAATTAATTTTATTATTAAAATAATTTTAATTGCATTTTTATTGATCCTGTAAAAAATATAATAAGCATTTTGGGCATTAAGATTATTACCGATTTCGAATATATTAGAGATCTCGACTTCGGTTTGATCTCAAAACATATAATCGGTAAAACACTCTGATTTACCTCTGACTGACCTTAATACTTAAATAACTATTTCATTAACTAAAGAACGCTGAAAAAAATTATAACTACCTTGGGTTGTAAGTTGCAATTAGCTTAAATGTACTAAACTGCTAATTTTTAATTTAGTATTATTAAAATTGAAAAATTTAAATTTAAATTAATATAATTTTGTTATCAGATATTGTTTCACATATGTATTTCTTCGCAATTATATAAAAACCAAATGTTGATTTAGCCAAAAAAAATAGTTTACTAAATTATTTTAGCACGTTTAGTACAATTTAGCATCAATTAGAACACATTCCTAAATTTATTTTATTTAAATTTACCTAAACAAAAAAAAACTATTGTAACTAATCTAAAAGAAAATTTCAATGAACATTTTTTGCTTTATTTTTAGTTTAATTTAACTCAATGAAATTCTCTAAAATGTAATGACATCATTCAATTTCACCAATAACTATTGAAATATACTAATAACAAATAGTTATACGTCTGGCCTACTGCGATATCAGTTAATTATCAAATAATTATGAAATAATTAACTGATATCGCAGTATGCCAGACGTATAACTCACAAAAAATATATAAAGAAATGAAAAATGGCAAAAAATTTTCTATACGAATTCCTCTTGTTCGGTGATGAATTGTCATAATTTTTAGGAAAATTCCTCAAGCAAGTGGTATTTATCAATATACTTGCTTTCGAAATGTTCGCAAAAAATTCCCTTGTTAAATTACTACTGATAATATAGTATTTAGTTAAATATTTAATTTAAAAATTATAATTGGATTTATTTTATTTAATTTTGAAAAAAATTATTGTTTTTTTAATATTTAAAAAAATAACTGCTGTTGTGTATTTTATTTAAACTTTCTAAAAAAATATCATTGTATAATTTCTGGTTATTTGACAAATTATTATAATAATTATTCATCCAATCAATAGATCAATTTTTCAAATTATTTTATTTTATTTTGTTCGAATATTTCGACCCTTATTTGAGGTCCTCATCAGTACACACCAACAACGTATAACTGGGTTATATGTTGTTGATGTGTGCTGATGAGGACCCCAAATAAGGGTCGAAATATTCGAACAAAATGAAATAAAATAATTTGAAAAATTGATCTATTGATTGGATGAATAATTGTTATAATGATTTGTCAAATAACCAGAAATTATAACACGGATCACAAGAATTTAATGTTTTATTACTGATTTCATTATATTCTGAAAAACTTAGAAATTATTGTACAATTTTATTTGTTTTTTCTAAACAAAAATTGTGACTAATATAAATTTGTTTTTACAATAATACTAGCTAATTAGTTTTACATTTTGCTTATTCTAAATTATCTAACGATATTTATTAAATTTATTAAAAAAATATTATTTTTATTAATAAAAGATATTAACGTTTAATTTATTTTGTTTTACAAAATTATTTATTTTATTTAATTTAAAAAAAAAGGTTGGCGCTATATTTCAATTTATATTCAGAAAATTAAAAAGTTTTGTTTATTTCTTTAGAAGAAATTATATTTTTATTATAAAAGACTATTAAATTATAACATTCATAAAAATTATTCACAATACGTTTGACTACTGATTTGCTTTCATTCCCATTCAGACAAAACAAGCCTCATAGCGTGTGCCCGCATGTTGGAACCGCCTTGTGTGTGCTTCTTAAAATATATATGTATAATAATAATGTAAATAACATATACAAATTTCAGCTTTGCTAAAATAAAGTAAATTTTCATGAAATTTTAAAACTTTGAAATTTAAAAAAAAATACTATGAACCGAAGTAAGTGTCTGCCATTGGATTTTTTACTAAAAAAAGATTGTATACTTTAAGATATTAAAACGGCAGACATGCTGAAATCACGTTTTTGAAGTCAATTTTTACGTTTTTTGACTTGCGGACACGCCCAAAGGAACCATCGGCGGGGATAGTGAATACCCATTTCAACTACGGCAGGTGAAAAACTATACCTAGCATCAATATGGAGTTTGCTAAAATACCGTTAGTCAGTCACTGGCTCTTAGACTAAGACAAGTATTTGAAAACACTAAGTCCATTGTTCCATATAATTTGAGCAAGTTTTATAAAAACTCAAAATCTCTTTAGAAAATCGTTGTATTACTTCCGAATTATATTCCTCCAATCTACTGATTTTGGATTGGTCAGATACTGGAACAAATTGTTCATTAAATCTTGATGAAAACGTATTTCTAAAATCTTTTAGAATCAGAACGACATTAACAATTTTATATGAATCAAAATTTTGTACTTAAATATTTATATTTTAGGTTTCATGTTTGAAATTCTATTTCAAATTTTTGAGAAGCACAATTTAGAAAGTTTGAGGAATTCAAGTAGTACAAAATTGCCAGAAGGAGAATAAAAGACGAATCATATAACATTTATTCTCTGTGTCATCGAGATCAAACTCTAAAATCTAGTAATCGATGAATCAGTCTCCTATCTGTTATGTTTTTCTTCTGATCGCACATACCAACTAGAAAAAATTGTTGTGGCATTGAGCGTCCCCATATAACAGTCAGCAACTGTTGAGCCTACACCATAAACTAAAGCCACAAGAATGTGTAACTGTACAATATTACAAAATAATTAAATCCAAAGTTTAACCACAATTTTGATTTAAATAAAAAAAATTTTAGTTTTGAATTCAAATCTACTCATCGTCTTGAAACCATAAATTGCCACAATAGAAAAGATACCGCCAACAACTAATTCAAATATAAACAAATCTCGAATTTTATTTACCTTCCACACAATACGCTTGTGTAGCAAATAATTAAATTTTCAAGGAAATTTGTGGTTTTGCAATAACTTTGTTTTTGTTGTTTTGTCTAGTCGAAGAATTCAATTTATTCAATAAGTTAATAATGTATTCACCCACACTGTTGGTAACCAAAATATGATTATCTATTATTTAGTTTTTTAATTTACTGATTTCTTTTACTAATTAACATAGTGGTAATAATTTATCACGTCAAACAAATCTGTATTTTTTTAAATTGAGGTTTTTATGATCATAATATTTGCCATCATACGGTCATAAAGTTACTGTAAGTGTGGCTTAGGCTTTTTAGTTATGTTAAATATCGATTTGGTTAGACATAATTTCTATTAATGTTTTTTGATATCACGATTTATGGCAGAGAGTAAAAATATTGGTTTCCATAGCTTTTTTGATCATCAAAAATTAATTAATTACTTCGGTCTGAAAGACCTAAGTATTACATTCTCATCACAACTAAAAAAAACACAAAATTAAATTAATTCGTATCCAACCTTAATGATTTGGCACTAAAACCAATTGACTAAAAAGTGTTTGAAGATCCTTAAAACGAATGTTATACTATAGCAAAATGTGCAATGTGCATAGCAAGATTGATTTCAATGATTCCACCAAGATGTAAGGGATCAAAATATTTGTGTGTGTGTGTCTGTTTATCTGTGGTATATCAAATTTAAATACATGTGCCAATATTTCGATTAACCATAGAATGACAATTATCAGATTTGCTTGTTGTCCTGTTGCAATACATAAACTGGTTGAAATGCATTAAACAACTTTACATTCGTTTATCCTATAACTCACAGCACGGTGCATGTTTTGGTCTCACTTTTCAGTTTATGTATCACTCGCCGAAATTTGCGGCTAATCATTTTTCTAGATCTAAAAAAGGGTAGGCTAGCCCTTTGCTTATGTTGCGAAATTTTTGCTAAAATAATTAAAAAATATGCTGGCAGGAATCTCTAGATATCCGTGTATTTAAAATGCGGTTATTCATTTTTCTGGATGTAAAAAGGGTAGGTTAATCCGTTAGGCATACCCGTTAGGCTTACCCTTTGCATATTTTACGAAATTTTTATCCAAAGGTCACTGGCCAAGACTTTGGACTACTCATTTTTTTTGGATTTACAAAAGGGTAAACTTTGTTATTTTATGTTATTAAAATATTATTATTTTGTTATTGTCAGTAGCATTGTCAATTTATTTTAAAAAACGTAACAATTTTCATTATGTAAATCAACAACGGCGTGATCAATTTCGTGTTCAAAACGATCACAAATCATAGTTGAATTAAGTAGTTTGTTCATGTTTAATCAATCACGTCCCTGTTCATAGAAACATGAAAACTGCGTTCCTACGACAAGAAAGGTTTTTGTTTGAGAATTATTGTGTTTGTTAAAATAAAAAACGAGGAGAAACGAAATTGGTTTAATGATAATAATAATAAACAAAAGAAAAGAAAAAATAAGAATAGAAAAATAAAAAGTTTTTTATATATTCTAACATGGCTGGTTTTATTTAACATTTTAGTTTAGGAAATAATTTACATGTGTTTAATTGATTTGAATAATTTGTAACGTTTTTTTTTATACAAAATCATTCAAACTAAAACTTTAGTACTTATCAATTTCGGATTAATTTACCTTAGCGAAATTTTTAAATCAAAAACGAAAATAACTGACGAAGAAGAAGGAAATGAAAAAGTTGGGGAGTTCGTAAAAAGATGTGAAATGGAAAAGTTGAGTTCATGGCTAATATTAATTTTTTTAGCTTAAAATGAAGGAAAGTTTAAATATAGATTAATTATATTGTTTTATAGTGATAAGTGTAACATGAATTTATAACTGAATTTAATTGATAGTTAATTTGCAAACTTGTAATTTGAAAAAATGTATATAATTTGAAAAGTGTGGTTTCTTTTTTTGTAAGAAAAACATAAGGAAAATAATAGTTATTTGTACACATAAATTTGGTTGAATTTTTATTGGTTTGATGATAGTTCTATTTTGAATAAAAAAAAAGATAATTGAAATATAAATATTACATTATTTAAAGACAGAAATAATTTTTACAAAAGTATATTACATATAGTGAACTAGAACTTTTTCTTGTTGTTTTGTTTATTTTATTGTTGTAAAACAAAAATATAGAAACAAAATTTATGATTTTTTGCTTGATTTACATAAAAGTAAAACAAATTGGTGTTGTGTGGGACAATTTTGTTTTGTTTAAATTTGGTTACTATATGCATTTTGGTTAGTATTAAAATTCTTTGATAAACTTTTAAAAGAAAACACAAATATAAAACTTTAAATAAAATTAATTATGATAATATATCTGTAAAGTTTGTGTAAATTTTTGTTAAAAAAAAATTTTCAAAATGTAAAAAAATAAAACAAAATAGATAACTTTTAGTAAAGGAAAACAGAAGAAAAGCGGTGATTTGTTTTATTTTAATTATATTTATGTTTGATGGAAGCTTTGATTTTAAATAAATAATATGTAAAAGCATAAACAAACGGTATGTTTGTTTATGCCTTTTACTTTTACCCCCCCAACGTGGGGCTCGAACCCACGACCCTGAGACTAAGAGTCTCATGCTCTACCGACTGAACTAGTCAGGCAAATTTTGTAACGGGAAGATGAACTTTGCTAAAATTAAGCTTGCGAAAACTCAATTCTAGCGAAAACGCTGCCCCTCCTAGCAATGCTCTTGCATAGCTCAGACGATGGGGTGTTCAGTTTAAGTGCGTTCTTTCCCTTACAAAAATGTAGAGTGCAATTAAATAAAAATATTGCCGAAAGATTATTTCAATGAAAAGGAATTAAATTTAACCGAAAATAACATTAACAAACCGATAAAAAGAAAAACAAATATTTCCAACCACTTCAGCACCACATCTATACAACATCTATTCTCCTTCAATACACACAAGGCATCCTTCCAATCGCTAACTTTTCTTTAAAACATATTGTTTATGTACATAAAAAAATTGTAATACACCATTATCAACATTATCAAGCCAAAAAAAATTTAAAGGAAAAAAAAACAAAAAAATTCAATTTGTTATGTAATAAAAATTAAACATTCAAAGCTTGTAATTGTTCTCAAACAAAAACTGTTTACAATTGCTACCTTGGCTAGACCAGGGGTATCATCTGTTTAGGCATTACTCTCAAACACCCTTTTCATTTCGAATTCATTCGAGCATCTCATCCCATTTATACGCTGTTCGGGTAAAGTAGTCTCTCTGCATTCTGTCACTGTGAAAAAGCTCAGTCGGTAGAGCATGAGACTCTTAATCTCAGGGTCGTGGGTTCGAGCCCCACGTTGGGCGCCATTTTGTAACGGGAAGATGAAATTTGCTAAAATTAAGCTTGCGAAAACTCAATTCTAGTGAAAACGCTGCATTACTAGCAATGCTCTTGCATAACTCAGACGATGGGGGGTTCAGTTTAAGTGCGTTCTTTCCCTTACAAAAATGTAGAGTGCAATTAAATAAAAACGTAGCCGAAAGATTATTTCAATGACAAGGAATTAAATTTAACCGAAAATAACATAACAAACCGATAAAAAGAAAAACAAATATTTCCAACCACTTCAGCACTACATCTATACAACATCTATTATCCTTCAATACACACAAGGCATCCTTCCAATCGCTAACTTTTCTTTAAAACATATTGTTTATGTACATAAAAAAATTGTAATACACCATTATCAACATTATCAAGCCAAAAAAAATTTAAAGGAAAAAAAACAAAAAAATTCAATTAAACAAAATTAACAAAACAAAAATAATTAAATAAATAAAACCTATCTTGAATATCGCTTCACTGTGGGGTCTCGACCTTGGTTAGCCCGTTAGCAGAAACTGCTAAACTTAATAACGCTGCTAATTGTAAAGTAGGCTGCTTACAATTAAAGCTCTTTTATCAAAGCTAGATGCATGAAGTTAGCTGGTACTAGGACTTTAAGAGTTCAACTTCAATTGTGCCACACCAACAACGAAGAGTAGTCGTAGCTGGCAGTGGATGCATTTTTTTTTCAAGTGTTGGTGATACGCGTGGGAACAAGCCGTATAGCTTAACCATTCGAAATATCATCTGGTGTTTCGGTGGTTCATTAGAATTTTGAAGTTTTTTAATTTAACCTGGCAAAAAAACGTTTTAATGCCATAATCCAAATTTATTGTCATTGAACTGTTTTTTTAATCAATAATTGAAGAGATTAGTTCTCTTCCTTCAAGATTTGGCTATCGATTTTATTTCTGCTGAAATCCATAAATAAATACGTAAGAAATATTTTTGCGGTACAATTTTAAAATATTTGTCCCATTAAAAGTGAGGTAATATGTATATTAGGGTTTCTCATTTCCCGTAAAAATTCAAATCCCGGGAAGCCGGGACAAAAAAAATTAAATTTCCGGGATCCCGGGAAACGCTAAAAAGCTAGATTTTTATAATTGGGTGGTATAAAAATGTGTAAAATTAAAACAGCCCAAAAAACTCGCTATTGATTTTTAGATTTCCATTAATTTTAATTAGTAAAATTTTAAAAATTAAATTAAAAAGAATGCATAAAAATAAAACAAAAATAAATTCATAATACTAATTTTTAAACAATTTTTCAAAAAACTAGGTTGTCAATGGCGCCATCACTCAATTTTCTCCGAATTTTCGTGACGAAACGTCCATTGAACCATCCATTGAAGCATCCGTCCAAGAAAACGGAGAAATGAAGAGAAATGAAACGCAAGTTTTAGGTAGATTTCTCAGAAAAATCTTCCTATTTTAAGTTTGATTGGTTTTAATTTGTTGTGTTTATATGTGTCAAAAAAACCGTGCAAAAAACCATGATAACATATGTGTCAAAAAAAATTTCCCTAATTTTGAACGAAATTAATTACTACAGAGGGAAAAGAATTTAAAACTACTCGATTTTCGAGTGAAAAAACTTTTAATATCTTTGAAAAAAGTACAAAAAAATGTTAATAAAAATTTGCGGGATACCCGGGATTTCATACCCATAGAAAACGGGATGAAAATTTACCCCCGGGATCCCGGGAAAACGGGATCCCGGATCCCGTTTGAGAAACCCTAATGTATATCGTTTGAAAGGTTTTGAGTAATAGATAGGTAGGCAATTCAAAATCAAATATATCAATTAATCAAACTCTGAAAATATGGAGGGGCTGAAATCTCACAGCTCTGAGATATCAAGACTTCGGTCTGGGTAAAGGATTTTGATATAGTTTTCGGCAAAAAACTTTCACGAGGACATGGTTTTTAGTTTTGGGCAGCGATGTATATCAAACATAACTCTTTGTTAAAGTACAAGTATTTTTTATGTCTGTTTAAAATTTATTACAGAACTAACATGAAACATCAATACGTTGCCGGAAAATTATAACCAAAATTCCAAAAATATTGTTAAATTAAATAAAATCAAACTTTTTCATAATTCTAAAAATATTCTAAATATTAGAATGAAATCAAATATTTAAACTTTTTCTAAATTCCGATAATATGCCAAAAAATCTTAAAAATTCAATCTTTTTCAAAATTCTAAAAATATTGCAAAAATTATTACAAAATCAAATATTAAAACTTTTTTCAAAATTCCAAAAATTATAATAAAATCAAAAATTTAAAATTTTTCAAAATTCTAAAAATATTCCAAAAGATCTTACAAAATCAAAAAATGATACTTTTTTCAAAATTCTAAATATATATAAGGTGACGGTACCCATTTCTGACATCTTAATAGATATTTAAAAATAAAATCAACTTTAAAAACCTGGCAAAAATAGCTTTAAGGGTAGATTTACGATCCCTTGGCAATTATATATTTATTATTAGTAAATATCGCATATAAAAATAATAAATTTGAAAAAATTGGTGAGGAAATGTAAATATTTGCAATTAATATAGGGTGCTATTTTTCACCCATTTCTGACATACCAAAAGTCATGGGCACCTGTTGCGTAACACCCCGTCACCTATTTCTGACAGCTACATTTGAAAATGAAGTACTTATTTAAAACACAATATTTTAGTTCAACAAATTTAATTATTTTTAAATATTATAAATAAATAACAAAATTTAAATTATAAGTAAGTAGTACATTTCCGCTTAAAAAAATAAAGCATTTACTTATATAATTAATATTCACGGTCATCTATTCAGTTCAGTATAAGTATTTAAAATTAAAAATTAATTAAATATCACGACATTTGTACTATGTATGTATGTTCACGTAGTCATAATAAATTTCTTTATTCTACAATTTTGTTAAACTTTCCCATTTCTGGAACTTTGAACATTCCCCTGTTGTTTTCCTGAATGGGTTCCGGGATTATTTCTACTATATCCTCGGTTTTGTACCACAGACGATCCTCTTTTTCTGGCCATTTAAATCGAAATGGACCACTGAAGCTCATAGAACTTATCAACGCTTTTTCTTCCACTACCGCAATAACAATACCTGGATAATATTCCTGCTCATACGTAAATATGACATATGAACCAGCTTTAATTTCTTGAATGCCTATTGCTTTTTTTTTTTAGCTTACGATTTTTCAAACTTTTTTCCGCAATTTTATTTTTATTTTGTTTAAGTTGGTCTTTTTCTACCGATGCCTGCTTCTTTAAGATATTTCTCTCCTTTCTGTCCGCTTTTGCCTTTTCTTCGTTTTCTTTTATTAGCTGTTTTTTCTTGTAGTATGCTAACCATTCATCTGAAGTTGCCACGCTTGGAACTTTTATTCGTGGACGCTTGATGGACTTGCTTTTATCTTCATTTGGCCAAAAAAATGATGATTTAAATGGTGTTGGTGCATCATCCATGACGGTCATATTTACCTTTTGAGGAGAATCTTCTCGATCTGGAGGCACTTCTATATTATCAATATCTCCTTCAGAAGAGTGCATGAAAAGGTCTTCTTGGTCTTCCAGAACCAATGGTGACTCATTTTGCGACAAGTCTTTTATATGAGTCTCGATTACTAAAGAGCCATCAACCAGGCTAAAGATTCGGCAATCATCAATTACGTTGACGTCAGTTTTATCCACATTGATAGTGGTTAAATCTGTATGGCTATTATCTTGTAATTCGTTGTCGTTGTATGAATTGCACATTTTTTTCCAAATATCAAATAAACCCTTATATTCAATGGACCCATTCCATGTGTCACCTGATATTAGGAAATGCGCCAGTAAATTTGGATCAATCAGCTTTTCAAAATTTTGCAGCATTTCATATTTGTTGACCTGTAAACAATTGATGTCGGAAAAATCTTCGAGTATGGTGGAATATAATCGAGCACTCCTACTGCATCAACAATTGCTGTCGGTTGGGTTTGCGTTGAGACTAATAACTTGCGATATGGTATATTGTCTGCATCAAACGGATATAGCCCACAAACTTTAAATCCACTTTTTAAGTTATCCGCTATGTTACTCATCAAAATTACTTTTTCCAATATTGGTGCAAAATCCGATTTCTTTATTTTGATATTTTTCGTGGTGTCTCTCCACTCTTGAACCTGTAAATAAAACAACTAAGTAATTGCTATATTATTCATATTAGTTTATTGACAATAATATATACCTGTGCCCTCCAAATGGATTTCAAGGGACGAAAAACGGCTACATCCATTGGCTGTAACAGGTGAGTAGCATTTGGATAAAGCGATACTAATATAATCTGATGATCTCTGCAAAACTCACT
>OY856187.1:124233693-124283590 GCA_963693315.1 Diogma glabrata
AACAAAATCAAAAATTGAAACCTTTTTCAAAATTCCAAAAATATTCCAAAAATCAAAATGAAATCAAATATTTAAACTTTTTCTAAATTCCAATAATGATCCAAAAATTCTTAAAAATTCAAACTTTTTCCAAAATTCTTAAAAATATTGCAAAAATTCTTACAAAATCAAAAATTATAATAAAACCAAAAATTAAAAATTTCTCAAAATCCTAAAAATATTCCAAAAATTCTTACAAAATCAAATATTAAAACTTTTTCCGAAATTCTAAAAATATTGCAAAAATTATTACAAAATCAAAAATACAAACTTTTTCAAAATTCCAAAAATGTTTCAAAAACTATAACAAATTCAAAAATTTCCATGTTCAATTTCATTTTCAATTACATTTACGTCATAAAAACAGCTACATTTTAAAATTGGCTAAAAAATAAATGAAATCATTTTTTGACACACTTGACAACATTTTTTTGACAAACTTATAATGCCATAATTCTCAATAATAATAATAAAATTTCATTTCGAGCAAACAATTTTATTTTTTCCAAAAAATTGGGTAAAAATAAATAAAAATTTCTCTTTTGACACACTTGACAACATTTTTTTGACAAGCTTATAATGCCATAATTCTCAATAATAATAAAACTGAAGTAGTTTCATTTCAAACAAACACACTTCCGGTACAGTTATCGAACACAGCGTCCTTTCGGACCTGTTCCTTGTGAATCCCTATTTTTAGAAAAAAAAATTTTGAAATCCCTCCAGCCGTTTTCTCTGCAGCGTAGGTAATGACGGACGGCCGGCCGGCCGGCCTACAGACAGACATACATTTTTTTTTTTTGCTTTTTTAGAATCAGCTGGTCCTAAAACGTCGAAAAATGCCAAAAAAAGTGGGGGTAAGAATTTGACTTTGAGCTCATGAATGTAATACTTAGGTCTTTCAGACCGAAGTAATAATGTTTTGTTGCTTTTTTGTTGGGAGGTCTTTTTACAATTACTTCGGTCTGAAAGACCTAAGTATTACATTCATGAGCTCAAAGTCAAATTCTTACCCCCACTTTTTTGACATTTCTCGACGTTTTAGGACCTGCTGATTCTAAAAAAGCAAAAAAAAAAAATGTATGTCTGTCTGCCGGCCGTCCGTCCGTCCGGCCGTCCGTCCGCCATCATTACCTACGCTGCAGGGAAAACCGCTGGAGGGATTTCAAAAATTTTTTTTTCTAAAAATAGGTATACTCAAGGGACAGGTCCGAAAGGACGCTGTGTTCGATAACTGTACCGGAAGTGTGTCAAAAAAATCATTATGTGTGTCAAAAATAGCAAATTGTCATATTTTTGGCTTAAAAAACGTTCCTTTTAAGTGATTACGAGTAGGAACATTAAATTTGGAGAAATCTTGATGGATTGGATTGGTATGTGAGATCGAAAACTAGATTATTGCATTATAATTTTGTCAAAAAAATGTTGTCAAGTGTGTCAAAAGAAAGATTTTTATTTATTTTTTACCTAATTTTTTGGAAAAAAAATAAAATTAATTGTTTGTTTGAAATGAGATTTTATTATTATTATTGAGAATTATGGCATTATAAGTTTGTCAAAAAAATGTTGTCAAGTGTGTCAAAAAATAATTTCATTTATTTTTTAGCCAATTTTTTGGAAAAAAAATGTAGCTGTTTTTATGACGTAAATCAGTAAATGTAATTGAAAATGAAATTGAACATGGAAATTTTTGAATTTGTTATAGTTTTTGAAATATTTTTGGAATTTTGAAAAAGTTTGTATTTTGATTTTGTAATAATTTTTGCAATATTTTTAGAATTTTGAAAAAAGTTTCATGTTTTGATTTTGTAAGAATTTTTGGAATATTTTTAGAATTTTGGAAAAGTTTGAATTTTTAAGAATTTTTGGAATATTATCGGAATTTAGAAAAAGTTTAAATATTTGATTTCATTCTAGTTTTTGGAATGTTTTTGGAATTTTGAAAAAGTTTGATTTTATTAAATTTAACAATATTTTTGGAATTTTGATTATAATTTTCCGGCAACGTATTGATGTTTCGTGTTAGTTTTGTAATAAATTTTTAAACAGAGATAAACAATACCTGTACTTTAACAAAGAGTTATGTTTGATATACATCGCTGCCCAAAACTAAAAACCATGTCCTCATAAAAGTTTTTTGCCGAAAACTATATCAAAATCCTTAAGCCAGACCGACGTCTTGATATCTCAGAGCTGTGAGATTTCAGGCCCCTCCATATTTTCTATTTACAATGGCCGAATTTCGGCCACTGGACGATTCCTAGTATAATTTAATTATAAGTAATAATAATTAATTCGAGTGATAAATTTGTCATAATCTTATTTGAAGTCCGACATTCAATTATTTGAGATGGTCCAGACTCCAGATTCACATAAAAGTGGCACGTTATTTTCTTCCAAATTTTCATCTATTTCATCTATTTCTATTAATTCTACTGTAAATTAATTGATAATAATAATGAAGCAAGAGAAATACTATATTTTTAAACTTTTTTAAACACTAATCTGCAAAATAACGTTATTACTTCGGTCTGAAAGACCTAATTACTTCGGTCTGAAAGACCTAAGTATTACATTCATGAGTTCAAAGTGAAATTCTTACCCCCACTTTTTTTGGCATTTCTCGACGTTTTAGGACCTACTGATTCTAAAAAAGCAAAAAAAAATGTATGTCTGTCTGCCGGCCGGCAGGCCGGCCTTCCGTCATTACCTACGTTGCAGGGAAAATGGCTAGAGGGATTTCAAAATTTTTTTTCTAAAAATAGGGATTCACAAGGAACAGGTCCGAAAGGACGCTGTGTTCGATAACTGTACCGGAAGTGTGTCAAAAAAATCATTATGTGTGTCAAAAATAGCAAATTTTCATATTTTTGGCTTAAAAAACGTTCATTTTAAGTGATTACGAGTAGGAACATTAAAGTTGGAGAAATCTTGATGGTCGGGATTGGTATTTGAGATCAAAAACTAGATTATCGCAATATAAGTTTGTCAAAAAAATGTTGTCAAGTGTATCAAACGAAAGATTTTTATTTATTTTTTTACCTAATTTTTTGAAAAAAAAAAAATAAAATTAATGTTTGTTTGAAATGAAGTTTTATTACTATTATTGAGAATTATGGCATTATAAGTTTGTCAAAAAATAATGTCAAGTGTGTCAAAAAATGGTTCTTTTATGTGTGTTATGTGTTTCTTTTATATTTTTAGCCAATTTTTCGGAAAAAAAAATGTAGCTGTTTGTATGACGTAAATGTAATTTAAAATGAAATTGGACATGGAAATTTTTGAATTTGTTATAGTTTTTGAAATATTTTTGGAATTTTGAAAAAGTTTGCATGTTTGATTTTGTAATAATTTTTGCAATATTTCTCGAATTTCGGAAAAAGTTTTAATTTTGATTTTGTAAGAATTTTTGGAATATCTTTAGAATTTTGAAAAATTTTAAATTTTGGAATTTTGAAAAAAACAATATTTTTAGAATTTCGGAAAAGTTTGAATTTTTAAGAATTTTTGGAATATTATCGGAATTTAGAAAAAGTTTAAATATTTGATTTTATTTTGATTATAATTTTCCGGCAACTTATTGATGTTTCGTGTTAGTTTTGTAATAAATTTTAAGCAGAGTTTATCTCTGAATACTTGAACTTTAACAAAGAGTTATATTTGATATACATCACTGCCCGAAACTAAAAACCATGTTCTCATAAAAGTTTTTTGCCGAAAACTATATCAAAATCCTTAACCCAAGTCTTGATATCTCAGAGCTGTGAGATTTCAGCCCCTCCATATTTTATATTTAAATTCGCGCGTATTACAATTTAGTACTCACTGCGTGACGTCACGATTTTTAAATCCTTTGCGATGAAATGCGCAATAGCATACCTTTTAGTTTGATCGAAGGCAGCAAAAACAAAACAAAGAGGTACCAAACCAATATATGCAAATAAATGGTCTATCTATAATAATATAATTTAGGTGACGTCATATATCTTAGAAATTGGAACATGTTCGTGATAGATGTACACCGTTTATGTTCATTAAGATTTCATACATGCTAAATTCAAATATGTTGGTGATATTTATAAAAAAATTTATGAACAACGACTGAATAGTCAATTCAAATACGGAGTATCGTTTGATTCTATCACAATATTACTATTTTTGTCTAATTTTTAATTTACCACGTTTGTAGTCGATTGAAAATTCAAATTCTTGTCAAACGCACTGTTGCTCAAAAATGAAATCATAGTTGACTCAACTACAAACATGGTTAAATCAAATATGTTTGTGATACAATTAATTCAATGAATTATTTGTGATATTACATCACTCCGATGGAAATAATCCCATCATGAATAATTTTTTATTTAGCGTATGGTTTTTGTTGTGACACATTAAAAACAAAAATAAAACAAAAATAAAACTTAAAATAGATAGATTATCATATGAAATCTACATAAAACAAAACATGAATACACATTAAATGAGCTTACAATCAATATGATTGCGCGTCTTTTAGTTAAAAATTAAAAAGTAAAATATTAAAATATTTGAACATTGGGAAGTACATTTGAACATTAGATGTTTACATCGAGCGAGTCTATCCATGCTACTACATCGGGAGTTGCCAAATGGATGTCTGAGATGTTGCCATTCTAACGTCGAACCGGACACACAGTTGCGATGTGTTTTACAGTTTGTTGTAGAGCGCCGCAGTCACAGTCAGGGGACTCTGAAATGCCCCACTTGTAGAGAGAATCAGCACAACGTCCATGATTCGTTCTTATTCGGTTTAATGTAGTCCAGGTATGACGTGGCAGATCAAAACCAGGTTGGGTAGAAGTCGGGTGAGTAATAGAAAGGCCAGTTGTGTTGTAATGATGCCAGGAGGTGTCCCCTCATGAATAATAAGACTGAATCTAACAAAATATGGTGTGCAATTTATGAAAAATTTTTGCTATCCACAAAATTGTCGATCGATCTAGTTTCGGACCGATAAGAACTTTTTATTACACTTTAAAAAAGTATATCATTCTCATCAGGGCTAGCCGACTAGATACACTACCAAAAAAATTTTTTGCTATATAAACCTAAAATAGGTCACTGCTCTAGCGAAGTATAAGAAACCAAAAAACTTTCATAAACATATGTTTATTAGATTCAGGTTTAGTCAATTTGTTTCTCTAGTTGTTTGTGATACTTATATGTTTGTGATACTTATAAAACTATTATGTTTGTGATACTTATAAAAAATATATCAACAACGATTGGATTGTTAATTTAAATGGTTGTTAGATTGTTAGTTTAAATGGCGTTGGTTGATTCAATCACAAACGTATTTAATTCCACAATTTTCACTTAATGTTCGATTACCAATGCAACATAATGGAATCAACCAAGACTTTTTCTTTTGGTGAGTATTTTATTTTATTTTGGAGAAAGAGCCAAAATATCGCTGACCGGTTAGAAAAACCTGTAAGTAAGGATTTTTGTAACTTATGCCTATGAATCATACGTTGAATTGATCTATGAGTGTACTAGGTATGTTAGGCTTTTATTTTGCACTGCAATTAACAGAAGATCTTGAGACAGTGATTTAGATTGCTGCGTTTGTATCCATCTACAAGCTGTAGAGTGTATATATACTTGATGTGGCAACATATTTTAATTTAAAGACAAAGGGGGTATTGAGTTAATAATGGAAATTCGATTCTCAAAACACACAACTTTTTAGTAATGTGTCAAAATCTAGACACTCGACAATTCATCGAATTTTTTTGAAATATTTCGAACTTTTTCGATTTCATTAAATCAAACTTGATTCCACACAGTAAAAATTTTAGAGGAAATCCAAAGAATTAAAATATTCTATTTAAACCAAATCCAAGCCCGAGATCCAGACCCAAGAACTCCCTCCTTGTGTGCGTACCTGCTCTCTCCACTACCTATGAATACGATCAAACGATACTTAGATGCTTTTTTATCGGGTATTTAGTTGTAATATCCTGGCGTGCTATACAATTGATACGTCTTTTTTTTATTTATTTTTGGGATTGCTCGCCTTATGGGGGATTCGTTTATATAGCACCATTTCCAGTTCTTACCACCGCGTATCAATTTTTTTTTATGGGTTGATCGTTTCACACACACACATTGTCACACACAAAAAATTTTTCTTAACCCTTCATCCTGAGATTAATTATTAATGAAAAAAAAATTTGAATTCAATTTTAAACATATTTAATGAGCAACAAAAAATAATCACCTTAATTCTAAAGCAATTTCACTTAAAGTTTATAGAGTTTTAATTATTTAAATTTTAAATATAAATATATTAGTTAATTTTTTTTTTTCTTTTCTTTTTCTGATTATACGTTATTATGGAATATTTCGATTGTTTGATAATTTAAATTTGTAATATAATTGGTAATATAATACTTGTAATTTGGTGTCCTTGCAAGGTGATGATATTGTATGATGATGATGATGATGAGAAAGTCGAACGAGTTTATGCTTATATCTGGATATTTATTTTTCGTATACGAATATCTGGATATTTGAATAGCGTATACTCTCCTTAGTTGTTTCTTATGCTTGTTTAATTCTTAAGCTGTTGTGGCACAAAACCAAAAGTTAACGTTATAATGCAAAACTTATAACTTCTATATACATTTCTTATAACATATGGTTATTTTTTTTATTTAATTTAATTTAATTTACAAAAAAACTAACTTTTCGAACAAAAAAACAATTTTTCAAACAAAAACAGCTACAGTTACAACATTTAATATATTTTTTTTTTGTATTAATTAATTAATTTTTTTTTGTTTTTATATTTTTTGTTTAATATTATTTAATTATACAACCTATTGGTTTGAATTTTCAAAATACAATCCTTATCTCTAATTTTATTTTTAAATTGTACCTTATTATTTTTCCGTTCCTAATTTTTTTTTCTATATTTTTTTGAAAAAAAAACTCTTCTTTGACTGTATGTGCATTGTGCACACACCAACATTTTTTTGCTTTGGTAAAGCTAACGTTACATAGTTTTGGAGTGCTAATAATTTCGGTGATAATTTAGTTACTCGTCCTGATAGAGTCATTGTGGTAGATGATAATAAAGGCGTAAAAGACAAATCAAATTTTTAACTAGCTTTTTAGTGTTGTTTTGATCCGTAGCTTGAACATTTGCATGGCCTAAATCAGAACGACTTGAAGAAGGTAATATGAAAATAGCTCAGAATGGGCAAAATTGTTCAAAATGGGCAATGTAAATAGGGGACTGAGGATAGAGCTGGACAACTCGTAGATGAGCTGAGAGTTTGCTCATCCATAGAGTGTCAGCGTTTTCTCGGTAACAGGGTTTCAGAATATCAATAGAAAGTTTGATATGTTTGCCCTTAATGTCAATTATGAACGTTTTATCGGATCAACTGAGTGCTCAGAGGCTTGAAAACAAAGACTACATTATTTGCTTGTATTGTTGTTGGATATGTTCTTGCAATCATCGAAAAACTGTCCAGTACGTCTATTCCGGCATTTCCCTGGGAATTGAGAATTGAGAAAAAAGTGCAATAAATGAAATAAAGAAATATTTTCTAATACGAATTTGTTATTTCCCGCGGCATGGAATACTAGTTATGAAAAAATTGCTATTATTTCTTTCTCAATTCCTATTTCACGATGTACCGGAATAGGGCTACAGGTAAGCGAAATATTGGTAAGCTTCATAATCTGAGTGACGATTCTTGAAAAATAAATTTTTATAAAGGCACTGACAACGATCGATGAACCTATAAAGCAAACAAACCAAACACAAGTTACAAATATAAGAATATTAATGATTTCAATATTAAACTAAATTATAACAAAATCTAATTCAAGTTTTAACTAAAGTTTTGTAGCCGTTGTTAACTTTATCTATTTTTTTACTTTTAAAAATTTATAATCTTCCTCGATACTGATCGACATATAAATAATTTAATTAAAATGTTAAGCATTTTTTCATAATGTCGTTCAACTTATTTAGTCTTGTGAAAATACTAATGTGAAATGATGTCATAATCTTTAAATCATATTATTCATATTAATTGAAGATTTCATCAAGTGAAATAAAAATCACAAAATATTTATTTAAACAAACGTTTTAAATTTAATATATTGAATTGGTAACAAATCAACATAAAAATGTTCATATTTTATTAAAAGTCTATCTTGCGTTCGCCCAAATCCAATCAAAAAAGTAAGGAACTCGTGCGTAGACGTCTGGGAAACCTCGAGCGCATGGAATTCCCCAAGAAACAATCCCAACTTGTTGTCCATTTGTTACTAACGGGCCACCGGAATCTCCGTTACATACAGCTCCCCCATTTAAGCCAACAGCACAAATTGAACTATCAAAAACAATTGCACTATTCTGAGATGTATGTTGTGTTCGGCATACTTCATTGGTCAGTGTTCGTTTGTCAACGAATAAAAGATTTGTGGCCAACGGACCACTGCTTGATGTGCGTCCCCAGCCAGATACTCGTGCATCAACTGTTTGAATATTGGATGATGACAAAGGAATCATGTTTACAGTACTTGAAAATATCATAGGTCTTTCCGTTTGTAAGAGCGACACATCATTACGTATGGTATTTGCATTATAGTTGGGATGATTGATAATTCTCGATAAGGTATGAGTTGTACCACCTGAGGTTCGACTATGAGCACCAACGACAATTCTTAAATTTGAACCGGTTGATCTTATCGTGCAATGAGCAGCAGAAAGTGCCCATCTATCATTTATAATTGATCCTCCACAATTATGACTGTTTAAAGGCCAAGTTCTTAACGAAACTTGCCATGGAAATTGACCAGGAGTAGCTTCTGTACCGCCGACAACTCGTCCTGCCCAACCATCTTCCGGAATCACTAAAAATTACACAAAAATTATAACAAAAGTTGTATGGTAAATGTGATTGTTTAAGCTTTTATAACAATTACAACTTACCAGATCCAAAACTTGCCCCGACTAATGCTAAAAACACAATAAAACTTGTTTGAGACATTTTAAGTAACTAACTAATTGCATGTTAACCCATTCGCCTTTTATACGCAAATTCTCAATATTTTTATCTGATTAATCATATTAAAAACAGTGATACACAAAAAAAATCAAAACAGTTATCTGATAAAACCAAAAAAAAAAAATAAGTGTCTGTCTAAGATTGCGCTCACTACGTATTACAAAAAAACGATATAGATCAAAAGTAACAATAGAATAGTTAAGCAATCATTTCCTGTTGATAATTTTCAACAAAGAAAAATTGAGTTCAATATTTTCAGGTGATTGGCAGAGTTTGACATTGGAATCTCAAATGGTCAACGAACAAACTTCTGATTATGTTTCAAATTTAAACTTGTTTCTTTATAATATTTTCTTTTGCATGTAAAATTTGTGATCGTCGGTTTATGGCCAGTTTTAGGGAGCAAGCATCGTATTTTGACTAATTCAGATTACATAAATATCTAGAGCCTACTGCCAGCATATTTTTTCATTGGTTTGTGGACAAAAGTTTACCCTCTTGTAAATCCAAAAAGTGAGTGGTCCAAAGTCTTGGCCCGTGACAATTGATAAAAAATTTCGCAAAATATGCAAAGGGTAAGCCTAACGGGTAAGCTTAAGGGATAAACCTACCCTTTTCACATCCAGAAAAATGAGTAGCCGCATTTTGAATACACGGATATCTAGAGATTCCTGCCAGCATATTTTTAATTTTTAGCCTACTCTTTTTTAAATCTAGAAAAATGATTAGCCGCAAATCTTAGCGAGTGATACATAAACTGAAAGGTGGGACTAAACATGCAACGTGGTGTGAGTTATAGGATAAACGAATGTAAAGTTGTTTAATGCATTTCAACCAGTTTTATGTATTGCAACAGGACAACAAGCAAATCTGATAATTGTCATTCTATCGTTAATCGAGATATTGGCACATGTATATCAAATTTGATGTACCACTGTCCACAGATAAACAGACATACACACACAAATATTTTGACCCCTTATATCTTGGTGGATTTCCATAAATCAATCTTGCTATGCACATTTTGCTATAGTAATTGTTTCTTCCATAATACTTTATAACATTCGTTTTAAGGATCTTCAAATACATTTTAAGTCAATTGGTTTTAGTGTGCAAATCATTAAGGTTGAATACGAATTCATTTTATTTTTGTATTTTATTTTTAGTTATTGAGAAACTTAACCATTTTGTTTTTACTCCCATATGTGGGTGTCACCAGATCCCCCAATATTCAAAACCCGATTATTTGATGCCATATGGAAAAAACAATGAAAAGATTAGTGTTTTGATTAAATTTTTGTAATTTTTTTTAAATGAAGTTTTATATTTCAAAATAACTTTTCTGTGCTAAAACAACAATCAGGCTTTGCATATCGAGTGTTTTGGTATCAATTAAAATTTAATTGCAAAATCTTGGCAAAGTCAATCCATAGAATTTTTAAACAGCAACTTTTTCCATAAATTTTTAGTTGTAGCATTTTATTTTATTTCAGTTAAAAAGCCAAAAGTGTATCTGACCGGTTTGAAAAACCTGTAAGCAAGGATTTTTGTAACTTATGCAGGATAACTTCTGTGTATCATACGCTGAATTGATGTATGAGTGTACTATGTATGTTAGGCTTTTAGTTTGCACTGAAATTAACAGAAGATCTTGAGACAGTGATTTAGATTGCTGTTTGTCTTCATCTACAAGCTGTAGACTGTATATACTTGATGTGTCAATAAATTTTAATTTAAGGACAAAAGGATATCGAGTTGATAATGAAAAAACGATTCTGAAAACATACAACTTTTTGGTAATGAGTCAAAATATAAACACTCGACAAATCGAATTTTTTTTTTAAATATTTCGACCTTTTTCGATTTTATTAAATTAAACTTGATTCTTTATTAACAATTTTATTTTCAGGCGCCCACACAGTAAAAATTTTAGGGCGAATCCAAAGAACTAAAACATTCTAGTTAAACAAAATCCACACCCAAGATCCAAACCTGAGAACTCCTTCCTTGTGTGCGTACCTGCTCCTTCCTTCACCTGTGAAATTATTATTAACATACGATACTTAGTGGCTTTTATTATCGGGTGCTTAGTTTTCGGTTGCTAATAATTTTGGTCGTAATTTAGTAGCTCGTCCTGATCGAGTCGTTGAGGTAGATGATAATAAAGGCGGAAAAGACAAATCAAATTTAATAAGCTCTCTGTAAGTTGTGGCTTTGAATTTTTCATGGCCAAAGCAGAACAACATGAAGAAGATAAACTGGAATAGCAAAATTGTTCAGAATGGGCAATGTCTGAAAATGAAATTAGATAGGATGGGGGTCTAAGGAAATCAGCGGGACAATCTATAGGTGTGTCGAGAGTTTTCTGCTCCATAGAATTGTCAGTTTCCTTCCGGCAACAGGTCTACCCTTAATGATATTTATGAACAAATGAGATCGACTGAGTGCTCAGGGACATCAAAGTGATATTTAAAAGATTTACACTTAGTCGGATTGGCATACACCCTCCTTGCAACCCTCGAAAAACTGTCGAGGTAGGCGTAATGTGTGCAGGTGGACGAGATCTGCAGATTTAGTAATAAAATCATCGCGAAACGGTTGACTAAGATCAAATAATGCTGATGAGAGTATGCTGTTTCAATTTGGTTAATCATAGCATATTACCGCTCCTTTGAAAGTGCGTACAGAAACCACAGCAATTTTATTTATAATACCGCATACAATTCCGATTTCTTTTCGACCAAATCGTATGACGTATGTATGACGAGGTAATTGAGTCATGTGTCTAACCCTTTTTTTGTTTTTATGGTCAAATGAACTTATATGTCAGTAGGTTTACTGATCCTGAAACACCTGGGTTATATAGATTATGCACAATGTTAAAAACGGATTTGCGGTGTGATAAAGGAATCAATAGCTAGCTTACGCCAGTAGACATGTCACAGTAGGTGAATTTCTTTGAAACAAATGACATTCGGAATTGTTGAAGTTCACCACCAGCCGACTGGTCATCAGCAATTGCGTCATAATTGATTGTTTTTGGAATACTTATTTGATCAATACGCGATAACGTATCGGCCACGACATTATCCTCTCGTGATATATGTTGAATATCAGTTGTAAACTGACTGATGAAATTAGGATAACAAAATTGCCATGAAGACGCTTTATCATTGTAAAAATGTTAGAGGTTTATTATGGTAAGTGAAGAGAGTGAAATTCCGCCGATCAAGAAGGTAACGGAAGTGTCTAATGACAGAGTACGCTGCTAGTACCTCTCTATTGTTGGTGCTATACCGTTTTTGTGTCTCAGTGTGACGCACTGAGACAAGCTTTGTGGTTCCCAAATTACAGCGTCACTTTGTTGTACAATGGCGCCTGGTAATTTGTCAGAGGCATCTACTATTATTGCATAGTAGATGTGGGATGAGCTAGTATAGACGCCTCTCTTAATTCTTCTTACATAGATCGAATGCCTTAATTTCTTCGTCGGATCAATTGATGGAACGTTTATCATCCTTCTTAAACACTTTAAAAAAATCGTTTATTATATTTGATTGCTGGGGGTTTGTGAAATTAGTCTTACGATAAAAATTTAACATTCTCAAGAAGCTATTTTTTTGGAGGGTCTGGACCCAAGAACCCCCTTGTTTGCGCGTCTATTTGTTTTAATATCTCCTTATCTATATTCATAAAATATTGATAAAATTGTATTACTACGGTCTGAAAGACCTAAGTATTACATTCCTGAGCCAAAAGTGAAATTCTTACCCCCACTTTTTTTGGCATTTCTCGACGTTTTAGGACCTACTGATTCTAAAAAAGCAAAAAAAAAATGTATGTCTGTCTGCCGGCCGTCCGTCCGTCATTACCTACACTGCAGGGAAAACGGCTGGAGGGATTTCAAAATTTTTTTTTTCTAAAAATAGGTATTCACAAGGGACAGGTCCGAAAGGACGCTGTGTTCGATAACTGTACCGGAAGTGTGTCAAAAAAATCATTATGTGTGTCAAAAATAGCAAATTTTCATATTTTTGGCTTAAAAAACGTTCATTTTATGTGATTACGAGAAGGAACATTAAATTTGGAGAAATCTTGATGGTCGGGATTGGTATGTGAGATCAAAAACTAGATTATTGCATTAAAAGTTTGTCAAAAAAATGTTGTCAAGTGTGTCAAAAGAAAGGTTTTTATTTTTTTTTTACCCAATTTTTTTAGAAAAAAATAAAACTATTATAAAGAATTATGGCATTATATGTTTGTCAAAAAATAATGTCAAGTGTGTCAAAAAATGATTTCATTTGTTTCTTTAGCCAATTTTTTGGAAAAAAAAATGTAGCTGTTTTTATGACGTTAATGTAATTTAGAATGAAATTGGACACGGAAATTTTTTAATTTGTTATAGTTTTTGAAATATTTTTGGAATTTTGAAAAAAGTTTGTATAGTTGATTTTGTAATAATTTTTGCAATATTTTTAGAATTTCGGCAAAAGTTTTAATTTTTGATTTTGTAAGAGTTTTTGGAATATTTTTAGAATTTTGAAAAATTTTTAATTTTTGATTTTATTATAATTTTTGGAATTTTGAAAAAATTTTCAATTTTTGATTTTGTTTTATTTTCTTAGAATTTTGGAAAGGTTTGAATTTTTAAGCATTTTTGAAATATTATTGGAATTTAGAAAAAGTGTAAATATTTGATTTTATTCTAATTTTTGGAATATTTTTGGAATTTTGAAAAAAGTTTGATTTTATTTAATTTCTCCAATAATTTTGGAATTTTGAAAGAAATATGAATTTGTGATTTTGTAATATTTTCTCGAAACGCTAAATGGAGAGGTTTTTGAGTAGTTTGCTGAGTGTGTCATCTTTTCACTAAATTATATTAATATATGATCTGTTATAATTTTCCGGCAACGTATTGATGTTTCGTGTTAGTTTTGTTATAAATTTCTAAACACAGATAAAAACATACTTGTACTTTGACAAATAGTTATGTTTGATATACATCGCTGCCCAAAACTAAAAACCATGTCCTCATAAAAGTTTGTTGCCGAAAACTATATCAAAATCCTTAACCCAGACCGAAGTCTTGATATCTCAGAGCTGTGAGATTTCAGCCCCTCCATATTTTTTTATTTGTATTTTTGTACTTTTGTCACCAGGTGCAAGTTTCAAGTCCTTAATAGCAGTTATAGTTTGTAAGAAAATCGATTATGTATAATTTGGGACGGACACCGAAGAATATTTACGAGTGTCTGCGTAACAATACATGAATTTAAAATTAGTTTGCTGTTTAAGTAAACATATGTTATTTGTTCTATTTCAAATTTTAAAAATAAGTTCAATGATTTTTTTGTGATTTTCTTTCGCTTTCGTTGTATTTTACGAATATAAGCATGTGTATAGATGCTTAATTCGTGGCAGTCGAATTGAATTGGACGACGGAGACGTTCGTTTGCGAAGGATTGTCTGACGCAATTAATATTTTAATATTAAAAAAATTTGTTTCATTAAATTAAAAGAAGTTTGTTTTAAATTAAATAATAATATATTTTCAATAACTAGGGAAAAAAATTTAATCGTAGATTTATAATTTAACTGTTTATTTTGGTGTACTAAAGTGATTTTGTTTGGAAAAATATAAATTTCCGGCTGTCATGTCTGTCACAAGCTTTACAATTGTCATGACTGTCACGGTTGTCATAGCTGTCACGCCTGTTTTGGCTGAATGGCTATCAAGGCTGTTACGACTGTCACAGCCGTCACGACTGGCACGGTTGTATTGACTGTCACGGTTGTCATGACTGCCACGGATGTCACGATTGTCAGAGCTGTTATGGCTTCTACATGTGCCTTGAACATATACCTTTTATGCACGTACACGCTTTGCTCGTCATCCGACTTCCTGTTGTTCACTTATATTAAGAAGGCTGTCAAAATAGTTTGCATAAGTTTTACAATATTTTTTAGGTCTACAAACTCGCCTTTAAATTGACCAAGAACCATAATGGAGTTGCGTGTTGGCGTTTGTTTTATAACCCCTTTCAGTGCTTTGTTGAAAAGGATACTTTCTTATCTCGTTGACAGTTTTAGCTTCAGTAGGTGCATGCACGGCAATAAAAGAAATATTTTTCCATGTTTCGCATACCCATCCAAAGGTTTTGGATCCTTTCATTGACAGTGATGAATTTCATCACAATATTTTGTATGCGTGCATCCACAAGGAAGCCAGAACCAAATTCTCTTCGAGCAGGGCTACCACTACAGTAAAGAGAGTGACCATCCAAATCTTCTTTGCCAACTACTGGCATTCTAATTCCTTGCAGAGGAATTACCACTCTACACCTCTCAACCTCTGTTTCTATACTCTTGAGAGCATAAGTGGAGCTCAAGATGCGTACGTTCACGTCCTATTTGGGAATCTTGATTTCTTCCTTGGTTTCTTTTCCTGATTCCCAAATTTTTCGCATTCTTTATTTCTGCGGCGAATAAGGGTATTAGCATAATGTCCTATCTGAATGTTGTGAGTACGTTCGTACGTTTATGAGTACGTATATTTAGTGAGTTCCTTCCAACACAGACGCCCGTTCCAAACCACTCCTAACATGGAAAACAGACGCTTTAGTTCCATTGGTTTTTAAGACATCATTTGTTTGCTGTAATGTGGAATGAACAACCAGTGTTTGCTCTGTATGTCTTCGATACTTTAATTTCATCCTGTCAGTGCTACCCAGGTAGCACGGCATGGACGTCGAGTTTCGGTTTTTGCTAGAATATAATAAATTGATAAAAATTGCATGTATTGACGAAATTATCAGTAATTGCATCAATTTTCTTAATTTTGCATGGTATTTTTCAATAACCGCCAATTTATAAGATGCAACGATAACTTTTTTCTGATATTTTCCAACAATGACCTATTTGTTTTGGCGCTTTATTCAACAATCTTATGCGTTTATTGGCGCATTATTCAACAATCACCTATTTTGGTATAATGATTTTTTCTTAATTATATTCTTGTACAATCAACTATTTGTTTTGGTGCAACAATTTTTGATGATATTTTTTCAACAATCGCCTATTTATTTTGGTGAAAATCATAGCAAAGGAGGTGATTCTGTTACAAGAACTAATAAATCTGGATCGAAATCATTTACAACATCGTCCATAACTGGGACATTAATATCGGTGGTGAAACTCATTCGACATTGCAGGTCGGACCAGGATCAAATCATATAGTAAACTAATTTTCTTTTGTTTATATTTGATGGTCATAGTTGATGAACTGATGGTGATGGCTTTCAATAACTTTTTGTCGTAAGAGTCTACTTTACTTCCTACATTTTATTTTATTTATTTCATAAAATTACCGAATCCACGTAGGGACTGAAGCTAGTCAGAATAAACTTAATGATTAAACGCTTATGATTAAACCGACCTCTACCGACCTTTAAGCCGCTCGTTATAGTGTACGAAGCACAATTAATTTCAAACAGAATATAAAAAGCATATTCTTCAAATTAAAAAATAATTTCAATTAAAACAAGTAATATTACAAGAAACAAGATACAAACTGAAAAAATTAGACTAAATGCGCTACCTATACGTATTCGAACAACTCAATATTTTAATTACAAAGAAATCATAAACAATTGTGGACTAAAGTTAACTAGGAAACAACATTTTGATATAAATATATCCTGCCCAAAAAAATACAACAATTAGCCAAAAAAAATTTACTGAGGATTTTCCTGATGAACAAATAAGCAAGCAAAATATATTTTAGTACAAGTTTCTACAGATATCAAAACGGTTTTTAATATAAAATATAAGTGAAGAATGTGAATATGAAGTCTAATAACGGCGACAATTATAGAAAACGGTAAGACTTAATTGATATAAAAACAGAAATCGACCATTTTAAAATATTTGAGAATCAAAAATGTAATGATTTATTTTTTCTTTGTTTACTTTGATGTTGATAGGCTCAAAACACTTCTCCCTCAACATCTAGGTTCTTCATTTTTTTAGCAACCACGATTAACTGATTCTAACTTTAAAAATTTTAAACACGATCATATACTCACTTTCACTTAAAAATACTTGTTCTTGATTGAAAATGGTTGAAAATGGTTTATGTGGTAAAATGAAAAACAAATCAACAAAAAATTTTTATTTTAGAAAAAAACCTACGTCGTTTGCTGAATGATCCATGATCTGAATGATGAAACTCGTGCGTATACATCTGGAAAACCGACATCACATGGTATACCCCACGATACAATACCGATTTGTTGTCCACCTGCTACCATCGGGTCACCACCATTTGTATAGCAAACTCCTGTTCCCTTAACAACTGCAGCACAAAGAGATTCATCAAAAATCAATTTTTTATTTTCACCTACATATCGTTCGCGACAATCATTATTAGTTATTGTTTGTAGGTTAATAAATAAAAGATCAGTAGCCATTGTACCAAACCGTGATGGACGACCCCAACCAGATACTTGTGCATTAACTATTTGAATATTCGATGATCCTAAGGGTATTATACTTACTGTGCTGGAAAACATAATCGGAGATGCTGTTTGTAAAACTGCCACATCATTACGAATAAGATTTTTATTATAGTGTGGATGGTTTATAATTTTTATACAGATGTGTGTAGTTCCACCAGTTTTTTGACTGATAGCTCCGACGATTATTCTCACGGTATTTGTAATGGCGTTTATTGTACAGTGCGCTGCAGTGAGAACCCAACGACTATTTACAATTGATCCTCCACAGAAATGAACATCAAGAGTATTTCTAAGGGACACTTGCCATGGAAATTGTGCAAGCTCAGCTGGTGTTCCTCCAACCATTCGTCCTGTCCAACCATTAACTGACGATATGTTGTTAATTTCTGGAATGACTGTTAAAAAATTTAATAAAAATCAATTTTTTTTCGATTGCTGTATTTATGCATAATAATACATACCACCACCTATACACACATGGACTAGTGTTAAAAATATAAATATGCTCTTTCGAAACATTTTCCAATGACTAGTAAATTCTATGTCCAACCGAGTCTTTTATAAACAAAATTTAATAATCTTTATCTTATGCCTTTCAATAATGTTATAATATTGAGATAAGACAGTTAGTTGATTAAAATTTAAAATAAAGACATAATTTTTGCTGTAATTAGATATTACACTGCATTTTTATTTTTATGTACGTGTAATCTTTCAACAGTTTCTTACGTAAACAGTACTTGGACATTTAAAAGATAAGATAGCGTATCCATTCATGTCATGGATTTTTTTCTCCTTTGAACCCATAAAAAGTATTTACCTGAGAAAAGTTTGTTTAGTATAGGTTGCAGTGGTCTTCATCACGCTTGATCAGAATAATACACTTAGAGTTAAATAATTCAACATACATTTCTGTAACATTTGATGTCAGTGGAATATATTTTACCAACAATTTTTAACGAACAGTCTGTAAATTTTACAGATTTGTTTGTTAATTATTACGAACAAAACCACAACCGGACTGTTAAAATAACGAACATGTTTGTTAACTTTTTACATTTTATTTGATTGACTTTATCACATATTTCCAAAACTATTATAGTTAGTTTTAATTAGTTAATATTTTATTATAATACTATTAAATATTCTTATATTTTTTCTATAATGATTTTAATTAAAATTTACAGAAACAAAATTTACCTTTACACATCTTTAAAACAAAACTGTTGACTTTCCTTAAATTTTTTAGGACATTCAATTAATTTAATTTCACTAAAATTTCACTCATTTCTTAGGTATTTTAATTGACACAATTCATTAGATACTTTCACACTTTTTCTTAAAACTATGCTTTTATTTCACAAAATTTCACTTTAACTGTACTTCCACTAAGTTCACTATAAATTTCAAGCCCTTACTACTCGATTTTTTTCATACTTTAGTTTCATATTTTTGGCAATTTTATTCAACAAACGAAAATCAACGAACTGCTTGTAAAGGTAGTTAAAAATATTTAACAAGCATGTTTGTTGAAAACTGGCAATTAACAAGCATGTTTGTTAAAACAATATAAAATCAAAAAACGTGTCCTTTAAATAAATTCAACAGACCATTGTTTGTTGTATTTTACCTATAATTTTTTTAAGTGAAACTTCTTTATCGGCGTTTGAGAGAAATTTTAAAGCAGAATAAAATTTTAAAAAATCGTCAAAATTTTCGGTTACGTGGTTTTTTTTGTAAATTTTAATTTTGTTTTCATAATTTTATTTTTATTAATTTATTTAGTATTGTACTAAATGTTATATGAGTTGGATGTGTCGATTGTAGATGGTGGTCATGGTGGTCATTATGGTCATGGTGGCCATGGTGGTCATGGTAGTCATGGTGGTAATAGTGGTCATGGTGGTCATGGTGGTCATAGTGGTAATGGTATTCACGGTGGTCACGGTGGTCATGGTGTCATGGTGGTCATGGTGGTCATGGTGGTCACGGTGGTCACGGTGGTCATAGTGGTCATGGTGTTCATTGTGGTCATGGTGGTCAGGGTGGTCATGGTGGTCATGGTGATCATGGTGGTCATAGTGGTCATGGTGGTTATGGTGGTCACGTTGGTCATGGTGGTCACGGTGGTCACGGTGTTCACGGTGGTCATGATGGTCATGTTGGTCATGGCGGTCCTGGTGGTCATGGTGAACAAGGTGGTCATGGTGGTCATGGTGGTCATGGTGGTCATGGTGGTCATAGTGGTCAAGGTGGTCATGGTGGTTATGGTGGTCACGGTGGTCATGGGGGTCATGGTGTTCACGATGGTCATGGTGGTCATGGTTAATGCTCGTCATGGTGGTCATAGTGGTCATGGTGGTTATGGTGGTCACGGTGGTCATGGTGATCATGGTAGTCATGGTGTTCACGGTGGTTTTCGTGATCATGGTGGTCATGGCGGTCACTGGTCGTGGTGGTCATAGTGGTCATGGTGGTTATGGTTCTCACGGTGGTCATGGTGGTCATGGTGGTCATAGTGGTCATGGTGTTCACGGTGGTCATGATGGTCATGGTGTTCATGGTGGTTATGGTGGACACGGTGGTCATGGTGGTCACGCTGGTCATGGTAGTCATGGAAACAAAGTCTAAATCTAACATAAACATTTATTTTTTCTGAATTTTCGCAGAAATTTTTTTTTTGGATTTAAGAAGAAGAAATTCGATAAAAACGCTTTCCTAAGATCGATTTTTCCATACTTAGGTTCGTTGCAATCGTAAAGTAATTAGCTTTTAATAAAAAAATCGAAATTATGAGATATATTATGTTTTAAGATGATTATATCTGATAAAAATAAAAAATCCTATTATTCTGCTAATTTTCTTATCTTCGACGCCACTGTGCGGTGACTGAAAACTGCATACACTTCATTTTCGAGTCAAATGGAACGTCATTAGTCGGTGGGAGGGTTAAAAATAACAACTTCATAAGTTAGGTCATGTCTAGTGGTCATGGTGGTTATTGTGGTCACGGTGGTCATGGTGGTCATGGTGGTCATGCTGGTCATGTTGGTCATGGTGGTGATAGTGGTCATGGTGGTTATGGTGGTCACGGTGGTCATGATGGTCATGGTGGTCATGATGGTCATGTTGGTCATGGCGGTCATGGTGGTCATGGTGGTCAAGGTGTTCAAGGTGGTCATGGTGGTCATGGTGGTAATGTGGTCACGGTGGTCATGTAGAATTGGAGTGTATCAGAGATATATACGAAGATACAATACTCACCAATCAATTGGTTATCAATAATCGGCGTTTTTTTTCCTAAGCCTTATCTACCCAATTTCTGTGAAGTTCTAAATAGTAGAAAAATGATATGTCGCAAAGAAGTTTCATTTCTTACCTGTGTACTCTGGTACACACACTACTTTTTTTTCAGTGTAGTTTTATTGTGATACCACAGCCCTCCTTTTCTACTACCTTTGACCCTTATTAAATAAAGTCTGATCGCGCCTGATTCCGAAGCAACAATTTTGTTGACTGTATTTTTGTAGAAGTACACGAAACACGATCATTGATATTCAATTAATACTGAATATCACAATTGTTGGTTCATACATTTATTTGTTGTGCTTATCAAGCAAGTAATAATATTACACTGTAGGCAAACTGTATATTGCCTAACAGCTGCTTAACAAGGAACTAAGTGATTTTAATTTGATGACACTCAATTTGATGACTTGACTCGCATTAAGTTATATCTTAATTACTCTTCATTAATTATTTGATGACACATAAAGTAATGCCTAACAGACAAATAACAGGCATGTAAATTATGATTTTGATTCGATGATACTCAATGTAATGTAAGTAATGCCAGTCAGATAAATAACAGGCATATAACTGATGAATTTGATTCGATGATATTCAATGTAATGTAGTAATGCCCGGCAGATAAATAATAGGCATATAAACGATGATTGTAAATCGATGATACTCAATGTAATGTAAGGAATGCCAGTCAGATAAATGACAGGCATATAACTGATGAATTTGATTCGATGATACTCAATATAATGTAAGTAATGCCAATCAGATAGATAACAGGCACGTAAATGATGAGTTTGATTCAATGATATTCACTATAATGTATTAATGCCCAACAACTAAACAACAGGCATATGAACGATGCTCTTGATTCGACGATATTCAATATAATGTAGTAATGCCCGACAGATAAATACTCGGCATATAAATGATGATTTTGTTTCGATGATACTCAATTTGATGACTTGTAAATGCATTAAATTATGCCTGAATTATTCTACCTAAATTATTGATGACACGTAATATAATGTACGTAATGCCTAACAGATAATTAACAGGCATAGAAACGATGATTTTGATTCGATGATACTCAATATGATGACATGTAAATGCATTAAGTTATACCTTAATTATTCTCCATAAATCATTGATGACACGTAATACTGTAAGTAATGCCTGACAGATAAATAACAGGCATAAATGATGCTTCAATCAGGCAAATCTGAAATGAGCCTGGATTAAAATTTGATATATAATATATATTTTATTGATGACTTCGCCAGCGAAAATGGCGCACATTCTGTACCAATAAATTATTAAATTTGATAAACCACACATGACTTGCACAAAAAAAAACGATGCAATTATATGTACAGGACACACTTTGAAACTAAAAAAAGACTTTATTTGTAACTTTACATAACTTAAAACATTTTTATTTACAATTTATTTTTAATATTACTGAACATTAGTTAGCTACGAAAACTTAACTAAATAACCCAACGCTAATACAAAATGAACAAAAGAGCGTTCCAAGTTTTTTACCATATATATATATATATATATATATATATATATATATATATATATATATATATATATATATATATATATATATATATATATATATATATATATATATATATATATATATATATATATATATATATATATATATATATATATATATATATATATATATATATACATATATATATATATATATATATATATATATATATATATATATATATATATATATATATATATATATATATATATATATATATATATATATATGTATATATATATATATATATATATATATATATATATATATATAAGTCACCCACAACATTCTCTCAAGAGTCAGCAGCGTCGATGATCAAACCTTGAACTATTTAATTTGCTCAAAATATTATTTCGATGAACAAATACTGGGTTTTTGAATTTATTGCAGTTGGATAAACTGATGATGAAAACTGATATGTCAAATGTCATGTAAATATTGTAAATCAAAATAAACAAAGTAAGTTGAAAAGTTATATATGAAATGTATTTTATCAACGAAAACTGCTTCCCCTTTCACATGCTGTGGTGATATTCATAATATTTGGAACTATAACAAAAATACATTATGCATCTTTCAACTCAATGTAAGTATCTATACTATATAACAATTTTATAATCATGAATTATAATCAATCTTTCGTTTTATATAGATAAATGAACACAAAGATTAACTATTATTCAGAACACTGCAGAGAATAAATTAATGTATAATATGAAAAATACATTGACGATGGAGAAGGCAGTGGTAATTATGATATCTTTCTTTTCATGACAGAATTTCTTTGTTTTTATTTTCAGGCTGCCTTGTCCAGCGTCAACAAAGTCGAACCCTCAGTTTTACGTTTATTATGCCGGGATGGGTTTTTAGTTGTGAAACGTACCTACATCCATTTTCTGATAATAAATCTAATGAAGACACCTACAGAGTGTAATGATGTTTATGTTCCTTCGTCGTCTGCAAAGTTTTTAAAAAGTTATAGACAGATATAGTGTTACCGCGACTCTGGAGCCAATGACTAACAAATGTATTCTGTTTATGTCAAATGCTTGTTTTTGTTATATGTTATATGACTAAAAGCCTAAATTTGCATTATAAAAGCTAGTTAAAAGCTCTAACCTTTTATCTGGGAAATAATTTTAATATCATAAATATCTTTAACTACCCTGAAAAACTTAGGTAAAAAAGTTAGTTCAATCTTTCTTAGGGAATAAGGAAAGAGGTTCCATATTCTTCTGGATGTCTTATTTTCAGGCTATGTGTTTTGTTTACCTTGTTTATATTGCTTTCCGCTCTTTATGTTTTCCTGGATAGTGCAAAATGTTTGAATTTTAATAATTAATAAGGTGAGATAATTCATATTAGTTGCTAACGTACGTGTTCTTATAGGATGTTGAAGCTTCCATGGCTTCTATGTTAGATGCACCAGCAAAAGGGGGAAGTTGTTGAATGATCCTTAAGGCCACGCTTAAAAAATATTTGATAACCACCAACTCTTTGATGTTGAGGAAAATGGTTAGAGAAAATACATATTAAGCCATATATACGCTCACTTTAACATCACACAAGAATCTGCCAAGAATCTGTCCACACAAACAATTTTCAAATCAACATTGGTACATGAGCTAAAGTGTCTAAAGTGTCTAAGAGTTAAATAAACGACTACTTCATGCATAACAACATTGATATTTTAAGTTGCAACATTTTTCATAAATAGCATGCGCTCTTGTATGTGCTGAAATAAAATCCCATAATGAAGGAATATGTTTTTTCTCTGACATGAAAACTTCATATTCTGCCACTAAAATCTATATAGCAAGTTTTCGATAATGTTAAGTTGTACAAATTTTATATATAAAATTAACGCTATACAAGCACATACTTCTATAAAGCATTAAAGATCTAGAAGGCATCTGTGTTATAAATTTAACTTAGTGGTATAACACACAATTTGGAAATGGCTATTTTGTAACGACGCACCTAATTCGAGTTTTACTCTAAACCATGAATATTCATGTCTAAACAAACAAAATAGTAAAATATGGAGGGGCTGAAATCTCAAGCTCTGAGATATCAAGACTTCGGTCTGGGTTAAGGATTTTGATATATGTAGTTTTCGGCAAAAAACTTTTATGAGGATATGGTTTCTTGTTTTGGGCAGCGATGTAAATCAAACATAACTCTTTGTTAAAGTACAAGTATTTTTTATCTCTGTTTAGAAATTTATTACAAAACTAACACTCAATACGTTGCCGGAAAATTATAACAGATCATAAATTAACATAATTTGGTGAAAAGATGATACACTCAGCAAACTACTCAAAAACCTCTCCATTTAGCGTTTCCAGAAAATATTACACAATCACAAATTCATATTTCTTTCAAAATTCCAAAAATATTGTAAAAATTAAATATAAACAAACTTTTTCAAAATTCTAAAAATATTCCAAAAATTATTACAAAATAAAGACTAAAATTTTTTCAAAAATTCTAAAACTATTGCAAAAATTATAACAAAATCAAATATTGAAACTTTTTTCAAAATTCCAAAAATATTCCAAAACTTAGAATCAAATCAAATATTTAAACTTTTTCAAAATTCTAATAATATTCCAAAAATTCTTAAAAATTCAAACTTTTTCCAAAATTCTAAACCTATTGCAAAAATTATAACAATATCAAAAATTGAATGTTTTTTCAAAATTCCAAAAATTATAATAAAATCAAAAATTTAAAATTTTTCAAAATTCTAAAAATATTCCATAAATTCTTACAAAATCGAAAATTGTAACTTTTTTCAAAATTCTAAAAATATATGTAAAAAATTCCGTTTTTTTTCAAAATTCTAATAATATTGCAAAAGTTATGACAAAATCAAAAATTAAAACTTTTTCCAAAAGCAAAAATTATTATTTTTATAAAATTATTACAACATATTGTAAAAACTAAATAAAATCAAACTTTTTTCAAAATTCTAAAAATATTCCAAAAATTCTTACCAAATCAACACTACAAACTTTTTTCAAAATTCCAAAAATATATCAAAAACTATAACAAATTCAAAAATTTCCATTTCCAATTACATTTACGTCATGAAAACAGCTAAATTTTTTTTGTCCAAAAAATTGGCTAAAAAAATAAATGAAACCATTTTTTGACACACTTGACATTATTTTTTTGACAAACTTATTTTGACAACTTATAATGCTTATAGAGAATTATGCTATAATAATAATAATAAAATTTCATTTCATACAAACAATTAATTTTATTTTTTTCCAAAAAATTGGGCAAAAAAATAAATCCAAATCTTTCTTTTGACACACTTGACAACAACTTTTTGACAAACTTATAATGCCACAATTTATCAATAATAATAATAAAATCTTATGTCATACAAATAATTAATTTTATTTTTTTCCAAAAAATTGTGTAAAAAATAAATAATATTTCTTTTGACACACTTGACAACATATTTTTGACAAACTTATAATGCCATAATTCTCTATTGTAATAGTAAAATTTCTCGTCATACAAATAATTAATTTTATTTTCTCCAAAAAATTGGATAAAAAGATAAATCAAAATCTTTCTTTTGACACACTTGACAACATTTTTTGACAAACTTATAATACCATAATTGTCTATTATAATAATCAATTTTCTTGTCATACAAATAATTATTTTTATTTTTTCCAAGAAATTGGGTAAAAAAATAAATAAAAATCTTTCTTTTGACACACTTGACAACATTTTTTTGACAAACTTCCAATGCAATAATCTAGTTTTTGATCTCACATACATTTACGTCATAAAAATCCCTTTCATCAAGATTTCTCCAAATTCAATGTTCCTACTCGTAATCACTAAAAATAAACGTTTTTTAAGCAAAATATATGCATATTTCCTTGTTTTAACACACCTTTTCCTTGTGTTTTTTTATTCAAAGAAATTGAATAATTATCAGCATTTCACAATTTTACATATTGTTTTAACACACTTGACGATTTTTTTGACACACTTCCGGTACAGTTATTGAAGACATCGTCATTTCGGCTCTTTAATTGAGTGTATCTATTTATAGAAATAAAAATTTTACAAATCTATTCAGCCGTTTTCTAGATTTTGTCGGTTGCGACGGTTGGACGGCCGGACGGAAGGCAGACAGACATACATTTTTTTTTGCTTTTTTAGAATCAGTAGGTCCTAAAACGTCGAGAAATGCCAAAAAAGTTAGGGGAAAAAAATCAGTTTTAGCTCAGGAATATGATACTTAGGTCTTCCATGAATATGATACTTCGGTTTTGGCATTATTTCAATTCATTATCTTAAATTAATCCATGTTAAGAAATTCATGTCGAAAATCGATGTGCTACAGGTCAATCAATCAATTTTAACATTTTCCCAGTTATAATTGCATTGATACGTCACACAAGCAGTCATACAGCAGTCTATCTACATAAATATTGTATATTGAGTGGCCTCGTGGTAGCACGCTAGACTTCGAACTCGGAGGACTTGGGTTCATCTCCCACTCTAGATCAAAGCGTTTTTAAGCAAAACATTAACAACCATCAACACGCCGGTTTTCCAATCAACCGATAGTCAACTAATATAGTTGAGAAATTGGAAAAACTTTTGGCTGATAAAACTAATCGATTTAAATTTAAATTAAGACGTTAATTAAATTAAGTGAAACTTAGCCATAAAAGAAAGTGAATCGACGAAATTAATACAGGTGAGGGATACTTGTTGTCAGACTACGTTTCCTATATGCTACATACACGGTACAAAAAAAGAAACCTACATAAATATTAAAAATTTGGTTATGTAAGGGTTTCGTCATATTATATGTAGATGTAATATGGATGTTCAAATTTATAAAAGGTAGAATGGTTGTCTGTGGTTGTAAAGGAGAATTTTTTCTCGTTCAACTAGAATTGTTTATTGTGATGATATATGAAATGGTTTGACTATCATTCTATATTGAGATGATATGGAGAAATTGTAAATCAAATGATTTGTGTGTGATGAAAGTATAATTATAAGAAACAAAAGATAGAGGATCTATCGCTAGGATGGAGCTATAAATCGAATCGAATCGAATAAGTTTAATTACGACATTATGTAAATTTTAATACAGCGAAATTGTTATCGTGCCACAAGTGCTTTAATGCAACTTAAAGTTGATTATGTAAATTTAAGATCAAGAGATAAACATTGTGGAAATGTTTTGTAAGATAGGTGGTTAAAAAAATTAAATTAAACAAATAATTACGATTCACCAAATCATAAAATTTCAGGTTTAGTTTATTTCAAGCCTGCACATCAGCATTGAATGGTTCTCACGGCTGCCTCTCAAAGGCGTTTTATGACAACAGAGAACTTTGAAAACAACCCCAAACTTTCATAAGTCCTAATGAAACTAGAAACGGAGTGAGAGATAGTAATCGACCCTTAGGTGTTAGTACGTTTCCTTGTTTCAGTACTCTCAGTTCCACTGGAAACGTACTCTATTGTGTCAATTTGAGACATATTTCTCTTCAGGTGCAATAATCTCGGATTATGTTTAAAATTTATTTCTTCTATATCTTTTGAACCGTAGATTTTGATTGATCTTTGATAATAAAAAAGTATCCGTCTAATTATCATGTATGATGCAACATTAGTAAATATTTGAAGAAGCATATCTGAATTTCCTTGCTATGTTTACCACAACAATATGCGTTATGAAGTAGTGATGAACGCTTTTTTAACTTTTTTGGATTGAACACCTCCGAGACTATTGATTCGGAAAAGCAATCCAATTGTGCTATGTACTGACAAAAAAGCCGCAGAGGAGCCTGCATTCGATCAATACTACTCTGTGATAGCATCAGGTAATGGAAAGTGAAGGAAAGTGTATTCTTTATGCAGAGTTCGACGGCTTAACCTTTAATATACGCATGCTGTGCTGTTGACAGCTTGGTTGGGTCAATGATTTAACGAAGATGAACGTCAATCAGTCTCTTTAGCGTTTTGAGAAGCAAAATTGATAGACTTATGGGTCTGAGGTCATTAGAAGGGCAATGAGAGGTTTTTTCCGCTTTAAGAATGAAAACTACGTTGACTTTTTTTTTTAAGCAGATATTTGAAACATCTCAACGAAGGCCATAAAAATTGTTTAGACAGTTTTGAGGTATTATGCAGTTCAGCTTGTATAACATTATCAGGACCAGCTGAATCTGATTTTCCTGAGCCACAATTTTGTTTACGAAACAGTCTCCAGGATCTCCTCTTGGCCATTCGTAATTCTTTTTTGTCTTTGATAAATTTTTATAAAGATCCCAGTCTTATTGCATTCTTGCCTTTTGACTATGTTTAAGCATTCCCTTGATTTAATTTGCAGTTAATCCAACTCTAGCTCTACCACGGAGCCTTGAGCTTGAGCATTTCTGCTTTTCTTCAGGTTTGATTAGTGAGAAAAGAATTTTAAGAGACTTATTAAACTAAACTGTTAGATACCTTACCTATTGAATTGTTCAACAGTCTGAAGGGGTTTAAAACTGTTTGTAAGATCGTTGCGTTAATAACTTTTTTAAAACAATTCCAATTCGTTCTTTTGGAATTCCTAAAACCCAATATATTGACGGGTTGTATAATTAGAAACAATTGAAGGTAACAGCGGTCTGCAAAAGAGTCTTCATCCAACTCTCTAGTGGGTTAGTAAATAACTAAAAATCGACTCACTCATTTCGTTGGTGTCTGATCTTTCCCAGATGACATGATGAGTGTTGATATCACTGCATATAACAAATCCTCTACCATTTTTCTGGGTTTTTGTTCCAACAGTAACCAGAAGTTCCAAAGGAAGTGGTCCTTGGTAATCATAAGCCATATACAAGGAGACCAATCAAAGAAAGTTTTGGTTGAACTCTACGCTGATGGTGATCATATCGATTTCACTATTGTTGCGAGTAATAAGAAAATATTCGAGATTTTTTAAGCTAGAACCTTACCTTACCATTGTTCTTTACATAGAGAAATTTATAATTGTAAGTTCTGAGCTCGAAGAACAATACCCTCACTTGTGCTTTAGAGTCAGGTTAGAAGTACCACAGTTTCTGTTTTGGAGTGGTGAAGGTTAAGTAGGTGCATTTTGAACATAATAACGCATTGATTTCTCCCTCCAGCACAGTAGTGTCGTTTTCTTCACCAAAAACAGACGACATCCTCAGGTTATTCATGTGGAGGTAGAGTCTTTGAATGGATGACTGCCAAAACGATAATTTAGTTCCAGTTTCCTCATTAGGAAGAGACGCCAAAGCCTTAACAAAGGGTCTGCTGCTGTCGTTGCAGAGACTTGGGTTGCATTCGGACCATAAATGTTTTAGTTGTGTTGGTTTGGAAGTCATAGTAAATCTCTCCATTAGAGATGGTGAAGTGGGCAAGCGAAGCGTTGGTTATAACAACAATAATTTGTCGCGAGTGTCCTATCACTTCTTCCGTTCTTCCAATCTTACTATTAATAGTCGGAAGATCTTCGTTGCGCAAACGGTTAATCGCAAGGAAGCCCTTACGATCTGAAGGTTAGCCCGGGATTTTCCTTGAAGCTTGGATTCTTCTTGGATTCGATCTCTTTTTACTACCTCCAGAGACACGCCCAACCAAAGCTCGTCACTGATCGTTTTTGAAGCATCACTTTTTACCTCTTTGGCTACCTCATCCTGCGATCTTTGGCTCTTACTAGAGCGTATTGCAATAAGAATTAGATTGAAGTTTTGGATTATTCTAATCGCGTTTTTACGCTCAAAAAAGGGCTTATAGGTTCTGCACTGCGGACATTTTTTCTGTCGGGTTTTAAATCAGCTGGGATAGTACGACAGTTGCTTAAAGCTTAGAGACTCCACTCGGAACTGGGATATGATCCAGAACCATTGAGTTTGGAGCAACTGTTAAACTAATATGCTCTGTTTTCGTCGCTGCTTTTTCGGACTCCCTAAATTCTTTAATTTTTTTCTTGTATTGTGCTACTCACCACCTACGGCCCCGCCTCGTTGTTTACACTCAGATTGATAATTAACCCCTACCTTCATGTTAAATTGAATCTGTCGACGGTCAAATTTATTCAGGTATGTGTGTTTGGTTGCGTATAGTTGTTTGTATTTTAACTTAGTTTTACTGCCCGCAATTAATTTCATAAATTTCAAAAAAATGGCTTTAAATATTGTGTTAACACGAAGCTGTTGTACCCGTAAAAATTCATTTATACGGGAATTTTTCCTTTGTATGAATCAACTAGATCAATACAATTAATCCTTTTTTATTCATATCCTTCTCAAGCCTGTTTGCAATGATTTTTTTTCATCGATTGCTGTCTCATTTTGATATGTTGTTTATTCATAGTTTTTTTGTTGTATGTACATAGATATTTTGTATTTGAAAGACAGTTCCGTGATTAAACTGAATTTTTATACACAATTAATTCAATGAATAATTTGTGATATAACATAACTCCGATAAAAAGTTCTCCCATCATGAAAGCCTTATTAAGACTAAATCTTACAAAACATGGTGTGTAATATATTAAATTTGAAGGTTTATAATTGGAACTGAAGGTTTATAATTTGAAATATATTTTTTTTTAAATTTTAGTGTTTTGTGATAATCCAAATTTTTTTTATCATACTGTTTTTATTAAATTTATACCTTATTTCGAAATAATTAGTTAAATTTAGTCTAATTAGATAAAACTGTTTTTTAATTAGCCAAATAAGTTTAGTTCAAAGATATTAGAAAAATTTAATTTTAATTAGTAAATATAAAGCAATTATTATTACAATTTCATTTGTTTGTTTTGTTTCTAAAAAAACAGTCGAACTGAATTAAATTAAGGCGTCGGTCGGGCTACTTCGTGAAGTTTTTTTATTAAAACGCCTAAGTTGATTAATTTTGTTTTGTTTTTTTTTTGTGTTAAAATTCCCAACCAAGTGTCGTATTAGTGAGTATTATAATATTTTTTCTTACAATTTGGCTTGGTTTCATTAAATTGTAATGAGTGAATCGAAGGAAAAGAAAGCTAATTGTTTGTTTTGTCATTCGTCGAGTAAAATTCAGTAAAAACGCCATTTAAGGCTTAAACTAACTGTTGTGACTTTTATTCATATTAGAAATAATTATTCTAATATAATATAATATAATTCTAATCATTTGTGTAATCAAAAACATAACATAATTGCAAATATGAGTTTTTATCATTATCGCATACATTTTTATATCATTCCGGCTGCGCACGTGAGATGCCGTTGTTGTGTGAAGTTTGTACAAAGTCATACCATAATTAGTAATACGACCAACTGAACATTTGGCGCAACGATTGAGTTGCTTTTATTATTACTATTAAACTATCGCCCAGACCAGAAGTGCAACATTATAAGTGTTATTGCGAAAACTAGATATAATCTTTAGTTAGTATGATCGACTGAATCAACATAGGCATGAAAAGTTGGGTCTGATGCAATCTCGGGGTGAGTTACACCTTTATTTAATCTTTTATAAATGCACCAATCGTAGTTTGGCCGTTGGGGTCGTCAGAGTCCCTGCTGTTTGTTTTCGTTTATTTAGTTCCATTTACACAGAACCGTTTAGTTCCATTTCCGTTTAGTTCCGTCTTATTTGCGTGCATGTCTGATTATTTGTAATAAACTGAGGGAAATTAATTCTCGGTCACACATGGCTGAAGCTCGCTGAAACAAAACCTCGCTTGGCACGCAGTCTTCCATTTGCTTCCTATTAAGGTCATCACTAGCAGGTCCATTGTTCATTGCAAAGTTTCCAAAGAAACTTTATAGTTTGCCTTTTAAAACAATTGGCTTAAAAAGAAAAATTATCTTACAATGTTAACTTGGTGCATCATTGGACAAGCAAATGAAAACCACAACCAATTCTACCACTTATAGCACACTTTCGATTTTCGACAACCAATTCTACCGCTTAAAGCACACACTAACAGTCCCCTTTTGCAATTCGTAACTTCAATTAATCCAATGAATTTCAATGAAAGATACAACATGGATTTCAAGATACTGGAGAAGAGATACAAGAAAAAATTAATAAATGTCTGTCTAGATTTTACGAAAAACAATAGATATTGCCATTTTATTCTTGACTAATTTTAGAATCATACCTCACGAAACTGAAGTCACACGATCGGAGATCTGACAGTTATTCACTCAATGCCAACATAGGAGTATGGAAACCAGTAAAAGTGTATAAGACTAAAACCTCCACTTGAATTGAAATTGTATAAAAAAATATGGAGGGGTTAAATCTCACAGCTCTGAGATATCAAGACTTCGGTCTGGGTTAAGGATTTTGATATAGTTTTCAGGAAAAACTTTTATGAGGACATGGTTTTTAGTTTTGGGCAGCGATGTATATCAAACACAACTCTTTGTTAAAGTACATGTATGTTTTTATCTCTGTTTAAAAATTTATTACAAAACTAACACGAAACATCAATACGTTACCGGAAAATTATAATCAAAATTCCAAAAATATTGTTAAATTAAATAAAATCAAACTCTTTCAAAATGCCAAAAATATTCCAAAAATTAGAATAAAATCAAATATTTAAATTTTTTCTAAATTCCAATAATATTTCAAAAATTCTTAAAAATTCAAACTTTTTCCAAAATTCTAAAAATATTGCAAAAATTATTACAAAATCAAAAATACAAAGTTTTTCAAAATTCCAAAAATATTTCAAAAACTATAACAAATTCAAAAATTTCCATGTCCAATTACTTCGGTCTGAAAGACCTAAGTATTACCCAGCTAGCACAAATTTGTAGCAACGGAGCTAATGTAACAAATAAAAGAGTGGCAAATTTAGATACGTAACGCAACTGTAGCTCAATTGCGACAGAAAAAGCAGAATTTACGGTATATTTTGTAACAAATCTGGTCGCAATGAGGCGACAAATGTGTTATAGCTATGTTTAAAATGTGCTGTTGTAACATACTGGAGTTGCACGCAACAAGATGAAACAATAAATATTTTTTTATTTCAGTTGTATTTTGTCATGTTTTAAAAATGTTTTTAATAAGTATTCCTTTACATGATTTTTATTGAAATAATTTTTAAGTTTTAAAAATTAGACATTACTCAATACGTACTTTCAACTTCAAAAATTTCATGATTTCCAGACCAAAATTATAACGGATGCCATTTTGTCGGTGAGTGTGGGTGTTTTACCTCTGGAAAATTTACGCGCCACCAAAAAATTAATATTTGGAAAATAATTGGAAAATTAGAAAATTTTCGAATTTTTATTATTACCATAAAATCCATAAATATATATCTAAATACATTGTTAAAAGCTTCTTGTGTCATATTGCACAGAAAATTGTTATAGAAAATAAATAAAACTATTGAAAATCGTACTAGAATTTTCTCAAATGAAACCGCATGGTGTTGGAAATACATAGAACAAAGTAAAACATGGCGAAAATACAGCTTCAAGACAGATTTCTCCCAAAGTTCCTCAAACTGAATAAAAACCTCATTACAGTGTCCTTGTAACTAATTGTCTATCTAAAATTATAGTGGTCGACCCGTTATTTTCTTCTGTCATTGCAACTGTATAACAACCTCATTACAGCGTCAGTGCTACAACCTAAATTTCTTCAACTGCAATGTTCGAACCTTGTTTTTTCTGTCATTGCAACTAAACAAAAACCTCACTCCAGCGTCCTTGTAACAATAACTTTAGGAAAATATGTAAGTCACATCAAGGTTGCTAGTTCGTTACTAGATTTGTCGCAGCTACAATAAAATAACATTTTTAATATGTGCTACAAAAAAAAATGAAGTGCGTAATCTTTACACGCTGTTGAAGTAAAACTTCTTTGGCCACTGCAGCAGGTATTACTAAAAATATTAAATATAAAATGTGAACACCATGACCATCATGACCACCGTGAACACAATGACCACCATGACCACCATAACCACCATGACCACTATGACCACCATGACTACCGTGACCACCATGACCACCGTGACCACCATAACCAATATGAACACCATAACCACCATGACCACCGTGACCACCATGACCACCATAACCACTATAACCACCATAACCAAAATGACCACCGTGAACACCATGACCACCATGACCACCGTAACCACCATGACCATCGTGACCACCATAACCACCATGACCACAATGACCACCATGACCACAATGAAAACAATGACCACCATGACCACCGTGATCACCATGACCGCCATAGCCACCGTGAACACCGTGATCACCATTACCACTATGACCACCATGACCACTATTACCACCCTGACTACCATGACCACAATGACTACTATAACCAGCCCTAAAGAAGTTTTACTTCAAAAAACTAAAACAATTCAAAATATAAATTATTTATTCAAAATATAAATTTAAATTTCGTAAGAAACTCAATAAAATATTACGAATATTATATTATTAGATATTTAAATCTAAGATCGACACGTCAAACCCATTTAACGTTTAATACGATACTGAATAAGCGTATACAAAATACAATACACATAATCGAACTGTCGCATACTTGCCGAACAAAATATTCGTTTGCCTTTTTTACTTCTAGTTTCTTTTTTATTTTATTGTGTTTAAATTTCTACTTAAGTTTTTTTGGAATTGTGTGCATGTATATGTTTAAAATTCAAAATCAGACTGTAGTATGATAAAGATGAATATATATGGTTATATATCTGTTCAAATAACTACTTCCGACATTTATATGTGTGTCATAATTGAATTGTATCGTATATTTGCCGAATATTATATTCGTTTTTTAATCTTCCGTTGCAAAATTCTTAAAACGCGCCTAAAGAAGTTTTACTTCAAAAAATGTTTAATGAACGTTAATTCCACTCAGAGAATTCTGTTATTAAAAACTATCAAAATAGCCATTAGATTAATAATTTGGTGATTATTATACAGCTAATCACAACTTGTGATTATTTTCACTAATTTCGTAATAACAGCCATTATTAAACTAATATTATTTGTTCGTAATATTTACTAACAAAAAAAATTTTAATTTTAAATCTAAAAACGATAGCTTTTATATTTATAAAAATTCTTATTGAAATAATAACATAATGGATTACATTTATATCAGGTATCCATTGGATAAATGACATATATTATTATAATTAATAATAAAGTTGTTTTTAAAATAATATTAGGTTATCAGATTAATAATACAATCTAATTAGATTAATAATTGGTTCTTGTTAAATTAATAATAAGATGTTATTAAATTAATAATGAAACTTATTAAATTAATAATGGAACTTATATTTTACACTTTTTAAATAAAAGAGAGCATACATTTTTTATTAACGATTTTATTTATTTCAATTATTTTCATTTAATTTTAAAGTATCTATATTTCACAGTTTTAATTTTAAAATAATTCATAATTTTGTTCTAAAGTATTTTTAAATTTAAATGTGACAAAAATTAAAAGAACAAAAGGAGTCTATGTGCGTATATAAAATAAAAAATATAGTAATATTTATTATACTTTACTATATTTTTTATTAATTAAAAAATAAATTTACATAGCTAAACTAATAATATATATTATTGATTTGAATTTAACAAATCAATCAACAAATTGATTAATGTGCCGAATAATGTGCTCTTTCTTTATCGCCTTTCAATGTATAAAAATACTTTTGGATAAAATTCCAAAATTGGTTGCTGATTGCGAATATTTTAAGTTGAATAAATAAAATATTTTGAAGCACACATCAATTGCTTTCCATGTTGTATAAACTTCATACCGTAGATTATCAAAGCATACTATTATTGGCTTTGTTATAGATCCAGTAATAAACAAAAGAGGCTGAATTGGTAATTTTTGATCCAAATACTTTTGTAACATCTCTTCATCATTTTGAACAGTTTCGCCTATAATGGCCAAACTGTTTTGAGAATATCGAACAGTGTATTTCTTATAAATTTTATGCTATAGAGTTTTGTTGGTTTGACCGAGTATCTTGTGCAGTAAATACATAGTTGATGGCAGAATATCATCTAAATAATATAAAACAGAAAAATAATATCTTATTACAGAATCTAACGTTGCATGTTTGTTTAATTGTTTTCACTCAAAAAAATTACAAATGACATGTCCAAAAACAACGTCCACAACAACCGGGTATTCAAATACACCAGAAACAGAAACAGAATTTCATACGAATTTGACAGCAAAAAATTCTGTTGCTGTAAAATTTGAATGGAATTCTGTTTTTGTTGTACGTGATTTTCAAGTTTTTGGAGCCAAAAAAAAAAACAATTTAAAAAACATACTTTCTGTCATATTCTCTGTATTGCGAAGTTTTTCAACCATCTCTCTTAACTTATCATCTTTAATTTGTTCTTCAAAAATGGACTGAGTTTTCTAGGCAAATGTTGGTAATATACAACCCAAATCGCTGGCTTTCGGAAACTAGTCCAGTAACTTTATACATCACAGTATGCGTCAAATCCGGTAGTTCTGATTTTTTGCAGACTTGTTTATGATGTTGGCCTAATGAATAATCCAAGTTTGTGACCTCGAGCGCTGAACGCAACTATGTCAAAAATCGAAAAAACCACGAAAAAATCGTTATTTTTTCGAATTTTGGCGATTATAACCCTAAAGGGCTAGTTTTTAGAAAAAACTTTCTTAGGACATTCTTAAAGTAGACTAAATTTGCTACAATATGATACTAGAATTGTCTCTGTAAACCCAATAGTTTCTGAGATTAAGCTTTTCAAAGTTTATCATTTTTTTCGAACTTCAATTGCAATTTTTGCAATTCTGTCGTTCTGAATGAATTTTTGAGTGACGTCTAAAATATTGCAAAAAATTGCGAAATTTCGCTATTTTTTCGATTTTTGACAAAGTTGCGTTCGGCGCTCGAGGTCACAAACTTGGATTATTCATTAGACCAACATCATAAATAAGTCTGTAAAAAATCAGAACTACCGGATTTGACGCATACTACCCCATACTCTCAGACGACAAAGTTACTGGGCTAAACATTGCTTTAAAATAAAGGACTATCTGAAAATTTTAAAAGGAATATTATTATAATTAATTATAATTATTATATGTATATTATTATAATTATAATTAAAATGTTATTGAAATAAACTAATATTGAATTATTAATAACCAGTTTATACCCAAGCGGTAATTTAAATTGCTTCCATTTGGTTAAAATTTCCGAAGTTGATTTTAATCTTGAAATGTCGCTGAGTGTCAGTTGTTTAGTGCTGTCCCATGCAGACTCAATTGTAGCCTAACTACTCTGTTCTTCGAACAAAATTTCTACATGGTCTGATGAATCTGCTTCAGGAACTGAAAAACACAGAACTTTTTTAACACAGAATAGACAGAACAAAAATTTACAAAGTTTCACATACCAAACGTATGAATTCATTTACTTGCCAAATATTTGTTTTTGTTTTAAATCTTAAAATTTCTTATAGTTTAATAAAAGAATCTTATACTTTTTCAATTTTCTTAGCAACACTTTTAACTTTTCACAAAACTTTTAAATATTTTTTAAAGTTGTTTATTCAGCGTGTGGATATAAACTGTGATTCTTACCAATATTTTATTAATCGTTATTAAAAATAATAACCTAAAGCTAGATTAATGTATACTATTATTAATCTAATAACCTACGTTTTGAAAGTAAAAACGTCGATGATTAATCTAATAAAATTATTAAAATTATCTACATAAGGTTATTAAAATTAACTACAAAAATAATAATTTATGTTTTTATTTTAATAGCTCTTCGTTTATCACATAATTTTTTATTTGATTGTCTGAATTCATCATTTTAATAAGAATTGGTTATTAGTTTAATCAACCGTTGTGATTTTTTTAATAATATTGACCGTATTTTTATTTTGATAAACATTTTTATTAAAATAATAACAAAAAGTATTAATCGAACGAATCTGGCAATTACTTTAATAAAAAACGTTATTAGATTGATAAAATAACTTATTACACATTTTTAAAACGGGCGGTTATTAAATTTATTAACAAAATTCTCTGGGTGTTAACTTAACATAAATTCTTTTTGTGTAACTTTTATGAAACATTTTAACAACAATTGTGTTTTTTCGTAACAAAATTAAAACAGTATTGTAACTGAGCCGCATGATTTGTTGGCAATCACTAATTCGAAACTGTAATATAACCCATATGTGACTTAATTTGTTTCAAAAAACTGAATTACAACCGAATTGTAACATATTTATGTTACAAATCGAAATCTGTGCTAGCTGGGTACATTCATGAGCTCAAAGTGGAATTCTTACCCCCACCTTTCTTGGCATTTCTCGACGTTTTAGGACCTCCTGATTCTAAAAAAGCAAAAAAATAAAATGTGTGTCTGTTTGTAGGCCGGTTGGTCATTACCTACGCTGCAGGGAAAACGGCTGGAGCGATTTCAAAAATTTTTTTTCTAAAAATAGGGATTCACAAAGGACAGGTGCGAAAGGACGCTGTGTTCGATGACTGTACCGGAAGTGTGTCAAAAAAATCATTATGTGTGTCAAAAATAGCAAATTTTCATATTTTTGGCTTAAAAAACGTTCATTTTAAGTGATTACGAGTAGGAACATTAAATTTGGAGAAATCTTGATGGTCGGGATTGGTATGTGAGATCAAAAACTAGATTATTGCATTATAAGTTTGTCAAAAAAATGTTGTCAAGTGTGTCAAAAGAAAGATTTTTATTTATTTTTTTACCTAATTATTTGGAAAAAAAAAATTAAATTAATTGTTTGTTTGAAATGAAATTTTATTATTATTATTGAGAATTATGGCATAATGAGTTTGTCAAAAAAATGTTGTCAAGTGTGTCAAAAGAAAGATTTTTATTTATTTTTAACCCAATTTTTTTAGAAAAAAATAAAATTAATAGTTTGTAATACATGATATTTTATTATTATTATGGAGAATTATGGCATTATAAGTTTGTCAAAAAATAATGTCAAGTGAATACCTATTTTTAGAAAAAAAAATATTTTGAAATCCCTCCAGCCGTTTTCCCTGCAGCGTAGGTAATGACGGACGGCCGGCCGGCCTACAGACAGACATACATTTTTTTTGTTTGCTTTTTTAGAATCAGTAGGTCCTAAAACGTCGAGAGTAAAAGTAAAAATCAAATTTCTAACGACGGTTGAGACAAGTAGGTAATTGATGATAAAATTTCATTGTAATACTATCACATAATTGATATCACGTCTACTATTACGTTCGAATATTTATGCTAGTGTTCCATTTGTTCAAATTCTAGTCCAAAATACGAAAAAGGGAGGTGAAGTTTTTCTCGTCAGAAGATCCAAGTTCCCGCAACAGAGAATTTAACCATACATCAACTAAATTAACTGTAATATGTATTCACTTGATCAAAATTTTAAAATATGAAATGAGAACCGCTTCACAAAAAAAAATAACCCATTGAGGGTCTCACTAACAAGATATATTTCAACAATAAACTTTAAGATCCATTTAATTTGGTTATTTTCTTCTTTTTCTCGTCTTGGTTTGTCTTCGAATATAATATGAAATAAATAGCCGTGAAATTACAACAAATTGGTTAAAAGTTACTCGTAATTCAAAGAAAAGAATTTAATGAAATTAATAAACTTAATTTAAAAAACAAAAAATGGAAGAAGGATAAAAAGGTGTGAAAAATTTTCTGGATTGCCGACTATCTAATTGTGATTGATAGTTTGGTTAACTTGCGATCATATTATATTCGATGGCAATCCAATTATTTTTCATATATTATTATTCACTCAGAAATAAATAGTTACTCCTCCTCCACCAATGTTAATTTTATAAAAATATAATTATTTTTATATCATTTTCAAACATATTTCCGCTATAAACAGAACACGAAAATATCTAGCACATAAATTGGTTTGATTACTTGAAAACTGACAACCTTTCATCTTGAAACGGCCTTTGAACCAGTAACAACAATGAATATGAATAAATTTTATAATAGAACAGTTTTCAACGATGAATCGTTGTCGATTCAAATAAACAAAATAAAAATATGCAAGAACTTGAGTAACTAGCTTTTCCAGCCACCAGCGTTCACAATATTTAATTTAAACCACTTCACCATCAATCAAACATAACCTGAGTTAATGATCAATAAAGAAAACTGATTACTACAATTACGACCATGTAAAATATCTGAAAATTTTCTGATAAATATTTAAGTTGTTTTACAAAGATTTGTATCTGACAGGAAATTACAATCAATCTCTATTCAATTTCATTGTTATTACTTCATGAAAATGATAAGCATCTTTAAAAAAAGCTAAAGAAATAAAAGAAAATTTATGAATAAGAAATGGACATTTCCTTCTTAAAGATTCACAATTTTATTTTATAAGAAAAGATTATGCAAAACTAAAATTCTTGATGACAATTTAACTACTTTTGTTTGTGTGAATTTTCAGTTTCAATTTTTCCACCAATTAAAATATCAATTTATAAACTTTTCCTTTTTGTTCTTTTAATGTTATATGTTATATGTTAAATGGAAAATGTATGTTACCAAAATTTAGAGGGAAATAAATGTTTTATAGATTAAGTATTTAGAGTGGAAAGAAAAGTTAATGATTTTATGGTGAAAACACAATTATTTACGATTGAGAAACAAATTTAAAGTTTTAAGTAATTTTCCAAAAACGTTTATTATGAGAGTAAGCAAAACAGTTTAAAGAAATTTGTGCATGAAATGTGAATTGATTGTGAATGTTACAAAATCCCCGTGCACGAAATTATAAACAAATATAGACTGAAAGAACGTAAAAATCATGCGTTTTGTTAAACATTTTATGAAATAATAAGACTTTCGTAATGTTAAATTGAATTTATCTTATTTTCATCCAAAAATTATGTGCGAACGAAATTTTTTATTGACAGTAATGAAAACAAACACAAAAAACAAACAGGTACTTTGAATAATTAGTTTTGGTGATTTTAAAAATTATTATAGTTTTTAATATTCGTTTGTCAAGTTTCATGTCGGTTTGCTGATATTTAATTTTATTTTTGAATAATATTAAGAAAATTATATTTAAATTTATTGCCAAATACATATTTAAATTTATTGATTTCTGTTTTTTTTTCATTGTAATTGTATTAAAAATACTAGAACAAAAACTAGACAAATCATATGCAAATTACAGGTTTGTTAGTTTGTCTTGGTTATCATTATCTATATAAACTTTAACAAACAGAGGTGGAACTTGTTCTGAATTGAACACTATTTATCAAAACCAACGCTTTCCTCTAGTCAAGTAGACTTTGTTCAATTTTTGTGGTTTCCTTATAAGGTGCGGTCATGAGACGTGTTTTGCAGTTCTCTCTTGTTTCAATTTGTGTTGCTAGCATGTTTTTGTTATAGTCAATTATCATGTATGTTAGGAACATGGAATGGTATCTAAATACATTAATTTAGTTTTGGGGGACCTTTAGTAACCACTGTTATGTCAGAGGAGGCCAGAGATGAGTAAGGTTATTGAATTCTATTTTTATTAATTGCTAGTATTTCCACCAGGAGCATCTTACTCATATTTTCCTTCAGGTCTGAGGCCTCTGGCCGAAACGAGTCGTATCCTGCAGGACACCAAAAGTAACCATTCAGACAAATTTGTGAATTTTTTCATTTTGCTTACTATCTCTATATCATTCGGTAGAGCTGCTCTGTGACTTTGGAAATACCAAAACCAAAAAAATTACATCTGGCACCCATTTTTTCGGTTTTGAAGCAATATTTTTTTTTTTTAATAAAATGTGTTGTGTAGTAGGAATTACAATATGTGTCACAATAACACATAAAAACCTTTTAAGACCAAGGTCCCACAACAACATACGTTCGGAGGTGGTGATGGACGTAAATCTTTCTTTTTTTGTTTTTTCATATTTGTAGTTATAGAATGGATAACTGAACAAAAAATCCTATTACTGACAAAATATGACATTTTATGATAGAATAGAGAAAATAAAAGTAAATTAAAAAGTAAATGGCAAATTTTTACAAAAATTTGCTGAAACAAAACAAAAAGTTCAAGCGGCACGTATATCCGCTAGAAATATGTAGATTTCGGGACCAGACAGCTTTGTGTACAAATAGAATTGGATATGTCAGATTAGTTTCAATAAAAAATTTAACTAGAAACAGAAAATCCAAAAAACTTATCAAACAACCAAACTAAATACATAAACAGAAACTGCTTTGTCAATGCAATTTCGAATAGTAGTGTTTAATTTGGTTAAAACTCCTTAATATCAAATTAAATCCTTTGGTGGATTAACGTTCTAACTACATCACAACTGCCATACTATAATTTATAATAAACAACAACATCAAACAACTTTTACACCTCAAATATAATACAAATATCTATCAATTGTAAATATATAATCAATATACATATATTCATTTCAACTAAACCACTTCCAAATATTCCAAAGAAACTATTCCCTAATTCAAAACAATAATAAATCTTCAAAACAACAACGACAAACATTCAAAACAAATTTTTTAACTTTTTACAAAAAAAAAAAATAAAAACAAAAAAATTAATGAAATCTACCTAAAACAAAAGAAATTTTATTTAATTGGGATATTTTTGGGATTTGTTTGTAATTATATAGCGTTTTAGAGGCTTGCATTGAGTAAGTATAATTTTAATTGCATTGGAACTTCTAGGGTTAGAAAGCTGAAAATTTCTGATGATAAAGTTGAAAAGTTGAATTAAAAGCTAGTATTAGTTTAATCAAAATAGACTCGAAAATGATGAAAGCAAAGCCGTTTGCGTTTGTTTTCGTTTTAATAGCCACAGGTTCTCAACCTCTGAACTTAAACAATTTATTTTTTAAGTTTTGGATGAATATAAGTTGGTATCTACGTTTCTAAAAGTTTTCATTTTTGAGCTTGGTCATTTTCATCTAGATCAAGGACAACAAAGTTTAGTAAATTTTTAAAACAGCTGATTTTTCAGGAACTCCAAATGCCAAGGTTGTCATCTCACAAAAAATGATAAAAAAAGGTTCAAATATTCAATATTAGCGTCAGAAATAAGTTGGATGACGTTGAACTGCTCATTCAAAATAACAAACCAATACATATCATTGTACTAACTGTAACATGGCTTTCGGACAACGAAACACATCTATACAATATACAAGACTATGAACACTTCTTTTGCACATGACCAACAAGAGCAGGAGGGGTATCGATATACATACATAATACATTGAATGCCAATATTATACACAACCACGAATTCGAGGGCAACAACATACTTGGACTACACATATACAACGAATCTACAAACATAAATATATTCGGGATATATAAAGCATCAAACTCAGATTACAACATATTTTCTACCCGATTAAAAACACTATTACAGAATTTCAAAAATACAATTTACTTCGGCGTCTTCAACATAAACCTCATCAATACAGACAAACTTACCACAGATTACGTAAATTCAGTATACACTAACGGACATATTATTTTAAATAAAATAGAACAGATAAATATAACAAGAAAAATAAACCAAGTAGGTACCATCATTGACCACGTTATAACTGACATTATCACAAATACATATGCACTGTATTTACAGGACACACCCATTTCGGACCACAGATACATACTTTTAAATACATACTTTAAAAAGAATTATTCAATATATTGAATATGAAAAAATAGATGAAATAAAACTAACAAAAATAATTATGTCAACCGATACCGAAATTTTCATAAAAAATATACAAAATTGCATTAAACAACATACGACAGAAAGCCATAAGCCCGTTATCAAAAATCAAAATTTATCAAACCTTGGATGAATCACAAAATTTTAAGATAATTAAACAAAAAAACTTTTTTTATAAATTAAAACAAAAATTTAAACAAAACGAGTATTATAACAAGCAATTAATTTATATATTATAGAAATAAGGTAAACCAACAAATTAAACACCAAAAACAGACATACTACACTAACAAATTTAACGAAAACTTGGATAATAGTAAAAAAATTTGGAGAACCGCCAATGAGATACTTCTTAACAGATCGAACGACAAACAAAAAACAGCGATAACACTACAACAAGACAATACAATAATAGACAAGCAAACCGAAGTAGCCGAGGTAATCAATGACCATTTTATCAAAATTTGCAGCCCCGCACACAACCACAGTCTAAATATCAGAAACCAACTGAAACAAACCCACACACCGTGCGCATCGCTAAACTTATACAAAACAACGCCTAATGAAATAACACAGATAATAAAATCACTCAAGCGAAGTACAGCGAGTGGACATGACAAAATACCCATGACCTTTTTTAAAACGTTTGTAGATACGCTCAGCCCCAAGATATCTAAATTGATAAACGATGTGTTTCAATCAGGGTCTTATCCAAATATCCATAAAATAGCCAGAATATCACCAATACATAAAACAGGTAGTAAACAAGATATAGACAACTATAGACAAATTTCTGTTTTAACATCATGTTTAAAAATTTTTGAGAAAGCAATACAAACAAGACTAAATCATTTCCTGACCGACAACAATATAATAAATGAAAACCAATTTGGATTTGTGACAAGTTCAAGCACACTTACTGAATGCACACATTTAACAAACTTCGTTGAAACTAATATTGATAAAGGAAATACAACAGCCTGTCTTTTTTTGGATGTTAGAAAAGCATTTGACACCGCGCAACATGATATCTTATTTGAAGACTTGCACCAAATTGGTATTAAAGAAATCCCACTTAAACTGCTTAAATCTTTTCACACAAACAGACAACAATTTACAGAAATAGGCTCGTGCAAAAGTAAAACAAAAACAACAAACCAGGGACTAGCTCAAGGATCCATGCTCTCAGCACCAGAATTCTCGATCTATATTAACTGCATATTCAACCTCAAACTTAATGGAAAACTCCAGATGTATGCTGATGACGCGACAATTATGTACACAGCCTTAACAACAGAATCTATTCTCAGTCAAATACAAGATGACATTCAAACGATAGCCCAGTTCCTCCAAGAAATTAAATTACAAATAAACATAGCCAAAAGCATTTACATAATATTCACCAAACACAAACCGATAGCTGAAGAAAACATCATCGATATAACATTAACGAATTGCATAATAAAATGGGTTAATAGCACAAAATATTTAGGACTGATAATAGATGATAAATTAAACTGGGCACAACACATCGATAAAATCAAAAATAAGGTAAGACCAATTATTTTTGCATTATATCGTTTGGAACCATACTTACACAAACAAGCACTCTGGAACATTTACAACGCACACATCATGACACACCTTTTATATCTGAACCCAATATGGAACAACGCTCCACAATATAAATTGAACGAACTGCAAGTTCTTCAAAACAAAGCTATCAAAATAATAAAAGGATACCCTAAGCTACAACCAACACGATCATTGTACACTCTAGACACTAAACTAATACCCATAGATATAATCTGCAAATTACAAACCACAATCCTTTTATTTAAAATAAAAAACAAACTAATTAAACACAACTTTCAACTATCATACAGAACTGACACGCATGTGCATGAGACACGACAAAAGAATGATTTAAATCTTCCTCATATAAGAACCAATACGGGACGTAATACACCTCTTTACAAAGGAATGAGTCTGTTCAACAAGTTACCAGAAATACTTAAAGATACCAAAACACTCGCACAATTAAAAAAAACGCACTGCAATATTACATGGAAACATACATACAACCAAACACATAATAGATCAGTTTATGTTAATTGTTATATTAATTGAAAATTGTTATATTGAAATTGATTAAAATTTTTAATTGTTGTATTAAGACTACTATTTTAAGTTTATTACTTTAAGCTCTGTACAACATAATAATGAACAAATTTCAAAAACTATTATTTTTAAATTTAATTTAAGTTACTTACAAGATATCCTCTTTTGTAACTATACAAGTAATAAAAAAAAAACTTTATGTTTCAAACGGAAGTTATAACGCCTTAGATTATTCGACTTTTAAGACTCTAGCCAATTAAAAGGTACCCCGATATGGCCAGTTCGCGAACTTGTCCAAGAAATTGTTTGCCGCAACATACACAGAAAATATTTTTGGTGTAGGTGGAAATTTGCGACCGTGAGAGTGCCGGATAATTCCGTTATACCTCATATCGTTATATTTTTTTTTTTTTTTTTTAATAAAATGTGTTGTGTAGTAGGAATTACAAAATATGTCACAATACATACCTTTTAAGACCAAGGTCTCACAACAACATACGTTCAAAGGTGTTGATGGACGTAAATCTTTCTTTTTTTGTTGTTTTTATATTTTTTGTTAAAGAATGAATAATTAAACAAAAAATCCTATCACTGACAAATATGACATAGGCCAATATTTTATGATAGAATAGAGAAAATAAAAGTAAATTAAAAAGTAAATAGCAAAGTTTTATAAAAATTTGACGAAACAAAACAAAAATGTAGTTGCCAATAATCCAGCTGGTTGCATATTCCTTGATCCCGTGACGCACCGTCTTTCTTGAAGATTAAAGTCCACACATAGTTATATGAAGGCTCGTTTCCTCAAGGAAGCAATAGCGTCTCATCATTAAGGATTATTTCACAGCTAAGATTGAGAGTGCTACCGTTGTCTGAATACAGTTCATCCGCCACCACCCCTAAGATGTCACCTTGGCTAGTGATATCTCACTGCTTTTGCCAGTGGTATGTGATATCTCACGTTAACTCATATGCCAATATCAGGGACTGGAGTACGCGGGGTTGTCACACCCGTAGATCAAAAATAAAAAAAAAATCTCAAAACAATAAAAACTGATCCTTCCATGCGACCAATATCGTTATATATATATATATATATATATATATATATATATATATATATATATATATATATATATATATATATATATATATATATATATATATATATATATATATATATATATATATATATATATATATATATATATATATATATATATATATATATATATATATATATATATATATATATATATATATATATATATATATTTATATATATATATATATATATATATATATATATATATATATATATATATATATATATATATATATATATATATATATATATATATATATATATATATACATATATATATATATATATATATATATATATATATATATATATATATATATATATATATATATATATATATATATATATATATATATATATATATATATATATATATATATATATATGTATATATATATATATATATATATATATATATATATATATATATATATATATATATATATATATATATATATATATATATATATATATATATATATATATATATATATATATATATATATATATATATATATAAATATATATATATATATATATATATATATATATATATATATATATATATATATATATATATATATATATATATATATATATATATATATATATATATATATATATAAATATGTATATATATATATATATATATATATATATATATATATATATATATATATATATATATATATATATATATATATATATATATATATATATATATATATATATATATATAACGATATTGGTCGCATGGAAGGATCAGTTTTTATTGTTTTGAGATTTTTTTTTTATTTTTGATCTACGGGTGTGACAACCCCGCGTACTCCAGTCCCTGATATTGGCATATGAGTTAACGTGAGATATCACATACCACTGGCAAAAGCAGTGAGATATCACTAGCCAAGGTGACATCTTAGGGGTGGTGGCGGATGAACTGTATTCAGACAACGGTAGCACTCTCAATCTTAGCTGTGAAATAATCCTTAATGATGAGACGCTATTGCTTCCTTGAGGAAACGAGCCTTCATATAACTATGTGTGGACTTTAATCTTCAAGAAAGACGGTGCGTCACGGGATCAAGGAATATGCAACCAGCTGGATTATTGGCAACTACATTTTTGTTTTGTTTCGTCAAATTTTTATAAAACTTTGCTATTTACTTTTTAATTTACTTTTATTTTCTCTATTCTATCATAAAATATTGGCCTATGTCATATTTGTCAGTGATAGGATTTTTTGTTTAATTATTCATTCTTTAACAAAAAATATAAAAACAACAAAAAAAGAAAGATTTACGTCCATCAACACCTTTGAACGTATGTTGTTGTGAGACCTTGGTCTTAAAAGGTATGTATTGTGACATATTTTGTAATTCCTACTACACAACACATTTTATTAAAAAAAAAAAAAAAAAATATAACGATATGAGGTATAACGGAATTATCCGGCACTCTCACGGTCGCAAATTTCCACCTACACCAAAAATATTTTCTGTGTATGTTGCGGCAAACAATTTCTTGGACAAGTTCGCGAACTGGCCATATCGGGGTACCTTTTAATTGGCTAGAGTCTTAAAAGTCGAATAATCTAAGGCGTTATAACTTCCGTTTGAAACATAAAGTTTTTTTTTTATTACTTGTATAGTTACAAAAGAGGATATCTTGTAAGTAACTTAAATTAAATTTAAAAATAATAGTTTTTGAAATTTGTTCATTATTATGTTGTACAGAGCTTAAAGTAATAAACTTAAAATAGTAGTCTTAATACAACAATTAAAAATTTTAATCAATTTCAATATAACAATTTTCAATTAATATAACAATTAACATAAACTGATCTATTATGTGTTTGGTTGTATGTATGTTTCCATGTAATATTGCAGTGCGTTTTTTTTAATTGTGCGAGTGTTTTGGTATCTTTAAGTATTTCTGGTAACTTGTTGAACAGACTCATTCCTTTGTAAAGAGGTGTATTACGTCCCGTATTGGTTCTTATATGAGGAAGATTTAAATCATTCTTTTGTCGTGTCTCATGCACATGCGTGTCAGTTCTGTATGATAGTTGAAAGTTGTGTTTAATTAGTTTGTTTTTTATTTTAAATAAAAGGATTGTGGTTTGTAATTTGCAGATTATATCTATGGGTATTAGTTTAGTGTCTAGAGTGTACAATGATCGTGTTGGTTGTAGCTTAGGGTATCCTTTTATTATTTTGATAGCTTTGTTTTGAAGAACTTGCAGTTCGTTCAATTTATATTGTGGAGCGTTGTTCCATATTGGGTTCAGATATAAAAGGTGTGTCATGATGTGTGCGTTGTAAATGTTCCAGAGTGCTTGTTTGTGT
>OY856187.1:124283790-124461264 GCA_963693315.1 Diogma glabrata
ATATATATATATATATATATATATATATTATATATATATATATATATTTAATATTTATATATATATATATATATATTATATATATATATATATATATATATATATATATATATATATATATATATATATATATATATATATATATATATATATATATATATATATATATATATATATATATATATATATATATATATATATATATATATATATATATATATATATATATATATATATATATATATATATATATATATATATATATATATATATATATATATATATATATATATATATATATATATAACGATATTGGTCGCATGGAAGGATCAGTTTTTATTGTTTTGAGATTTTTTTTTATTTTTGATCTACGGGTGTGACAACCCCGCGTACTCCAGTCCCTGATATTGGCATATGAGTTAACGTGAGATATCACATACCACTGGCAAAAGCAGTGAGATATCACTAGCCAAGGTGACATCTTAGGGGTGGTGGCGGATGAACTGTATTCAGACAACGGTAGCACTCTCAATCTTAGCTGTGAAATAATCCTTAATGATGAGACGCTATTGCTTCCTTGAGGAAACGAGCCTTCATATAACTATGTGTGGACTTTAATCTTCAAGAAAGACGGTGCGTCACGGGATCAAGGAATATGCAACCAGCTGGATTATTGGCAACTACATTTTTGTTTTGTTTCGTCAAATTTTTATAAAACTTTGCTATTTACTTTTTAATTTACTTTTATTTTCTCTATTCTATCATAAAATATTGGCCTATGTCATATTTGTCAGTGATAGGATTTTTTGTTTAATTATTCATTCTTTAACAAAAATATAAAAACAACAAAAAAAGAAAGATTTACGTCCATCAACACCTTTGAACGTATGTTGTTGTGAGACCTTGGTCTTAAAAGGTATGTATTGTGACATATTTTGTAATTCCTACTACACAACACATTTTATTAAAAAAAAAAAAAAAAAATATAACGATATGAGGTATAACGGAATTATCCGGCACTCTCACGGTCGCAAATTTCCACCTACACCAAAAATATTTTCTGTGTATGTTGCGGCAAACAATTTCTTGGACAAGTTCGCGAACTGGCCATATCGGGGTACCTTTTAATTGGCTAGAGTCTTAAAAGTCGAATAATCTAAGGCGTTATAACTTCCGTTTGAAACATAAAGTTTTTTTTTTATTACTTGTATAGTTACAAAAGAGGATATCTTGTAAGTAACTTAAATTAAATTTAAAAATAATAGTTTTTGAAATTTGTTCATTATTATGTTGTACAGAGCTTAAAGTAATAAACTTAAAATAGTAGTCTTAATACAACAATTAAAAATTTTAATCAATTTCAATATAACAATTTTCAATTAATATAACAATTAACATAAACTGATCTATTATGTGTTTGGTTGTATGTATGTTTCCATGTAATATTGCAGTGCGTTTTTTTTAATTGTGCGAGTGTTTTGGTATCTTTAAGTATTTCTGGTAACTTGTTGAACAGACTCATTCCTTTGTAAAGAGGTGTATTACGTCCCGTATTGGTTCTTATATGAGGAAGATTTAAATCATTCTTTTGTCGTGTCTCATGCACATGCGTGTCAGTTCTGTATGATAGTTGAAAGTTGTGTTTAATTAGTTTGTTTTTTATTTTAAATAAAAGGATTGTGGTTTGTAATTTGCAGATTATATCTATGGGTATTAGTTTAGTGTCTAGAGTGTACAATGATCGTGTTGGTTGTAGCTTAGGGTATCCTTTTATTATTTTGATAGCTTTGTTTTGAAGAACTTGCAGTTCGTTCAATTTATATTGTGGAGCGTTGTTCCATATTGGGTTCAGATATAAAAGGTGTGTCATGATGTGTGCGTTGTAAATGTTCCAGAGTGCTTGTTTGTGTAAGTATGGTTCCAAACGATATAATGCAAAAATAATTGGTCTTACCTTATTTTTGATTTTATCGATGTGTTGTGCCCAGTTTAATTTATCATCTATTATCAGTCCTAAATATTTTGTGCTATTAACCCATTTTATTATGCAATTCGTTAATGTTATATCGATGATGTTTTCTTCAGCTATCGGTTTGTGTTTGGTGAATATTATGTAAATGCTTTTGGCTATGTTTATTTGTAATTTAATTTCTTGGAGGAACTGGGCTATCGTTTGAATGTCATCTTGTATTTGACTGAGAATAGATTCTGTTGTTAAGGCTGTGTACATAATTGTCGCGTCATCAGCATACATCTGGAGTTTTCCATTAAGTTTGAGGTTGAATATGCAGTTAATATAGATCGAGAATTCTGGTGCTGAGAGCATGGATCCTTGAGCTAGTCCCTGGTTTGTTGTTTTTGTTTTACTTTTGCACGAGCCTATTTCTGTAAATTGTTGTCTGTTTGTGTGAAAAGATTTAAGCAGTTTAAGTGGGATTTCTTTAATACCAATTTGGTGCAAGTCTTCAAATAAGATATCATGTTGCGCGGTGTCAAATGCTTTTCTAACATCCAAAAAAAGACAGGCTGTTGTATTTCCTTTATCAATATTAGTTTCAACGAAGTTTGTTAAATGTGTGCATTCAGTAAGTGTGCTTGAACTTGTCACAAATCCAAATTGGTTTTCATTTATTATATTGTTGTCGGTCAGGAAATGATTTAGTCTTGTTTGTATTGCTTTCTCAAAAATTTTTAAACATGATGTTAAAACAGAAATTTGTCTATAGTTGTCTATATCTTGTTTACTACCTGTTTTATGTATTGGTGATATTCTGGCTATTTTATGGATATTTGGATAAGACCCTGATTGAAACACATCGTTTATCAATTTAGATATCTTGGGGCTGAGCGTATCTACAAACGTTTTAAAAAAGGTCATGGGTATGGTACTTCGCTTGAGTGATTTTATTATCTGTGTTATTTCATTAGGCGTTGTTTTGTATAAGTTTAGCGATGCGCACGGTGTGTGGGTTTGTTTCAGTTGGTTTCTGATATTTAGACTGTGGTTGTGTGCGGGGCTGCAAATTTTGATAAAATGGTCATTGATTACCTCGGCTACTTCGGTTTGCTTGTCTATTATTGTATTGTCTTGTTGTAGTGTTATCGCTGTTTTTTGTTTGTCGTTCGATCTGTTAAGAAGTATCTCATTGGCGGTTCTCCAAATTTTTTTACTATTATCCAAGTTTTCGTTAAATTTGTTAGTGTAGTATGTCTGTTTTTGGTGTTTAATTTGTTGGTTTACCTTATTTCTATAATATATAAATTAATTGCTTGTTATAATACTCGTTTTGTTTAAATTTTTGTTTTAATTTATAAAAAAAGTTTTTTTGTTTAATTATTTAATTATATATATATATATATATATATATATATATATATATATATATATATATATATATATATATATATATATATATATATATATATATATATATATATATATATTTATATATATATATATATATATATATATATATATATATATATATATATATATATATATATATATATATATATATATATATATATATATATATACATATATATATATATATATATATATATATATATATATATATATATATATATATATATATATATATATATATGTATATATATATATATATATATATATATATATATATATATATATATATATATATATATATATATATATATATATAAATTTTTCTTTCATTTTGATTTTCCGTCTCCGCTTATCATATATAGCCGTTTGGCACAAAATTTTTCCGAAATTCCGAGATGAAGCACGCTGCAAAAGGTAGATTTTTATATGAAATCTACCTAAAATGCAGTTGCTAATAATCCAATAGCCAATATTCCTTGATCCTGTGACGCACCGTCTTTCTTGAAGATTAAAGCCCACACATCATTATATGAAGGCTCGTTTCTTCAAGGAAGCAATAGCGTCTCGTCATCAAGGATTATTTAACAGCTAAGATTGAGGGTGCTACTGTTGACTGAAAACAGTTCATCCGCCACCACCCCTAAGATGTCACCTTGGCTAGTGATATCTCACTGCTATTGCCAGTGGTATGTGATATCTCACCTTAACTCGTATATCAATAGCAGGCACTGGAGTACGCGGGGTTGTCAAACCCGTAGAACAAAAATAAAAAAATATTTCAAAATAATAAAAACTGATCCCTCCGTGTTAAAGGTCTACAACTCTTGGTTTTGTTATTTTAGTGTTAAATAAACTTTTCGAATAGTTAATATACTCCGAAATCAACACTTTTTAAGGAATTTAATATTTGAAAGTTAGTTATCCCCGATCCCAGATTACACTACAATTTTTTTATTACTTTGGTCCTTGTGTTTAACTAACTTACTTGGAGGTACGCGCACACACAAGGGAGAAATGTCGGGTCCGGAAGCTTGACTTGAGCTCGGAGGTTAAAAGTACAAGAAGAACAAGCTTTAAGTGTCATTAGTTTAAGTTCCGTATCTCCCTGTCTCTCCATAAATTATCCAGCCAGATATTTAAAACCTTTATATAAATTAGTATATTAATATATATTAGTATATACAATACAAAATGTTCTCTTTAGACATAACAAATATGTATACAAATATACCTATAGATGAAACCATCAATATTTTAGAAGAAAATTTAATCAACAATGGCACTTTAGATGTTTTAAAAATTTAAGATTTAATCAACATAATACGAATTATTTTAACACAAAATTATTTTACGTTCGATGAAAAATTTTCCATTCAAGATAAGGGTCTTGCAATGGGTTCTCCTTTAAGTGGATTACTTGCTGATACTTTCTTAAATAATTTTGAGAACAAATACATATTTTCAAATTTAAATATACAACAAAATTTATTAATTTCTTATTCAAGATATGTAGATGATACCTTCATTTGTTTAATGGAACTTGTAGACAAATACAAAATTTTAATAATTATATGAATAGTATTCAACCAAATATAAAATGTACCCTTGAAATTGAAGAAAATAATTCAATAAAATTTTTTGGATATAACTATTTTAAAAAATAATAATCAATTTGAATATGAAATTTTTCGAAAACCAACTACTACCAGTATAACCATAAATAATTCGTCACAATATCCAATTTCACAAAAAGCAGCAGCATACAATACGTTCATTTATCGCCTTCTAGATATACCACTAAACATTTCAAATTTTCAAGATGAATTGAATGCAATCAAATTTATCGCTTCAGATAATGGTTATGATTCAAAATTTATTGATAAGATACTATCTAAATGTTTAAATAAGTTAAAATATTCAAATAATAATAATACCAACATCAAATATATTCCAATGGAATATACTAACTTATTACCTAACATTTTCAGAAATTATTACAAAAAACATAATTATTCGATATATTTTAGAACAAAAAATAATTTATATAAAATTTTAAAACCAAAATCTAACATCAATTTGAAGTCATGTTCTGGAATTTATAAAATCAAGTGTGATACTTGTGAAAGATTTTACATATTAAAAACGGGAAGAAGTTTTATAGAAAGATTCAAAGAACATATTCCAATGAACAAAAATAAACAAAATTTAAAGTCAATTTTTGCCAATCATTTAAATGATAATAATCATAACTATACAAGTTTCGAACAAAATTTAAAACCTTTACATTTGTGTAGCAAAGGATTTTTAATGGATTCTCTTGAAGAATTTGAAATTTATAAAGCTTTCAAAAAATCTCCAAATTTAATTTTAAACGACCAACTATCTTTTAGTTCAAATATTTTATATAATTCTATCTTGTAAATTTTAATTCAAAATTCAAGTCATTTATGTTGCATTCATAATAATATTTTGATCATTGTTTCATATTTCTTTGAAAAACAAGTAAATTTTGTATGTATGAAAAATTATTTTATGTTTTACTGATTTATTGTAAGTCGTTTAGACCTTAGTTACCGAAGTAATAATGACATTCTTAATTCCCAAGGGAATTAAAAGAGGGAGTTATGGATTCATAATAGACCTAGTTTTCATTATAAATTTTTGGTTTCTTTATTTATAAGCAAAATTATTTACATAAAGCCATAGTAACGAATAACAATACCCCAGCAATACATTTGGAAATGAAAAACAACTAACTTGATCAACCTGATTAAAAGGAAATAAAACATGTGCCCAACTTATTTTTATTTTTAGAAAGTCGTTGGTGGTATCCTGGTAATACTGCTAAGTTTTCAAAAGTTGGTTTTTCTAAATTTTCATTGGTATTCATCAAGAAACATAAAGGCAACAGAATTGATTTTATCTTACAGAATTTGTAAAATATCTTGCATACTGTACAGATAAACTCAATATCTCTGCAGTTGCCAATCGAGATATATATACTTTCCTTCGACTAAGCAAGTTCAAAGAATTGTCAATATTGCTTTTCAGCACCATGTGCTATAGTTTTGAATACCAAATGATTTGTTATTCCTTTGCGCTCCTCAACTTGTTATTGTATTTCGTTTAACGTCACTTTATTGATAACTTAAAATAAAATTATTCCATGACATTTTAAAATAAAATAAAATCACAAACAAAAACAAATAAAAGTGCATTTAATTCGTTGTTCAATGAAAATTTCTATTACACCAATTTCTAAGAAATCATAAAATATTTATAGTTGATGATAAGAAAATTAATAATAAATCAAAGAAATTACAAAATTTACCTTATTCTTGTAACTTCTTTTTGTTCTTTAGCGCATGGCGTTTTAAAAACATATAAACTTAAGCATTAAAAGTAAAAAAGCGAATTTAATTTAAACGATTATCAGTAATCGGCTGACTTAATTGCATCGATTTAATTGATTCAACAAAAGCTCAAGTGCATATTTTTAATTCTTTGTTTGTTTTAAATCAATATCTTGAACTATAAAGTTTATAAATTAATTTCACAATATATACCACAAAACATTATATCACATCATTATATATATATATTTCCCGCATATCAAACCCATACCAATTATAATTTAATCCACTAAGAAGTCACAGCATAAGAAACAACTTATTATGTCTATGACCATAAATTGCTTTAATCCAAAAGAAAATAGTTTATAGTTTTATTATATAGTTTAATGTTTAATGCTTCTACTTCTTCATCGCGTCTTTGTACTCAATTTTGTTTTGTAATATTTCTGTCGCATCTTAAGAAATAGGAAAAAAAGTCTCTAAGGCGACTAGAAAATTACATCGATGATAGGTTTAGATGAAGATGTTGAAATCAATTTAACTAACATAAAATTGCAGAACATATATTGTAATGTTCAACAACATTTGTCTGGAAGTCTTATTGCTCTTGTTATGATTAAGTGGATTTATAACGTTTTTGTGTGTGTTATCAGTTGGTATTATTTGGTAGCCTTAGGACTGAGAAATATTGCTCGATGATTGCATAATTTATACAGTTTTTCAAATATTATTTTTAATGATTAACATGTCCCTGTAAGTAAAAAGTGGAATATGAACTAATAATTGCAATGTATGCAATTGTATGCAATCACAAGTTATCAGTAAATGAAAAAAAATCACTATGTTTATAAATTAGATAGAGCATCAACGACAATATTTTGGGTCCTTTTCTGGTGGATAATAGTAAAGTCGTTATGTTGGAGCTTTATACTCCACCTAACCAGTTAGCCGCTCAAGTATTCCTGTGACTTAATGCACTTCAGGCTCGAGTCAATTGTAAATTTGTGACGCTCATCATAGGCCCTGAGTTTCTTCACACTTAGAATTACTGCAAGACACTCAAGCTCTGAAACTCAATAGCTTGAGCTTTGTTTTTGCTTCATCTACATGAAGGCTACCGAACACTCTTTTCCTTCGTCATCAACTTGAAACAAGACACTACCGACCCCTATCAGGCTACCATCACACTGGATGAAGAACTAGTCTTCAGATTTTTAAAAGCTAATTGGGATTCTAAAATCCACCTTAGCTTTTTTGGACCTTCCTTTAATGGATTGGTAATTAGCGTTACTTCACTCGCATAGTTAGGAATGAATCGCTGGTGCTATCCCGCCAAACCAGAAGACAACGTACCTGCTTCACAGTAGTAGGAGCTGACATTCAGCAACAGCTTGTACCTTTTTAAGATCAGTTCTAAGGACATCTTAACCAACAAGACAATCTAGTAACTTACTTTTGTCAAAACAAACTTACTCTTGCTGTGGTTTATTGTCAACCCAGCCGCTTTTAACATTTCGGACACTTTAGATAACAGTTTCAAATGTTTCTGGAACGTTGAAGAGACCACCAATAATTCTTCCAAATAGACTAGGACATGCTCATGATATTGGTGAGGCATTACCATATGTATCAGCTGACACATTGTCTTGGTGCATTGCACAGTTAAACGACATAACCTTGAACTGATACAATGGTCTCCCAGGCATTGTGAAGAATGTTTTATTTTTGAGTGCTCTGTCAAAGGATTTGTCAGAAAACATTCCTTGAGATCAATACTTGATATATACTTCGTGCTACGTAGACGACCTACTAGGTCATCAAATGGGGTAAGCGCCCTTCTTGGTCAGAGAATTGATACGATATAATATATTCTTTCCAGAACTCTTCTGAACCAACAAAACTGAACTGAACCAACGAAGCAGCGTTATGATTATTAAAATTGGTTGGGGGTGAGATCAGGGTGAATTATTGAACAGATATTCAGCTATTAGAGCTGGACCTAGATTCGTTTGTGCGAAATTCTCCTCTATGGCGTTCCCAATGGTTCCAGTCTCTGCTTTGGTGATCCTTTAAATCCCAACCCGCGTATTGTTTCCGATAGAGGCTACTGGCTTTGATCTCTACACAAAATGAAAATTTGGTGATAAAAACGGGGACGCAATGTTTTATTTGTCTGAACACCATAAGATCTGTCTGGATTGGCCCCTAACTTTACGGAACAGATTGGCCTTAAACTTTACAGAACAGATTCTTTCCCACTTTAAAAGAGACAACCCACAGCTGTCAGGATGAACGACCAAATTCTAGCGACCCAGCTATGGTTTCTTTACCTAAAATAATAACAAATGCAATTCCTGGAGAGCGCGATTTAAGCTTCTATAGTCGTAGTTACTATTTTAATCTAGAGAGAGGTTGGAAAAATTCAATGAATATTGAAAAAGGTGATGCCCCAGCCAGAAAAAATAAAATTGGCTTGTACTTCACTTCATAGAAGAAGTTCATGGTGTTTAAGAATGGCACTACTGACGAGCACTCTAGATGCTATCTCAATATTGACCACTCCTCTTCACCAAAAACCTCTCCAAAGTGCAGTGAGAAACTAATATATCGGTCAATCGAATATCTATAATAGATATAGGCGACCTATTATCATCTGTAATGCAAGTAGTGCAGCCCCATGGATGGATTCTTAGGCCTTACGTTTAAAGAAATTTATTTCAAAAATATGTTTCCAAATACAACAAAAAATTAATTTTAAATGAAAGCTCTCTTCTAAGGATAAGGGCTGAGCCACTATGCCTTGACAGGTAGAGGCTTCGGTAGTCACTCCCTTTCAAGTCGAAGAACCGCTGCATCTGCCCTTCGTCTCGTTTTTTTATTGCATTAATTTTGACCCAGTCACGGGTGTCACCGCAGTTCTACTTCATGGACCGCAACGAACAGCGAGTCAGAAAGATTGACGACTTTAGGTCCTCGTGTTGCTCCTCACTATCTCTTTCTTTAAGGCGTCTTGAAACGCCGTGCAACGCGTTTAACTAGAAACATCTTTAAATTTTTTAATTTGTTTATCAAATTAAAAAATATTATATATAATATTTTTTAATATTATCAATTTGTTTATCAAATTAAAAAAAATGTAAATTTTATAAAAAAAACACAACACAGGTTTTAGTTTTACTTAAAAAAAACGTAATATTTAAAAAACGAAAAGTTTTTGTTTCGCGACAATTATTCAAACCATCTCGCCCACACTCTACCAATTTTAGAACTTACATATTCAATATAAAAAAAAATTATTTAAAATTTTTGTTAATTATTATTATTAAAATAATGTTAAAAATTACAAATCCATCTCACACAGATGGAATTTCATCCTGAAGTTCTTTGTACAAATAATAGACTTGATGCCTTGAATGCATTCAGTTAAATTTTGTTTGTATTCTAATAATTCAATAATTCTGGCTGGCGTTCTTATCATAATTTTTTTTTTGTTTGTTTGTTGTTCAAGGCGTTCATGCTCCATGTAGGAGCGTTGCCAGGCTAATCAGCTTTGAATATTCACCACGGTCATTCGCAACAGCGACATAATTACCATAGCAGCCGATTTTTTTAAGGTCGTTTATTACGTCAGTCTCCCATTCTAGTCGTGGTCTACCTCGCGGTCGCCCACTCCCCTGGGTACTAACGTACATTTTTCTAATCATTCCAGACTGTGAATCGGCTCGTAAAACATGCCAAACCAAGCAATCTTATTAGAACGAATACAACCTATTATATCAGGACCCTCAAGAAGGAAACAGTTGGATTATTCCACGTTGAAACTTTACGTAATCCTGTCCATAAGTGAAAAGCATCATGGATAGATGGTAAAGCTGCCTATCGGAGAGGACAAACCCCTAACGTTATCCAGTCTCCCAAAATTTGCGATGTTTGAACGAAATCTTGAAACAATTGTAATAAAGAAAGTAAGGTTTTGAATCAAGACTATAATACTATCCTTTTTATTTATATGGATTACAGTCATGGATGTAGACCATGCGTTTAACAAAAACAAAATATTTACAACGCCTCCCCATTACTAATCCAAAAACTTCACACGCATTCTTCATTTTTATTAAATCACAACATTTTGTCATTTTTTTTGTTAAACATAAAATCAACCCTTTCATTGATATTTGAATTTAGTACAATTTAGTCCTTAAACTAAATATAATAAATTGAATATAACAATACAATTATCCTGTGGTTTAATTTATGGATTTTACATTCGCTTCAATTCTGGTTTATGTGTTTTTCCGAACAATAAAATTTACACTTTTTGCCATTAAAAAAAATCAAATTGAGCGGGTGGTGGCGATGGTGTGTTATGATGATTATTATTTTAACTAAATATTGTATATTAACCCTTTGAAAAAATGCTTCAATTGAATGGCAGGGGTGGATTATAATTAATTTAATTTCAACTTATTCATAAAACATTGACATATTGAATGGAAAATTAACCGGTCTCTCAATTAGAGTTGAACTGATTTATATAAGTGACAAGTATAGAATTTTTATTTTCAGAACAAAACAAAAAGGAAATAATTTTTTTTTGTTAATATTGATGTGTTTGTTGACTATTGGTTTTAAAATACGAACGTTACCCATTTGTCAAGTTAACAATATGAATCAATTTAAAAACAAGTAAACTCTTCTTCTCTAAGTATTCACACAAGTTGTAATTTTAAAACATTGAAACGTTTGGATTTTTTCACCTCGTCTTTTACGATTTCGATATAAAAAATATTATTAATAAAATTATATTATCAACACCACAATTTTTATAAGCAAATAAAATATAATAAAATGCGTCAACAAGTACCAAATGCTAAAATTGTAATCCTAGTCACCTGCGCTTACAGACATTCTGATTGGAAAAAAATTATAATCCCATGATATGTCGGTAATAAATAAAGATTTCTTACTTGAACGAAAGCAAAAAAATAACAATAATTGTTAGCATTACATGTAGTTTTTCATACAACTATCACTTAATCGTGGAATAATGCTATGTGACGATAAATATTAAAGACGTCGGCTAATTATAGTTTTCGTTTGGTTGATCCAAAATTTTGCAACAACCAGATTTCTACATGTGCATACTTTAATATTCAATTGAAACTCTAATTGATTTTAGGGATTTTATTTTACATCAATAACATTTAAAATAAACTGTGAAAAGCTAGCTACTTTTATGGCTTTCCTCATTCAATATATTGTAATATAAATATATCGATTTAATTAATTACAATATTAGTATTGTGATTATAAAATTACGTTTGTTTAATGACTTTAATCAGATTATAGAAATAATAATAAATATTTATTTCTTTAAGTCATGATAATAGCAAATGACTAGACTAGTTGAATTAGAAAAGGTTAAGTCGATCTTTCTAGAATCTTTAAAAAGGGAAACCAAATTCTTATTCGTATTTTCCCATAAATATAGGTCTGTTAAAACTAAATGAAACAATAAGACAGATATAAAATATTTTAAAGAATTTTTTAATTATTTATTATGTAAACGGTTTGAATTTTATTTTTAAAAAGATGTACAAAAATTCGATAAAAGAAGGAACTTTGGGGAGAGTATCATTTAGGGTTGAGGATGAAGAATAAGGAAAAAATTTGACGAATAACATCAGAATCATATCAAAAGGATATGCAGAGAAGTCGAATGTCTTTTGCAGATTAAAACTTAAAATAACAGAAGTAACAGGTGCAATTCGGGTTCTAAGCGACCCAAAACGTTAAAATTGGAACCGAACTATTTCTGATCGACTTCATACTAAGTATTTTTCAGAGAGGGTAGAAACTATACTTTTAGAAAAATTTTAAAGCGTTAAGTTTGAGAACAAGGTGGTCTGAAAGATTTCTGGAATTACAAAGTAAGGTTAACTTTTAAATCAAATTCAAAGAGAATGGCTCGCCCGATATTAACTGTTTTATGCGTGTTGGAATAGTAACAAGCTGGTTTGCAACAAAAATATAAAGCAAACTATACAAATGCATAGAAACCTTTACTTGCACTGTTAAGAATAATAAGAAATAAAATTTTTAAGGACGGGTTGGATGTCGTAGGTAATAGCTATTTATGTACAAAGGACGCTATGTCGGTTATTACGCCCGGAAAGCAACGTAATCTAGCGCGAGGACCTCTGGCCCGAGGAATCAATGTCGCTTGTTGGGCGTAATAAACAGTAACGCCAGTGCTGCATACAAGATTTTATGCTTCACTTAATAAGCTAAAAACTAAGAAAGAATTTAATTTGTTAGTCTATACTCTATATTGATAAGCTAGAAAATACAAATGTATCCTAGTATGCCAAGAAAATAAATTTTTTGAAGTTTAAAATAATTATTTGTTGTTTGTACGTTGCTATGTAATAGTTATTAACATATCGAGGTCTGAAAGGAGAGGATTACGCCTGCGGTTCATATTGAAGCCCGACGCGAAGCGAGGGCTTTTATTGAACCAAGGCCGTAATCTCCCTTTCAGCCTGAGTGTATGAACAACGTTTTACGCACAACTGCACCACTTAATTGTAAAATAAATCATTTTTTAAATTTTTTAGCTCGTTAGACATTTGAAAATTATACTAGGCATGCCATAATTTTCTCTATAAACTTCATACAATAATTTATTTGTTTGTTCTAACCTTAGATTATAAAATATACAGGATAAGCAGAGGCATAGCTAGGGGGGGGGGGGCGGAGGGGCGGTCCGCCCCGGGTGTCACCCGTTTTCGGGTGACACCCGACCGTAAAAAAACTTAAACAAACCATCTGAAAACTGTCAAGCTGTTCCATATTCATTGCAATTAAGTTATAAATTTTTGGCTATCAACAAATCATATAATAGCTGTTATTTTTTGTCTACCTTAACATTATTGGCACTATAAATATATTGTTATATGTTGGTACTAAGGCTCGAGTAAAAAAATGATAAATATTTTGGTGGCATAGACTATCCTCTGCACAAGATTTAAGATCACTGTGCAATGAATCAGGCAGGCAAACGCATTAAAAATAAAAGAAGTCATGGAATTCAAGCAAGATTGAAATAAAACAAAGAAAAAGTGATCGACATTCTAATCTTTGTAATATTGCTGAGGCATAGAAATAGAAAAAGATACTACTGATTGCAGTAGCAGACAAATTTTCATTTGTCAGTAACACACTTACTTTTATCACTGTAGGAAGTTAAATGGTGGCAAAGTTAACGGTACAAACTGTATAGTATGTTACAATTTGGAGTTTGAAATTATCCCTCCCAGACAGATGGCAGTAATACTATATTTTAACAACATCGTATGCATTAAGCTCTTTGAAACCCTACGAACACAAAATGAAATCTATATGAAGTAAATCTAAAGGAGTGATTTAAGCAAAGAAAGCAACTGACCATTTACGAAGCTGTCTACCCCTTAAAAATTTATTTGTTTAACAACTTTCATATACATGAATCAATGCGTTCAATACAACTTATCGTTTTTTTGCTCATAGCTTTTTTCAACCCAGTTTGCAATAATTTTTCTTTTTTCGATTGCTGTTTCATTTTGATATGTGTTGATTCATGATTTTTTATACATAAACTTAAACATTTGTTATTTTTGGGAGTTCCGTGAATATACTCAAATGAGAAATATTAAAAAAAAAAAGTATTTAGAATTTTTTATATTCTCACACTTTTAGTTAGATTAAATTATTGAATTTCATCAAACTGATAACGAATCAAATATTTAGAACCATTTATTTGGTTCGAATTGATTAGTAGAAAAATGATAAATTAAATTGAAGGTACGGTGTTTTAATTAGAAAAAATGAGTTCTAATTAGAAAAAATGAGTTTAATTTTGCAAGTAAGATTCATAGATTCTAATATATATAACATACTTGCTTTTATTTAACAAAGACCACCAGTTTTAGGGAAAGTGGTTTTCTAGTTATTTAATTGGTAGTTTGATAGTGCCGCCTTGTATATCATAAGTAATTTGTTGTTTAACATTCATCTAATTTAACATCTAATTTAAAAGAGAAAGCTTAGTTTTAAACTATGTTTCTAAAATTTAAATTTTGATCTGTTAGTATAACTAAGTAATTCTGGGGGTTAATTTAATTAAACCCCAATTGATATACTTTAAGTGTTTTGAAGTTTAATATTTTTTCTAAATTGTATTTCTTAACGTTGAAAGTTAATAAAAACATTAAACTGAAAGATTTGAAAGAACAATTCATTGGTCAGGTTTGCCAACAATTTATCGAAGCGATTTATTGGTGCTTATTGACTGCAATTTAGTGGAAAATTTATTGATCCATATTTTCAACAATTTGCTGGAAATACACATTGGTCCATATTATCAGCAAAGTATTGGAAAATTTATTGGTCAACCTTGTCAACAATTCATTGGTCATTATTGTCAACAATTTGTTATACCAATTTATTGGTCAACATCGTCAACAGTTTTCTATAACAATTTAATGGTCAACATTGTCACTAATTTATTGGCAAACTTATAGGTCAACATTGTCAACAATTTATTATAACAATTTATTGGTCAACTTTGTCAACGATCTATAAGGCCAATTTCATTTCTCAAAAAAATTTAAAATTTAGCAGGCGATGATTTCGTTAACATTTTTTAAAAAAACAAAAAATATATTATTATGATTCAGATTTTGTTTTTTCCAAATAGTTTCGAGTTCTTAATTTTCGTGTTAAATTAAAAATGTAATTCTCTATGTAAATTATATTTCATCGCCTCGCCATCAATTTGATTAATGCAATAAGACAAATTTCATGTAACTTGTATAATCTATTTATAAATACAATTAAACTCTAAAATGTTATTGTGTTTTGAGAGAATTTAATTTATATTTGTGCTACTTAATAATGGTTCAAGATCATTAGTGAATGTTGAAGCTACTGTACCTGAAGATTTTGGAAATAAATTTAATTCATCATATGGTTGATACAACAACATTTTTTCTGCTGCCTTTTGTGTTAACTTTACGTGGACATTATAATTGAAATCATAATAAAGATTCAGCTTAATCAACGCATTCAAAGTAACTCATAATATTGGATACAACATCTTGTATCATCATATTCATCTCCTGGAAAATTCAACGCCACTAGCAGCCAGCCTCTATATTAAAATCTACCTCCACTCAACGCAGTATCATCCAAAACTGGTAACCCCGACTAGAAACAAACCTTCCAATGGAGTCAACTTAAAGAAGTGTCATATTTATAATTTAATTCATTTTTTCTCTTTCTTAATTTAAATTAGTGCTTGCTTCATTTTGTTTTAAATAATTTAATTTTATTGTAATATTTTCTTTTTTTTTCACAGCGACAGAACACTCTTCCCGTAGTGATCAGCGATCACATAATCTTCCTGCTAGTCATTTCTGCTGTTTAGCCATAATCTTATTTCCTCCTAGCGACACATTCAGTTCTTTTCTCCAAATTCTTATTTTTCGGCTTTCAAGCCTCGTCAACTCCTGCTAGTGCGACCACTTTTTTGAATTTTTCGTTTTGTTTAATAATCGATATCATCGCACGAAGCTTCACAACTCTTTTCTTCGTAAGACCCACTTCATTCTCCGTTACTCATGGGCCGTAGTTTAACATATCTTTCATTTGTAAGACCAACTCCACTCTCCTTAACTTTTGGGCCGAAACAAATTTTTCGAATTTTCTGATTTTCTTTTTATTTACTATCCCTAATGTTACCCATATGTTACCATAACATGACCATCTTCGAACGTTAACCATCTATCTGTTGACAAAACAGGTATGGTCCTTATGGATATAAAAATCAGATTTCATCTAATTAAGCAGAACCTCCAAATATCTGATTTTAAAGGAATATCCCCAACGTTCCCCATATGTTTTTACAACATGAACATCTTCTGACGTTAACCATTTATCTGTTGACGAACAGGTATGGTTCTTATGGATATTTAAAACGACATTTCGTCGTTAATCAGATATTTCTTCTCAAAGCAATCGTTTTCTATGGTACACGTCTCCAAGGTAAATATTGGTCTCAGTCAACTTTGTATTGTCAGACTTTACCAAACTTGTGTTACCATATGAACTCCTTTGCTTACGATAAATTTCTGCTTATTTTTGCTTTTAACAGCTACTTTTCGAAAAATGAACTAATATTTACGTTTGTAAATGCTAGTATTGTCTCAGTCAACTTTGTTCTGTCAGACATTCAGTATCACCGACTTACTTTTCTGCTTCTCGTATTTTAAACGAACCTTTTAACCTATGGTACACTTCTCCACAAATATTGGTTTCAGGCAACTCAGCTCTGTCAGACCTATATCTCCTCTCGTATTACCATAACTCCATAATTGTTCGTTTCTTTCTTTTTTTTTTGCAGAACTCCAAATTCGTAAGACCCATAATTTTTTCTCCTCCAAATGGTATCGTTTTCTTAACAACATCTCCAAACTTTTTCTTATTCGCTACAACTACTTAAGCAAAACTCTTTCCTTCTTTCCTCCTCAACTCTACTTAATTTCTTTATTTATATCGTTCCATCTTCAATGGCACTAGGGGGGAGTGTTGTGGCGAACATCAAAACTAAAATCATTTCTCAAAAAATTTAAAATTTAGCAGGCGATGATTTCGTTAACATTTTTTAAAAAAACAAAAAATATATTATTATGATTCAGATTTTGTTTTTTCCAAATAGTTTCGAGTTCTTAATTTTCGTGTTAAATTAAAAATGTAATTCTCTATGTAAATTATATTTCATCGCTTCGCCATCAATTTGATTAATACAATAAGACAAATTTCATGTAACTTGTATAATCTATTTATAAATACAATTAAACTCTAAAATGTTATTGTGTTTTGAGAGAATTTAATTTATATTTGTGCTACTTAATAATGGTTCAAGATCATTAGTGAATGTTGAAGCTACTGCACCTGAAAATTTTGGAAATAAATTTAATTCATCATATGGTTGATACAACAACATTTTTTCTGCTGCCTTTTGTGTTAACTTTACGTGGACATTATAATTGAAATCATAATGAAGATTCAGCTTAATAAACGCATTCAACGTAACTCATAATATTGGATACAACATCTTGTATCATCATATTCATCTCCTGGAAAATTCAACGCCACTAGCAGCCAGCCTCTATATTAAAATCTACCTCCACTCAACGCAGCATCATCCAAAGAGCCATTCCAACAGGGCTAAACAGTTCCGAAACTAAAACTAAAACACCAAGATTTTAACCTCTACTAAATAGCTAGAATAGAGAGATATAAAGAAACTAAAACAAAACTAAAATTGAAGGGCCAATAATTTAGCTACTGGCATATTCCTATTGATCAGTTGACGCATTGCGTTGTCCTGTTCAATGATTAAAATTGCATAGCCAAACTAGCATTTGGTTCAAGTATGGCCAATTATGATCCGGGCCAGATGATGATGTACTAAGGTAAGTCCTAAAACAATATTTCATAAATAAAATCATACACGATTTCACTAATGGGTTACTTCCTGTTTCTCCTGATCCGGATCAAATTTCAAGAATATCCATAACAGATTAAAAAAAACTATGTAGTTCTGTAACAATAACATTATCTAATATTTTCACAAACATCTGATTGAAACCACAAACAAATTATCAAAAAATGAACATACGATACACATCATAAAAATAATATCTAATCTAGCAAAACAAATGGATTATATGCTCATAAATTTAATTGGAACAGCGTCACTATAGCCAAATTGGTTTAAAAGACATTATTTTGTCGTAAACAATTAAAGCTGTAATGACTTAAAAATTTCTTTAAAAAATTAAAATTATAAAAGTAATCCTTTTAAATTTAATAATAAAAAAAAAGGTATATCCAAATGCGTGTTCTTACTATTAAAATTTACAAATACCGTTTGTTCTTGTGTACATTTTTAAAATGTTGAGGGCTTGGCACACAGGGGTGGAATGAGTAAACAAAATATATCTATATTATAAGACTGTTCTTTCTTCCTCTATTTCCCTTCCCCTCTCTCTTCCACTTTCGATGAGAAAATGTAATTCCTACTTTACAATACATTTAAATAAAATGCATTTAATGGTAGGAAATATAAAATGTGATATAAAATGTAAACAACAAATAATAAATAACAAATAATAAAACTATTTGAGACCATTTGGTCCCACAACAACAGCTTTTGATAATTAATAAGAGGTACACAGCAAATTTTTTTTGCAGGAAAAGAACTAAAAAAGGGTTTCCAATAACCCAGTTTGTGTTATATTCCTTGACATGTAATGCACTGGCTTTCCAATAATTAAAACCCACATATAGAGCTTTCTGAAGACTTATTTCTTTGAGCAAAAAAAAAGCGTGCCATCACCAGAGAATATTCGATAGCTAAGATTGAGAGCGCCACCATTGACTGAAACCTCCCATTAATTCATTTGTAGCAAGAACAGACTAGAGTACCCGTGGTTGCACCGTCCGTAGATTAAAAATTCAATCCGTAGATCAAAAAAGTTTACAAATCAATAAAAACTGATCCCTGAATGCGTTTAAACATGTCATACACGCTTTTTGGGCACAGTGAAATCGTAAAATCGGTGCTTGGATTAATGTTTACGGGCAGATTTGCGTCTACCAATTTTATTCTAAAGAATAGCTGCAATATTTTCCTATTCTTTTAACATAAAAACAAAAGTAAATTTTGCATTTGAAAACCTTCGAAACGATATTAAAAATATCGACAAACTATATGTATGTGCCATCTCTTCCGCAATTTATGCAACCAAAATTTATACAGATCACAGACCTTGAACTCGGTTAATATATGAGTTATTTTCTTGTTGTTTTTACGTGTTAAAAATCAAACCTTGAACCTGACCCGAATAACAAAACGCAGCAATTATGTTGAAGTATATGTTGAAAATCTAATAATTTTTTTTACAAAAATATTAGTCTTTTCATCATACTACTCCTTTGCAAGTGGAGAATTAAATACAGCACATTGCCTATTGGTGAAATCGTTAGTTGATAAAACGAAGTAATAAAGTGAGCTAATAGTTTCGGACTTTTAAAAGCAAAAATTATGACATTGTAAAAACGGGAAATAAAAATAAATCAGTAGTATGTTTTTAAGGACTTTGCGAAACATCCGGATTATATCTAAAAAACATTGAGTGCGGATCATTATCAGCAGTTAAGACACATTAGTAGCGTTAAAAAAACAAGGTATGTATCCAACTTATCTTTTGTAACGTTAATCAATTACCATATGTAAACTTTATTTTGCTCAATACTGCCCATGAGCAACATGATTATAAACTAGGATCAACAAAACCTTCACATTAACAAGAAAATGGCTGCTTATCGAAGGAAAATTAACAATAACTGTGCAAATATTGCTATGAACACAAACATTAAAAGAAGCAGCATATATAATAAGTTAAAGTTTAGTCAGCACATCGACGAGAGGTTTAATACAGTGACAACTTGTTTATAAGATGAAGTGGAGACGATAGTTAGCAAGATTTCGAAAAAAAATTACGATATTTGAGCAAATGTAGAACAAAATAGAAATCGAGGCCACAACCCATCGAAACAGTTGGAATGTGAAATAAATTGTTTTGTTGCATTAAAAGCACCTTGTCAATGGTAGAAGTTGTTTGATCAAGATAGTTAAAATAAGAGAAACTAGATTTGGAGACACAAAATAAGCTATTCGTAATTCGTGTTTTATTGGCACAGTTTGATGTATACTGGCGGTTAAAACTACACTGAATAAAAACATGCTGTTTTTCAAATCGAAGTGTGACTGTCTCAGCCTTTTCGCGAGTGCGAGTCTGGTGAATTAAACTCCTAAATTATTTCAACAGCTGCTCAGGTACAGAACAGTGTAGTGAAGGCAACCGCACGTAATGTGTTACGAAGCAGTTGTCTCTGCAATAATTTTATCAGTGTTAATTATAATAATTTCAGTTGTTCTTTTTCTTTCATTTTTTGTCTTTCGTTGAGCTTTTGACATATATACTTGTACGACTAGTACAAGATGTTGTGTTCCGTATATTAACTCCAACATTGAAACTAAATTAATTCAATAAATTTAGAAAACATTTGTGCACATTTTTTTTTCAAATATAGAAAGAAGAATGTATTTTGTACAATAATTCGTTATTAATCGATTGAATACTGTTTTTTGAGCTATTACGAATAATAGGACTTAGAAACTCAAAAAGTGAAATGAAAATAAATTACAATTAGTTTAACAATTAATAAAAATTTGGAGGTAAATCATAGGTAAATCCTAGTCAAATTTAATAAAGTGATGTTTGAATTTTAAATGAAGGAATAGATTTAAAATTCGCCATGGCATTATTGATTTTCAGGATTCGTAATATAACAATGGAATAACGAAATAAAGCGGAACGTCATATTGTGTGGTTTTATCCCTATATTTGTATTTCTTTTTTACATCTAATAGAGGAAAATATTTTGCATTAGGTTTGGTCGTCCCTGGATTGAGTGCATGACGTTTGGTACAACGATATTTTTGTTGTGTTTTATGATCGCTTATATATGGGTGCAACTATTACTTTTAAATTGATTTACTATTCATGTTCAGCGATGGTCTGTGGATTTGACGCACCGAATTTTTGTTATATTATTATTAATTGGGGCTTTGTTGCAACTTTTGAATGTTGTATTGTATTATTATTCATATTCAACAACCACGGGATCATTGGCGCAACTATGGGTTATTGTGTTGTATTAGTATTCAAATTCAACAATCGCTCAGGCCATTGGCGCAACTTTTGATTATTATATCGTTTTGCTATTCAAATTAAACAATCGTTGAGACCATTGGCGCAACGATTGGTCATTATATTTTAATTATTTATAGTTTATTCATTATATTTGTCTTAATTACTGGGGCATGAAAAGTTGGATATAGTATATTAAGAAACTAGTTTCATAATCAACGATTTTATCGCACGCAATCTGTTTAGAAAACGACCCGTGCAGCGGGGAGTTTTCTAAAGGATAAGTGCGATAAAACGTCTTATGAAACTAGTTTTTTATACTATTTTTTTTATTTTGCATTTTTTGTCTTGAAATTTTAAAAAATGTGTATTTTATTAAAAAATAGTCAATTTGAAATTTTGTTATTATTACTAATTATTTTAATTAATTAAAATATTTAACACTAATTTAGATATTCTTATTAATTTTATTTACATAATTATTCGTTTCAATGTTCACTGACTTTTGTATGACCAATGTGACCAACCTTGAAAGACAAAACTTTGCGTATCGTAATGAAGGCCATTTCGATACGCATTTGGGTATCGAAATGACTTTATTTTAGACGCAAAATAGAAAAAGTTATTTTAGCGACAAACCAAATTTTGACTTTAGATGGGGATTGCTGAATTTCAAAAATGTAAACTATATGCGCTGTGGGCATTTGTAAGGTAAACATCTAAACTATTATCAAAGTAGTTGCCAGGAAAACATAAGGAAAATTTGAAAGCAAATAAGTTGGCCATATGAAAAAAAACGTTGAAAAATTTTTTTCGGATACAACTTTGTTCATATAAAAGGTTATTAAAGGAAAAGGAAAAAATTAAAAACTTAATAAAATACTTTAAAGTATTAATTATATATAAATTTTTATTATATTGATTTAAACAAAACTTTAAAAATGAATAGGATTGCTTTACAGAAAATTCTATATTAATTATTATAGAAATGATAAAATAGAGAGCACCAGAAAAGAGAATCGAAAACAATTATTCAATCGAGTAGGCTTTTATTGAAATGTCAATTCAAAATTTTTTAAAAATAGTTTAACCATCATAACAGCCAAACTTCATATGAAAAAAGAAGCTTGCTTTGATTTTTGAAAGTACAGTTCTAGGGCCAGTTGTTTCATCTCCGATTAAATCAACGGTTTGGTTAAATCTCTGATAACCGGTGAAAAAATTAAAAACTAGTTGTTTCATGTAAAGTTAAGGTGATCTCTGATTAAATATTTAACTTAACCGTTACCGACCAAAAATGGCTAATCAACTATTTAACCATTGATTATCTGTCATTATAATATATCTGTCAAACTGTAATTTTTATCTCGGTGGCTTTGTGAAATAAATAATTGTGCGCGAATTTTATTAAATAAATAAATTCAAAATGTTTGATTCAATATATCGTCGCTTTAATAATGAAATAACGTATGCCATATATACGTTGTTTTTATATAAAGGGTGCGCTGCGTTCCCCATAAGGATGTCTATAAAGTGGCATTTTAACATTTTCCAATTTTTTTATAACTGGGGGTGAAAATTAATATATTGTTGATTAACGTACATGCAAATTTGAATTTGGTTAAATATTGAAACAGCGTAAATGCATGTACGATATTTCAATTCCTACAGAATAATAACTTGGGTAAAATCAGTGTCGTATACTTTACATACATTACGATCGCCACACGAAATGGTAAATCTAAAATATTGTATAAGCATCATTCATTACTACATGATATGCCGGTTCATATAAATAAAAAATTGTAAGAATATTATGTGTTATTTCAATAATAATTAGTTTTAGGCTTAATCGTCCTTCCATGCAAAATGAAATAACGTATATGAAATATGAAACAACGTATAAGGTACCTGATTGACTTTTCACCTCATTTTAGGTAGAAAAGCCAGCAGGTACTAATGTGAAATTTTAATATGCTGTGGGGAAATTAGTCAAGATTAATTAGTAGAAATTTTTTTTCCAATATCTTTATTCATTTAATTGTGCTGCCGAGTTTACGAAAATCAGAAAATCGAAAAATCTTTAAACCCAATTATCTCGAAACTACACTTTTGCGAATACGTTGTTTCATTATTAAAGCGACGATATAATATTAGTTGTTCTGATTCTTCTGACGATGAAGAAATAATTAACTATGTGACATCAAGGAAAAAGAAAACCTTCCGATCAAGAGAAGATTTTTTTAGTTGGGATGATATAGATTTCGAAGCCAGGTTTCGGATGTCAAAAGAAACAATTTTTTGGCTTACAGAACTAATTAAACCAAAGATAAAAACTATATCAACAAAGTAAGTTCTATATTTAAAGAATACATTCATACTTTTAATTAAATTAAATGATAAATTTTCTTAGAAATCGAGCTGTTAGTCCACTGGATCAAGTATTGTTAACAATGCGCTTTTTTGCAACTGGAACAATACAGCAATGTACAGGAGATTTATATGGGCTACACAAATCTACTGTATGTAGAATTACAAAGAAGGTAACAAGAGCTATTGCCCAACTACGTCTATTATTCATTAAAATGCCAGATTCAGAAGAAAAACAACAAAAATGCTCATATGATTTTATAAAATGGCCCGATTTCCGAACGTGATTGGTGCAATTGATTGTACTCATGTTCCAATAATATCGACAGGTATAAAAGAATTTTTAGTAGCCAATTACAAATTAAAGATTGTTTTTATTTCTATAGGTGGGGAAAATGCTGAGTTTTATAGGAATCGCAAAGATATGTTCTCTGTTAACGTTCAAGCCGTTGTAAATGCAGACATGTCATTTATGGATGTTGTAGCTAGATGGCCAGGTTCTAGCCACGATAGCACTATATTTAATAATAGTCGATTAAAATGCTAAAATGTTAAAATTAAAATGTAAAATGTAAAATGTTTAAATTAAACGCTAATTCTTTAACAAAAATCGAATTTGTAATGGCCGTTTTATTACTTTTGTTGTAACAATAAAATAAAATTTAAATTTCAAGCTATTTTGTTTTTAATTTCACGCCATCTTTTATTGTACACTTTAAATAAAATGTCATTTTATGTTCTAAAAAATTAATCACTGATTAATTTTAACCATTGCCAATTTTTGGATGAAACAAACGATTTCATTTTTAACCACTGATTAAATTTAATCATTGATTAAACTAACTTCTGATTAAGAAAAAATAACCGAAGATGAAACAACCGGCCCTAAATAAAATGTCATTTTATGTTCTAAAAAATTAATCACTGATTAATTTTAACCATTGCCAATTTTTGGATGAAACAAACGATTTCATTTTTAACCAGTGATTAAATTTAATCATTGATTAAACTAACTTCTGATTAAGAAAAAATAACCGAAGATGAAACAACCGGCCCTTAATGTGGTTAGTTAAAATTAATAATTGAGTTATCTCGTTAAGATTCGCAGGAAAAATTTTATCGTCGCAAAAACAACCAAAAGGCTGATAAAAAAGCCGCGCCATGTTTTTCTTTAGCTTGAAACTATCATTTTAACTATAACAAATTAAATTCTTGTATCTTATTCTTTACAAAAACTTCTCAAATCATTAAGCTCTAGTTATCAAATTTCTTAATGGCATTTTGTTTTCTAAACATCTAGCTATATTATATAATTTAAGTAAAACTCTAGAACTACATATCATAATTCTAAAATATATAACAAATATGCACATATAAGAATTAAAATTTATTTAAACAGAGGAAATATAATTTATTTTTTTCTATAAAACCGCTCGCTTTCACTTACATATTTCTTGAACAAAAACCTTGGCGCGACCTTTTCTTAATATGACAATAAAGCCAACCGTATAGTGACTACGGTTGACCCATAGTAATATTAGTATAAACATTATATTGAAATAACCATTGATTAAATAGCAATCTTAAATGAATCTCAATGAATGTTAAAATTCAGTACGAATAGAAATTCTTACAGCAAATCATGTCTAATATAAAATTAAGCATACCGTAATAATATAAAGGGAATTTCAAATAGATTACTATACTTCAGGAAAATTGTAGAAAATATGATACTGACTTAATTAATATAATTAGAAGACCACTGTTGAATTCATCGGCTTTTCATAGTCGTCAATAGACAATAGACCTTACGAATGACATTATTAAATTAATTGAGAAAAGGTCGCGCCAAGGTTTTTGTTCATGAAATATGTAAGTGAAAGGAAGCGGTTTTTATAGAAAAAAAAATAAATCATATTTCCTCTGTTTAAATAAATTTAAATATATGTGCATATTTATTATATATTTTAGAATTATAATATGTAGTTCTAGAGTCTTACTTAAATTATATAATATAGCTAGATGTTTAGAAAACAAAATGTCATTAAGAAATTTTATAACTAGAGCTTAATGATTTGAGAAGTTTTTGTAAAGAATAAGATACAAGAATTTAATTTGTTATAGTTAAAATGATAGTTTCAAGCTAAAGAAAAACATGGCGCGGCTTTTTTACAGCCTTTTGGTGGTTTTTGCAACGATTTGACTGTTTTTTGTAAAGTATAATATAATATGGGAGAATCAAATTATTATTATCCATATAAAATGTTTTCTACTTTACTCTCGATTTTTTATCAATCTAGATGCAATATTTTAAAAACTAAAAGCATCGTTTTTATTTAAACAGGTCTCAACTCATGACATGAACAACTCATGAAAAAGTAAAAGAAATATTCGAAAATAAGTCTAAAGAGTTGCATTCGAAAATTAATAAAATTATTACATACAACGGAAACACACACATAAAAACTATAGTCTTCGACTAATAATTTTAAAAAATTAACATAACAGTTTTATAAAAGTTCTTGAGGATAGCATAAAAGCTTAAATCGATTGTTATTTACTCTAAATAAATAATAAACAAAACAACATTGGGCGAAAAAAGATGTGAAATTAAGTGTTTTGCAATTAAACAATTTTTTTAAAAATTATTGATTATGTTCAGCCAAGTACAATTGGTGTCTTCCATAAACTTTATAGTCTATGATTGACTGAAAGTTTTTTAAAATTTCGGTTTTTACGGTTATACATGACCTCAATCTCGATATCGGCACATATTTGTCATTTTTGCCTTATCTTACCACATAAATATACGTAAATACATATATTTGCATTTTCAGTGAGAAAGTCGTTGTGAATAATGGATAATAAACAATCAAGTACTCACCATTCACCATAAGGGTTTTGTTCTATTTTTTTAAAGTACGGAACACTTAAAATAATAATAAAATTTTCTCAAATTCTTTTCTTTATATCTCATCAAGCATAAAAACACAAAATTTTAAAACCTACTAAATTCTTTTTTATTCTCATCACTTCAAAATAACTACCAACGTTCTAAAATAAAATGAAATAAAAATTAACATTTATTATCGATTTAACATTTGTTGGGTTCTCTCAGATAACAAATTTACATAATAAACCAAACACAAGCTTTCACAGCTTCGTTTTCTTAACACATCAATAATAGGTCTTTTTACTGAAGCATATTCTAAATATATTCTTTTTTCTAATATCTTTATAATTACCAACTTCCATTTAATATATTAACAAAACATTTGATGGGTTTTCTGGACACATACATAACAAATATTTTTATCGAAAAAAACTATACGTTTGCAAACTAATCTGGGTTCGTGTTTAAGTTTTTTAACTGTTGTTAAATATTACCAATATTGAGGGATAATAAATTTCAATTCGCATAATTTTGTGTTTTTCAATTCTGTACATTTGGTTGGCTTTTGAAAATTCGCCAAAATGATACTAAATTACTACATTACCAATGCTACCAACGTGGTATAAAAATTTGTAAAAATATTTTAATTTTATTAAAAGTTTGGGAAAGCAAAATTTTGATTTTATAAACTTTCATAAAAAAGCATGAATGCTGACTTTCTTTTTACTAATGGGAAACATATAGTTAAATAATATATACTTTTATTGATAACTTTGAATACAGTTGTAGAAAAAATGCAAATTATTCGAAATGAAAAGTTTAACCTTTAAAACCTATCCGGTGCACAGTATATATACTAGTAGTGTCTTTCAAAACATGGCGCGCGAGACACTACCGCGTCTCTTGGTTTGGAAAAAATCAAAAGGAAAATAAATAAAATATTTTTGATCTTGATATTTTATTGTTTTTTATATTTTCTATATTGTTATAAATATTATGCACTTAAATTCTGTAACGAGGATAAAAAGAGAGAAGGTATTCGAATGCATAAGACTGAGCTCACCTGTTGAATAACGTTGCACAACTGTTGGATGAATCAGGTTATAAAGATTTTGTCAGCGAAAATTAACAAAAGGGCACAACACAGCAAGATTCAGAATTGTATAAGGGTATAGAAAAGTCTAAGAAGCAACACGTTAGCTGATGGAGAAAGACTAAAGAAGACGATAATGAAATAAGTTTTAGTAAATTCGGAAGATAAGTTTTGGTCATAAAAATGACCATTAGCGCACATAGAAAAGTTTATCATCAAAAAAACAACAGGATATCATCCGTATGGAGAATTTGGAATCAATCACTCAAGTAGGATTGGATGTACAAATTTATTTCAGATCTCACTTCAAAAGCATATCAGTTCGGTATGAAATAAACAAAATACTCCACCACTGTCAATTCCATATAAACAATTTTTTGTTTTGTTAACGAAGATATTAATTTACTTATTGATTATTGATAAGCAAAATTTTTAAACAAATAAATAAAAAATCATTCTATTGATAAGAATGGCGTTTGGTATGCGACGATCTTTTTTAATATTTTTATTATTGTTTTTTGGATTATAAAAAAAGTTTTTGTTAATTACTTCGGTCTGAAAGACCTAAGTATTACATTCTCGAGCCAAAAGTTAAATTCTAACCCCCCTTTTTTGGCATTTCTCGACGTTTTAGGACCTACTGATTCTAAAAAAGCAAAAAAAATATATATATGTCTGCCGGCCGGCCGTCACAACTGACGAAATCTAGAAAACCGCTGGAGGGATTTTAAAAATTTTCTTTCTAAAAATAGGTATACTCAATGGTAAGAGCTGAAAGGACGAAGTGTTCGATAGTTGCCCCAGAAGTGTGTCAAAAAATCGTCAAGTGTGGGAAAACAAGGAAATTTGAATATTTTTGGCTTAAAAACGTTCATTTTAAGTGATTACGAGTAGGAACATTGAATTTGGAGAAATCTTGATGGTCGGGATTGGTATATGAGACCAAAATCTAGATTATTGCATTATAAGTTTGTCAAACAAATGTTGTCAAGTGTGTCAAAAAAATGATTTTCATTTTATTTTACTCAATTTTTTGGAAAAAAATGAAATTAATTATTTGTATGACTCGAATTTTAATTGAACAGGAAATGGACAAGGAAACTTTTAATTTCGTTAAAAAAGATAAATTTTTGCTTTTATTATAATTTTTGGATTTTGAAGAAAGTTTGTATTTTTGATTTTGTTATAATTTTTGGGATATTTTTAGAATTTTAGAAACAGTTTTTTGAATTTTGAATTTTTGATTTGGAAAAAGTTTCAATTTTCGATTTTGTAATATTTCTTGAGTTGTGAAAAAAATTTGTATTTTTGATTTTATTAAAATTTTTTAAATATTTTTGGAATTTTAAAAAAAATTTGTATATTTGATTTTGTTATAATTTTTGAAATATTTTAAGAATTTTGAAAAAGTTTCAATTTTTGATTTTATTACAATTTTTGCAATATTTTCAGAATTTTGGAAAAAGTCTGAATATTTGAATTTATGGCTTAAAAAATTTTGTAATAATTTTAGAATTTCGAAAAAAGTTTCAAGTTTTCATTTTGTAAGAATTTTCGGAATATTTTTAGAATTTTGAAAAAGTTTAAATGTTTGATTTCATTATAATTTTTGAAATTTTGAAAAAAGTTTGTAGATTTGATTTTGTTTTGATTTTTAGAATATTTTAAGAATTTTGAAAAAAGTTTGAACTTTTGATTTATCAATTAAAAAATTTTGTAATAATTTTAGAATTTTGAAAAAAGTTTCAATTTTTTATTTTGTAAGAATTTTCGGAATATTTTTAGAATTTTGAAAAAGTTTAAATGTTTGATTTTATTATAATTTTTGAAATTTTGATAAAAGTTTGTATATTTGATTGTTTTGATTTTTAGAATATTTTAAGAATTTTTAAAAAAGTTTGAATATTGGAATTATGAATTTTTGCAATATTTTTAAAATTTTGAAAAAATTAAAATTTTTGATGTTATTATAATTTTTGGAATTTTGAAAAATGTTTGTATTTATCTATTTAGTTATAATTTTTGGAATAGTTTAAAAATATTGGCAAAAGTTTCAATTTTTGATGTTTTATAATTTTTGCAATATTTTTAGAAAAAGGTTTAAAAAATGTTAGGTTATTTTGGCTTAAAAAATGTTCATTTTATGTGATTACGAGAAGGAACATTGAATTTGGAGAAATCTTGATGGTTGGTATTGGTATGTGAGACCAAAATCTAGATTATTGCGTTACAAGTTTATCCAAAAATTGTTGTCAAGTGTGTCAAAAGAATAATTTTCATTTTTTTACCCAATTTTTAATTATTTGTACGGATGGCATGAAATGTGATCGAGCATGAAATTGGACTTGAAAATTTTGTTATAATTTTGGGAATATTTTTGGAATTTTGAAGAAAATTTGTAATTTTAGTTTTGTTATAATTTTTGCGATATTTTAAGAATTTTGGAAATAGTCTTTTACTATTTTTCGAATTTTTGTTTTGGAAAAAGTTTCAATTTTTGATTTTGTAATATTTTTAAGTTCTGAAAAAAACTTGTATTTTTGATTTTGTTATAATTTTTTTGGAATTTTAAATAAAGTTTGTATTTTTGATTTTGTTATAATTTTTGCAATATTTTATGAATTTTGAAAAAGTTTAAATTTTTGATTTTATTATAATTTTTGCAATATTTTCAGAATTTTGGAAAAAGTTTGAATTTTTTAATTTTTTTAAATAAAAAATTTTGCAATAATTTTAGAATTTTAAAAAACGTTTCAATTTTGGATTTTGTAAGAATTTTCGGAATATTTTTAGAATTTTGAAACAGTTTAAATGTTTGATTTTATTATAATTTTTGGAATTTTGAAAAAAGTTTTTATATTTGATTTTTGGGATATTTTAGGAATTTTGAAAAAAGTTTGAATTTTGGAGTTATGAATTTTTGCAATATTTTAAAAATTAAATTAAATTTTTGATTTTATTATAATTTTTTGAATTTTTTGGAAAAAGTTTGAATTTATGAATTTTTAGGTTTATTAGAATTTGGAAAAAGTTTAAATATTTGATATTATTCTAATTTTTGGAATATTTTTGGAATTTCGAAAAAAATTGAGATTTTTTATTTGGTTTTATATTTTATTCAAATATTTTTTAGAATTTTTGAAAAAAGTTTTAATCTTTGATTTTGTAATAATTTTTGGAATATTTTTAGAATTTTGAAAAAAGTTTAATTTTATTTAATTTTTACAATATTTTTGGAATTTTGAAAGAAATATGAATTTGTGATTTTGTAATTTTTTCTCGAAACGCCAAATTGACAGGAGTTTGAGTAGTTTGCTGATTGCATCATCTTTTCACTAAATTATGTGTATTTATAATCTGTTATAATTTTACGGCAACGCACAGTGGGATTTTTTGTGCAATAAGTCATTTTTTCGACACATAAAATTTAAAAACGTAATGATGCAGTTTTGTAGAAAATTGATTCAGTATGAAGAATCCATAAATTGTATCCCAAAAAAACGTTTATTTGTCTTTGAAATAATGAAGTAAAGTCACATGTAAATTTTGGTCCAAAATATTGAAAACTGTTTACGCACTTCTATAGTGTTTGTACGTAAGATAACTTTATTGCTCTAATTTAAATAGTGATTTATTTTCAAATACAGCCTTTTCTGCGTATTTAAAAAAAAAAATTATAAAGTTCACTCATATGGTTTAAAAGATATGATAGAATAAAATTTGTTCTATAATGTGCCGTGATTGCAAACTTCCTTGGAAGAAAAAAAAGGTTGCTCGGTCGTGCTAGGTGCTCCCGCTATAATAAAATGAAAGGTAAGACTCCATACTATCAATTAAAAAAAAAAAAGTTTAAATAATTAATAATCTTTTATAAAATTATAAAATTTATAAAATCATAAAATCATGAAATTTTGGGTTCTATGGGCGGTGGGTAGTGGGCGTGACCAATTTTGATGAAACTTCATTTTATTCTTAATTGAGGTAATAAAAGGCTCTGTGCCAAATTTCAAAAACTTTGGGCCAAAAATAAATTTTGGGTTCTATGGGCGGTGGGGTATTGGGCGTGGCCAATTTTGATGAAACTTTATATTTTTCTTAATTGAGCTAACCAAAGGCTCAGAGCAAAATTTCAATATTCTACGAGCACTCCGTATATTTTTTGCCAAACATTGTATGAACAAATCCCACTGTGCAACGTATTGATGTTTCGTGTTAGTTTTGTAATAAATTACTTGTACTTTAACAAAGAGTTATGTTTGATATACATCGCTGCCCAAAACTAAAAACCATGTCCTCATAAAAGTGTTTTGCCGAAATCCTTAACCCAGACCGAAGTCTTGACATCTCAGAGCTGTGAGATTTCAGGCCCTCCGTATTTTTTAGAGGTGTCTCATCTCCAAAATTTTAAAAATTGAAATACATGCATCGGATATGTTGAGTTATCAATATATTACCATCATAAAGGTGCTGTGTTTTTTTTAATTCAAGAGCAAAAATTTGAGTTTGGTGGATTGGACAAAAATGTTTAAGTGCTAAAAAATCAAAATACATTTTCATTTTGGCCAAAATAAAAATATTTTATAATTATAGCTTGGCATTGCAGATAAAAAATATGGAGGGGCTGAAATCTCACTGCTCTGAGATATCAAGACTTCGGTCTGGGTTAAGGATTTTGATATAGTTTTCGGCAACAAAACTTTTATGAGGACATGGTTTTTAGTTTTGGGCAGCGATGAATTTCAAACATAACTCTTTGTTAAAGTACAAGTATTCAGAGATAGACTCTGTTTAAAAATTTTCAAAATTCCAAAAATATTCTAAAAATTAGAATGAAATCAAATATTTAAACTTTTTCTAATTTCTGATGATATGCCGAAAATTCTTAAAAATTCGAACTTTTCCAAAATTCTAAAAATATCGCAAAAATTATTACAAAATCAAAAATTAAAACTTTTTTCAAAATTCCAAAAATTATAATAATATCAAAAATTAAAAATTTTTCAAAATTCTAAAAATATTTCAAAAATTCTTACAAAATCAAAAATTAAAACTTTTGCCGAAATTCTAAAAATATTGCAAAAATTATTACAAAATCAAAAATACAAACTTTTTCAAAATTCCAAAAATATTTCAAAAACTACAACAAATTCAAAAATTTCCATGTTCAATTTCATTTTAAATTACATTTACGTCATAAAAACAGCTACATTTTTTTTGCCAAAATATTGGCTAAAAAATTAAATGAAATCATTTTTTGACACACTTGACATTATTTTTTGACAAACTTATAATGCCATAATTCTCTATAATAATAATAAAATATCATGTCATACGAACTATTAATTTTATTTTTTTCTAAAAAAATTGGGTAAAAAATAAATAAAAACCTTTCTTTTGACACACTTGACAACATTTTTTGACAAACTTATAATGCCATAATTCTCAATAATAATAATAAAATTTCATTTCAAACAAACAATTTATTTTTTTTCCAAAAAATTGGGTAAAAAACTAAATAAAAATCTTTTGACACACTTGACAACTTTTTGTTGACAAACTTATAATGCCATAATTCTCAATAATAATAATAAAATTTCATTTTAAACAAACAATTTTATTTCCAAAAAATTGGGAAAAAAAAATAAAAATCTTTCTTTTGACACACTTGACAACACTTTTTTGACAAACTTATAATGCCATAATTCTCAATAATAATAATAAAACTTCATTTCAAACAAACAATTAATTTTATATTTTTTTTCCAAAAACTTAGGTAAAAAAATAAATAAAAATCTTTCTTTTGACACACTTGACAACTTTTTTTTGACAAACTTATAATGCAATAATCTAGTTTTTGATCTCACATACCAATCCCGACCATCAAGATTTCTCCAAATTCAATGTTCCTACTCGTAATCACTTAAAATGAACGTTTTTTAAGCCAAAAATATGCAAATTTCCTTGTTTTGACACACGTAATGATTTTTTTGACACACTTCCGGTACAGTTATCGAGCACAGCGTCCTTTCGGACCTGTCCCTTGAGTATACCTATTTTTAGAAAACAAAATTTTTGAAATCCCTCCAGTGGTTTTCCCTGCAGCGTAGGTAATGACGGCCGGCCGACCGGCCGACAGACAGACATACATTTTTTTTTTTGCTTTTTTAGAATCAGGAGGTCCTAAAACGTCGAGAAATGTCAAAAAAAGTGGGGGTAAGAATTTCACTTTGAGCTCATGAATGTAATACTTAGGTCTTTCAGAGCGAAGTAATTTGTTTACTTTACAATCTCAAGCAGACAAGGCTATAAAATTATAACACCTAGATGTTTGTACATAACTGATAATCTTAGAATCCCATAAAAATGCATAGAAAATAAAAATCAAATAACAATGATTACCTTGGATAATGTAAGAGATAACAGTTTTTAGCTTAAATGAAAAATAAAATAAAAAAGGCACTAAACCAAGGTACAAATAAAACATAAGCTTAATCAATTGTAGCAAAGCAATTTAGAAATTGTTAAAATTGACAGTTTCATTCGTCACTGTCAAAATGGATTGATTTTAACTAAACGGTATATTCCATTTTATGACATCATATACCAACATAATATTATCTTATATAACCATTATAAATTCTCAAACAATCATAAATACATCTTCCTCCACTCATCAATTTTATTTCGATAAATAAAATAAAATTACACTTTGCCATCGAAATCGTTGACTACTTTGTCCATTTAAAATAACAATTTTAATTTATCTAAAGAAAAATTACAATTGTTTTGTCTTCTGTCATCTTGATGTTATATTTCCATTATTTATTAAGATTCATATTCTTAGTGTTTTCTTCAGCTGTTTCTTCTTGTCATCATTACTATACAAAACAAAAGCTAGTCGTCACAATAAATATTTTTTCTACGACAGCAGATGAGAAGTCTATTTTCATACAGGCTTAATCCCTTGTGAAATATTTTTTTTCACTAGTGCAAAATCAGTTTCGCTAAATAACAAATTGCAGTTGCTAATGTATTTTCATGCAATCTATAAAGTTTATAAAACAAAACAACCATAGAAAAATAGAATATAAATTTCGAATGCTATATTGTCGATTTCTAATTTAATAATTTATAATAAATATCGAAGTCAATATAGAAGTCAACCAATTGAACAGCCAACCATCATTTGTAATAATTCCTATGTCTTGAGATCGGTGTCAAAAACACTTGAGCTTATATGTGTGGCGAACATCAAAACTAAAATCATTTCTCAAAAAATTTAAAATTTAGCAGGCGATGATTTCGTTAACATTTATTAAAAAAACAAATATTATTATTCAGATTTTGTTTTTTTCCAAATTGTTTAAGTTCTTATTTTACGTGTTAAATTAAAAATGTAATTCTCTAATAAATTATATTGAATCGCCTCGCCAATTTGATAAATACAATAAGGCAAATTTTAGGCAAATGTAACTTGTATAAGCTATTTCGTATAAATACAATTAAACTCTGAAATGTTATATGTGTTATTATGGTTTTCCATATTATTCACTGTTTGTGTGCTTTTGTCACTTTTGAATTAAAATGCAATATTTAAAAATATACTTTTTACTGTTTATTTTTAAATTTATTTATAATAATAAAACTTCCTTATAGTAACAATTTGATTGTCAAATTGTTACTATTGTATATTAAAGTAAATTATTAATTTATTAATTACCCTGTAAGTCAATCAAAACAAGAAATGTATGTCAGCTGTTTTAGATATAAAATAAGTAAAAACATTTATGATCCGGATCAGTTATGAAATATAAATCAATCTAAATGTAACGAGTCGATCGAATAAAAACTGTATCATTTATTTATAATATTAAATAATTTTTGTTAAACTTATTTAAAGTGTAGTGTCTTAATATAAATTACAATCTCGGGTTAATATATAACAAATTGGCGACGTAGGAAAAAACACGTTCGTGCCTGGGAAAAAAACTGTAATTATACTGTTGTTATAGAAGAAGTTATGTGTACATAGTGATTTATGACTGAAATTAATGGTAATACAGACAGTGCAATTAAAAGTGAATGTGTTGGTGTTTATAGTGATCAAAGTTATAAAAAGAGTTTTGCAAAACAACTTAGTGGTATTACGGCCAGTATGACAATGATTGGGTCAATGGAACAATTTGACATAGGAAGTGGAAACTTTATTGATTATGAAGAAAGAATGGCGAATTATTTAAAAGTGAATAAAGTTGTCGATGAAGAAAAAGCAGATTATTTTATAATTCTTGCGGGACCGGAATTGTATACCATTCTAAAGTCATTAACGGTACCGCAAAGTCCGAAAGATTTAAAGTACAACGAGATGGTAAAAATTGTTACAGAACATTTCGCGCCAAAAGTGAATAAACGGGTAGAAAGATTCAAGTTTTCAAAGGCTACACAACAAAACGGTGAATCAATAGCCGATTTTATAATTCAACTAAAAAGCTTAGCTCAATCGTGCAAATTTGGAGACTTTTTAGACGATGCACTGTCAGACAAATTTATAGTCGGTATCAACTCAAATTCAATTCAACAAGAGCTTCTAAAAAATGCGGATGAAAAATTCAGCAAATATTGTGAAATAGCGCTGACGATGGAAATGTCTGCGAAAGAAAGTCAGGTAATTAATTCGTCTAATCATTACATAAACCGTTACAGTCAAGGTCCAAGCGCTCAAGCACATGGTTATAGCAATAACCAAGGTCAACGGGATGAATCACAGGCCGCAATAATAAATCAAGGTTACAAGAGTCGTGTGGAAAATTATTCACAAAGTAAAGCAAAGAGGGAAGGTAAATTTAGTCATTATCGCGGTCAATCACGAGGTCGCGGTCAGTCTTCAGATAACAGCTCTAGATCTCAATCACGAGGCAGCAGTCCTATATCAGAAGAAACCAGAAAATTTAGAGATCATTCAAGTCAACGGATGTGCATTAGATGTGGTATTAGAAATCATCGAGAAGAAAAATGTCCAGCCATAAAGTGGAGGTGCTACAGCTGCAACCGTTATGGTCATACGTCTTACGTCTGCAGAAATACACGCAATTATGGAAACCAAAGGTTCAAAGTTATAAATGCAGTTCAAGAAGTCAAGAGTGTTTGTGAAATGCAAGTCATAGTAGAGGGGCAATTAATGTTAATGGAAGTAGATACCGGCGCTTGCGCAACGGTAATTTCTTTAGATAAGTACCACTCTAGTTTTTCTCATTTAGATTTAAATAAATATAATAATGATTGTACTTCAGTTACAGGTGAACCAATCAAAATTCTTGGTCAAGCACAGGTAGTGGTGAAGTTTCAAGATGCAGTGTATAAATTGGAGTTAGTAGTTATTGATACCAGCCGAGATTTTAAGCCATTAATTGGACGATCCTGGTTAAATGTTTTAAAACCAGAATGGCAACAATTTTTTACATCAAACTCGTTCGGGGATAGATCAAGTCAATTGTGCACGGTAAATAAATTGAATTATAATCAATTTTTAATAGATATTAGCAATGATTTTCCAAATATAACATCCAACGTCGAATATGATCCCCCTATTGAGAATTTTTTGGTGGAGGTTTTATTAGCAGAAAACGTGCAACCTATTTTTCACTGTGCATATGCGGTACCCTTTCAGGTTAGGGCAGATGTGGAAATAGAACTAGATCGTTTAGTTAAGAAAAAAATTTTAGAACCAGTGAAGTATTCTGTTTGGGCTAGGCCAATTGTAGTCGTTAAAAAGTCAAATAATACGGTTCGTTTGTGTGTAGATTTTAAAAAAACCATTAATAAATATGTAGTTACGGAGCATTACCCAATCCCAAGAATTGATGACATTTTTGCAGAGTTGGCTAACTGCAATTATTTTTGTGTTTTGGATTTGTCAGGGGCATATCAACAACTACAAGTATCAGAAAAGTCTAGAGAATTTCTAACGATAAATACGCATAAAGGTCTTTATAGGCTTACCAGACTACCATTCGGTTTAAAAACTGCACCCTCAATATTTCAGTCGGTGATGGATCAAATTTTATCTGGCTTAGAAAATACGTTTTGCTATCTAGATGATATTTTGGTGGGTGGAAAATCAAGAGAGGAGTGCGAACAAAATCTTAAAAAAGTGCTTAGTCAACTTAACAAATTCAAAGTGAAAATAAATCTCGAAAAATGTAAAATCTTAGAAGAATCTGTTGGTTACTTAGGTCATGTGATATCAAAAGAGGGCATAGCACCTAATCCTGAAAAGGTCAAAGCCATAGTTAATGCGCCAGTACCCCAGTCAGTAATTCAATTGCAATCTTATTTAGGTCTCCTAAATTATTATGGAAGATTTATTCCAAATCTATCTGTAGAACTGAAAGAATTATATAAGCTGCTTAGTAAAGAGGTTAATTTTGAATGGACTGAGGCTTGTCAAGAAAGTTTTCAAAAATCTAAGAAATTGTTGTTAGAAAATAGACTGTTGGAATTGTATGATCCATTAAAACCGATTATAATAGCGGCGGACGCTAGCCCCTATGGTGTTGGAGCTATTCTGTCGCATATTGTAAACGGTGTAGAAAAGCCAGTGTTATTTGTTTCAAGTACCCTTTCTATGGCTGAAAAAAACTATTCCCAGTTACACAGGGAAGCATTGGCTATAATATTTGCTGTCAAACGATTCCACAAGTATATTTTTGGTCTGCCGTTTACAATTTATAGTGACCACCAAGCGTTACGCGAGATTTTTAATCCAAAAAAATCTACACCATCGGTTTACAAGATTGAATATAGGCCAGGGAAAAAAATGTGCAATGTTGATGCTCTATCAAGACTACCAATAGAATCCGCAACAAATGTGGAATGCGACACAATTAAATATTTCAATATTTCAGATAAATTTCCGATAGGAATAGAGAAAGTAGTAGAAGCTACGATAGAAGACAAAATTTTAGGTCAAATTTATAAATACGTCTTAGAGGGATGGCCTGGTAATATTTCGTGTTTAAATGAAAGTGAAATTGTATATTATAAAAAAAAAATGGAGTTAACTTGTGAAGACAACTGTCTATATTATATGTCGAGGGTCGTTATCCCGAAGTCTCTACAGCAAGATGTGCTTAAACTGTTACACGAAAACCATTTGGGTATTGTAAAAATGAAAATGGTTGCCAGATCATACGTTTGGTGGTACGGTATAGACAAGGACATAGAACTTTTTATCTCTCGATGTGTTGTATGCCAACAAACACAAAATAGAAACCCAATCGTGAATGTTAGTGCTTGGCCTGAGGCAACCTTTCCCTTCGAGAGGATTCATATAGATTTTTTTTATTTTAGAAATTGTACGTTTTTGATTGTAGTCGATGCCTTCAGTAAATATGTAGATGTGGTAGAGATGCGAAAAACAACCGCGAGTGTTTTAATCGAGAAGCTCAGCAAAATATTTACAATATTTGGCTTACCATCAAAAATTGTTTCAGATAATGGGCCCCCATATAATTCGATAGAGTTTCGAAATTTTGCTCTGAAGCACAAAATTGAGTTAATAAAGTCTCCTCCATACAATCCTCAATCAAACGGACTGGCTGAACGTAATGTTCAATCAGTAAAAAAAGTCTTAAAAAAATCATTGTTGGATTATGAGTTAAAGGATTTGAGCATCCAACAACGAGTAGATAAGTTTCTATTGCATCATAGAAACACTCCCTCCACAACTACCTCCTCAACACCATCACAATTAATATTCTCATTTAAACCAAGAATTTTGCTTGATTCACTAAACAAAAAAGTAAGGTTTAATTTGAATAATAATGGAACAATGGAAAATTATAATTCTTATGTAAAAAATAAACAAAATAGAAATAGAATAGATAAAGCAGAGGTTAGAAAAAAAGTATTGTACAAAAATTTTGCAAAAGGGGAGAAGGTCATGTATTTGAACCATTTCAACAACTATTTAAAATGGATTCCAGCGGTTATTGCAAAACAAGTTAGTCCTCTAACTTACTTAATTCGAATAAATAATCAAGAAAGATATTGTCATCAAAATGTGCTACGAAAATCAAATCTGCATGACAAATTTCACCCAGATCGAAAAATGTTAGATTTAAGTCGAGATGAAGTAACACAAGAAAAGGATAAAGATTATGTATATGAAAACGCAACCAAAATTAATTCTAAAAGAAAGCGTACATTATCAGATTCAGACAGTATGTTGCCTAGAAAATCTAAGAGGAATCGCAGAATACCAGATAGATTACAATATGAATAGCATATAAGAAAAAAGATTAGTGGTTAGTTATAAGGATTTTTAATGTTATATAAAAAAGAAAAAAAACAATAAAAAAATAAAAACACACACACATTGTTATAAAAGAGGGGAAAGTTATTGTATATTAAAGTAAATTATTAATTTATTAATTACCCTGTAAGTCAATCAAAACAAGAAATGTATGTCAGCTGTTTTAGATATAAAATAAGTAAAAACATTTATGATCCGGATCAGTTATGAAATATAAATCAATCTAAATGTAACGAGTCGATCGAATAAAAACTGTATCATTTATTTATAATATTAAATAATTTTTGTTAAACTTATTTAAAGTGTAGTGTCTTAATATAAATTACAATCTCGGGTTAATATATAACAGTTACTATAAGGAAGTTTTATTATTATAAATAAATTTAAAAATAAACAGTAAAAAGTATATTTTTAAATATTGCATTTTAATCCAAAATGTTATTGTGTTTTGAGGGAATCTGATTTATATTCGTGCTACTTAATAATGTTTCAAGACCATTAGTGAATGTGGAAGCTACTGTTCCTGCAGAAGTTTGGAAATAAATTTAATTCATCATATGGTTGATACAACAACATTTTATCTGCTGCCTTTTGTGTTTACTTTACGTGAACATTATAATTGTTAAATCATAACCGAAAATTCAGCTTAATCAACACATTCAAAGTAACTCGTAAAGAAATTACATTGGATACAACGTCTCGTATCAACATATTCATCTTCTGGAGAATTCAACTCCACTAGCAGCCAATCTCTATATTAAAATCTACCTCCACTCAACGCAGCATCATCTAAATATGTAATACAAATTTAAGTAACCATTAGCACGATAAGCTGGGGAATAGAGCAGAACAGAAAGGAATATATGGTCTTAGCAAAAATTACAATAGAGGTCAAATGATTAGAAACATTTCATTTGAAACAAACCATGTTGCATAGAATAATGCCAAGAGCTAATGCTGTAACTGAACGCGTTTTCTCTGGACATCAGAAAATCACAAGTAAGTGTTGAGACTTTAAAAGCCATTTATGTGTGATATATAATTTAACTTGTCAAGAATTTCATGACCTTTCAAACAAAGACAGCAATCTGTCAGACTTTACCATTGTTAAAATCTGATCACATTACAAAAGCAGGAATTGGAGTGGATGGAACTCTCATTATTGTTGTCTTATGTCTATTAGCCACTTCTTAATAATCAATTTTTTGTCCTTTAAATAATTTCATCAACAGTCTAAATGTTTTTGTTCTGGGTACAGCTATATGATTACGATAGAAACCATGAACCTTTATGATAAATTTCAAATTTATAATATTTAGGGCATTGATTCTTAACCTGTTCTGAATGTATACCTGAAGGGTGCAAGATTGGATATCGGAGGGTGCGAAGTTCTTAAGAGAGTTAAATATTTCTACGCAAGGGTTTGGTTGGAGTGCACGCTATAACAGCGAAAGAAAAGTGAACTTTGTTTATTCGAAAACTTCCAATTTGGATCAGCCATATTTACAAGCTAGAGTTTCGACAAATCATTGCAACATAGCATAAGTGGGTCATATAATCTCATGACTTCACTTCCTAAAAGTTGCATACAAAAATATAAATAATTCAGAAACCCTTCATCATTAAAAACAGAGCATCCGGTCTTTCCACAAAGTGTTGGGACATTCTGTATAAAAGGAATCTTGACATTACTAAAACCTGCATAGCATCATACAAAAGTTTTGATATGTATCTTCCGGCTGAGTTATTCTCAGGTAATTCAACCCTTGGAACGCTCAGTTACGAAGCCGCTACGGAGAAAGGGCGGATCCTCATTATGTTTACCTATCTTTCGTATGACTTCATTAGTCTCCGCCAAAGCCAGAATTGATGCGCGTGGTTGACTATGCCAAGAACAATATATCTAGGCACGATCACAGATAAATTAATTTTCTGGTAAAAGCGATCTCGCCAAAGATTGCGTCTCTTGGAATCCACGACAGATGTATCGGATGTACTTTAGGGGCTTTGTAGAGGTGGAAAGGGCTAGTGAAAGCTTCCCGAAGTTACAGAGTATTGATCAGGCCGTTGACCAGCTCAACAATCTGTTAGTCCGGACTTTTGGGAGTTCTTGGTCCGAAACGAAGCAACGTTAGGGCTTGGGATTAGGGCTTTGAAAAATCTAAATCTTACATTGTCCAACGATACTCCCACTTCCTCAAAGGAAGAAAATTACACAGCACTCCTCCAACACTATTTTCCTGGCTGTGTATTTGGAAAGATTCCTCAAGAGGTAGCCTTGGAAAATAGAGAAAAACCTAGCTAAATGGATTGGATAATAGCAAATAGAGTTGTATCACCCAGTGCTCTGCCTAAGGCTATTAACTGATTTGAGCTATAGAAATCTCCAGGTCTAGACGTAATTTGCCCTATTACACAACAGTGTCTGGATAGAGTCTTAAGATTCTTCTTGGCCTGCATAACTTTTGGCAGTAGACCACAGGCCTGAAGAAACGTGAGTCTTCTTTATTCAAAAACCAGGAAAAATCCACTATTGCGAGGTAAAAAAAATTCGGACCGATCAGTCTCTCCTCATACTTTCTAAAGTTAGAGTCCCTGTTCTTTGTTTTTGTATATATCATTCCGATTTTACAGTCTGCGTGCATGTCAAATTGTTTGTACTGAACTGAACATACTTCTTGAACTCACATGGCGGAAGCTCATCGGAGTACAATCTCGCTTGGCACGCAGTTTCCCCAATGGTTTCCTGTTAGTGACCACAATAGCATGTACAGTGTTCATTACTAGTTCTGTGGTAGTACAGGATGGTTTTTGAGGGCAAATGGTTGCCTATTCCAAAAATTGTCTACTAGCTGTATAAAGTAGCTGTCAAAGTAGCTGTCATTGTTAGGTATGGGTCTCTTGTATGGTTCTCAAGAAGTTTTGCTGGGAAAGGCTTGCTTATGTTTTACTAATGCTTTCCCATGGAAAAACTTGTGGAAACTACCAAGGGCTGCAGGAAAAATCATTAAGCGCTATAGAAGGATCTGAAAGAACAACTGATATATTTGTCCATGCCAACTGATAAAACAGTACCTTCAACTGTCTTTCAAAAGCTGTATAGAGTTGTAATTCCAGAGATAGAGGACTGATCTGGAGCTGATTCGCTATTGCGCAGTGTGGTCAACACGTTGGACCTTTACATGGATGGATCTCTCACTGAAAATTATGCAAGAGATGTGACCTACTTTAAAAACGAAGATCTGGGACTGCAATTTCACTTGACAAATACTGAACAGCCTTTCAGGATGAGGTATTCACCATGAATGCAGCATCGAGGCGAACGACGGAACTTAAATCATTTGGCAAACTCATTTATATTTTTACAAAGAGTCAGACTCCTCTAAAAGCTTTAGGAAACTACACTTTTAAGTCAAAAAAAGTAAAGAGCTTCGCAGGGTGGCTTAAAGACCTTGAACTAGCAATTGGTATATTGAAAGGTAGGATAAGATCGCTAGTCGATGGAGGGACACAGAAGGCTACAAAGTCTCCAAATATTTGCTCCAGAGTTGAGCCGGCAAACCACCAAATTTCTTGCTAGTCTGATCCGTTCTAACTGCATACTACTGGAAGGACTACCTACTAACAGGTCACCGTCATGTGAATAAATAAACAGAAAATGGTCAATCATGCGGTTTTCGTTTTGAAGAGGATGAAACAGTCCAGTGTGGGAGAATGTTTGGCTCTTTTAAGACTCCGAAGCAGCAGGTTAGGATCAAACTATCAAGGGACATAAGATTTCTGCAGAGCAGGCCATTCAAGGCTGTTGTTTTTTTTTTTTTTCAAAAAGGTCTTCAGCTCTTAAATATGAAAATGGCATAAAGAACTTACACTTTACATGTCAGGCTATGACATGGTCGCCGTAACAGAGAAATCAATAACTGAACTTCGTCCTCTATATGTTAATACTTACGCTTGTTTCACCTATAACTTCTGAACTTAGAACCATCTTACCATTTACAACCTAAAATATTTCTTCACATCATCTTAGTAAATATTAAATGGTTTGATTAAATATTGTTTTTTTACCAATATAATAACATTAATTTACAGTCTGAAAGATAAAATTAACTTACAAAGAACAATAAGAAAAGCAATATTGATATATTCATTATATACTTAGGGTAATATCTTCTTAAGGTCTTTTTAGTTATTGATGATTTTCTAGATGTACACTAAAGTATTTATTATGAAAGTGAAAATTCTTTAATAATAACTCGAAATCAATTCTATTAATATTATATTGTTAGTTTTGAAGTGACATATGTTTAAAGACACTGGTAGTTTCATTCCTGGTATAAAAATTAAGACGTGGGTTATAATTCAATAATTATAACAAATAATACTACTTTAATTTTTATATGCTAACCCAGGAAAATTCCCTTTCTTATTTCATTTCTCTAACAAATTAAATTTCATTGCTTACAAATATTTCCAACAATCATCATTTTCTTCGATATCTTCAAACGATATAAATTAGCATCACATAAAGTCAAATGATCAACAAAAAAATTCCAATTATGACAATTAAATTTAGATTATTTATAAATAAATTTATATATTTTATTGACTAAACATAAATAAATAATCGTTTTATGTGAAAGGAATTGATTCATCTCACAGACTCTCCACACATTAAATTATATTAAAACTCATTATTGTTTAACTGTTTGTTGACTGGATACTTCTTTTTCTTTTGTTTGTTTGTCTTATTATTTGAAAAGAAAAAATTAAAGAATCAGTTTCTTCACAACATTCTTTCATAATTTTTTTTTTATTATTTATTTATTAATAATAGATTTAATGTACAGTACGGCCGTTATTTTTAATAAAGTTAAATGAAACTTAAAATATTAGAGTCAAGGTAGCTTGCTTGCTCGTACCGCATCAATAGAGATATTATATAAGAAGAAATTTATTGAAGCTCATTTAATCTTTATCAGTGACCGATTAATCTACATATATACGGTTGACAACGTAAGCTTTGTAAAAATGAAAAAATTCCTACAAACAACTGCCGCAACACACTATAAGCGCGAATTGTTACGCCGAAATAAAACAACAATAAAACAAATTTATCTAAAAGAAGGTTAAACTAAAACAACAACAGTAAATATATTCAAATAAAAAACGACTTGTTTCGACTGTCAATAATAGGCTTAAAATAAAAAAAGAGAATACTCTGAACCATATCGGGAGATCGTTCCTCATTAAGGGGATCGTCACTCATTCGGCAAGCCCCTAATGTATCAGCGACTATGGCAAATGCAAACCAAACGTAAGTGAGTACTTAAACAGTTAAATAGTCAACTATTAGCATTCAAATTTCGGACAAAAACAGCAGCACACTAAAATCCAGCTTTTAATCCAGTTGCACACAGGCACTAAAATGTCCTAAATGCTATTCATATTTGTGGTTTAATGATGGTTATGATAAAACTTCACTCTGCTAGAAACTTAGTGTAATCTTAAGGTTTTCAGCAAAAGTTGCAGTAAAATCGTCTCACCGTAGCTAAAAGTTCAAGCTCAATGAGAAATAAAATAAGTAAGGCATCAGCCTTTCCAAACCAAATATTGATGAAATAGATTTCTGAAAAAAACTTTTTTGATTGTAAAACCCACGGGTGAATTTGTTTAATTAACACAAATCTGCAAAAAGACATAGAAGATATCGGTGACAACTGTTAAATTCTAAGGACTTTTACTCCACTTATAGCAATTACGCCAAATTTATAATCAGCTAGAACCATCTGAGTTTATGCAAAATCAATTAAATGTGAACCAATAGTCAGATAAGCTGTTGCGGTCTGTGGACAAGTGGTCATGCAAAATTGTTTCTGGCTTAGAAAAATATTATTTAAATATTTTCTCTATCACAAACTCTAATCCAACATGAGATTATAAAAAATTATCAGATGGTTGTAAAATTTGTTGGAATCCATCGGTTGCGGAGTATGATATGTTGAAAGGATCTGAAAACAACTAAGCATTCGTAACATTTCTTGCAATCCGTTGGATAGAAACATCATTTAGATAAGCCCAAGTTCAGCTAATGATGCACCCATACAGAGAAGTTTCAAGAAATTTTTATGTTATTAGATTTCAACATCAGTGATATATTAATTTCAAAGCGTTTAAAATTGTAAACTACTTCACAAACACTAGAATTAGTTTCCATCTCGTATAGATAAAATGTTTGCATATATAGAGATTGATGAAGTCCTCAGATTCTATTGCTTAAGGAAGTCATAGTCTTGGTTCAAATCAACGAATATTTGATATTAACTTTCAACATTTGTAATGAACACTGATTCTGTTAGTTTAGTAACTATCAGAAACGTTAGGGGATTTACGTGCCTTGCAAGGTTTGATTTCGACTAGCTTCAATCTTACGGATTCGGGAAAGTGTTTCCCCAACCCAGTATAAGTTCAGAATTCCACGCAAACAACATTAACCAGAGAACGGACTTAAATAAGCAAGGAACATGGACGCTGACGACCCCTAAAAACGGAGGAACCAAGGCTCGCGCTACTTTAATATATATTCATTACATGTGTTACCGAAATTTGAAATATTTCAATCACCCCATTAGTTCATGTTTGATCTTACCCTTCACTCTCTTCCATCCTATTCAATCTTACCGAGTCACCTGTAGTACTAAAAATTACAATGCATCAATCGCCTGTACAGAGTACAGGCGATTGATGCATCGAAACAACAATTCAGTATTATGCAGTAGTTGCGACAATGTTCAGGTGAAAGTTGAAGAAACGCATTTATTCAATACAAGACAATAGTTAGAGTATCATGTAGAGAAATTGAAAAGAAATCGTATCGATAATATCGAATCGGTAAATGCAGGTGAGGCTGAACCTCAACTGCTTTGTAACACATTTTCCAAGTTAAGCTTTATTAAAAGAAAAATATCAGTAGTAGCTAGGTATTTGCAGAAGCTATTTTGATATTATCTGAACAATTATTCAGTAAAACATTATGATTTGTGCTTAGAGAAACTAGTACTATAACGTTAACTAGCTATAATTGGTGACACCGAATATTAAAAGGAATACGAATATTAAGAATTGGATAAACAAGGAAAATAGCTAGAAATTGCTATAATTGAAAAAGGAACTCAAGGATTTGCATTTATCCAAGAAACAATAATCTATGCGATTTATTACTTATTATTATTTTACTTCGGTTTGAAAGACCATTCAAGTATTACATTCATGAGATCAAAGTGAAATTCTTACCCCCACTTTTTTGACATTTCTCAACGTTTTAGGACCTACTGATTCTAAAAAAGAAAAAAAAAATGTATGTCTGTCTGTCGGCCGGCCGGCCGTCATTATCTATGCTGCAGGGAAAACCGCTGGAGGGATTTCAAAAATTTTTTCTAAAAATGGGTATGCTCAAGGGACAGGTTCAAGGGGACGCTGTGTTCGATAACTGTACCGGAAGAGTGTCAAAAAAATCATTATGTGTGTCAAAAATAGCAAATTTTCATATTTTTGGCTTAAAAAACGTTCATTTTAAGTGATTACGAGTAGGAACATTAAATTTGGAGAAATCTTGATGGTCGGGATTGGTATGTGAGATCAAAAACTAGATTATTGCATTATAAGTTTGTTAAAAAAATGTTGCCAAGTGTGTCAAAAGAAAGATTTTAATTTATTTTTTACCCAATTTTTTAGAAAAAAATAAAATTGTTTGAAATGAAATTTTATTATTATTATTGAGAATTATGGCATTATAGGTTTGTCAAAAAAATGTTGTCAAGTGTGTCAAAAGAAAGATTTTTATTTAATTTTTACCCAATTTTTTTTTAGAAAAAAATAAAATGAATAGTTTGCATGACATGAAATTTTATTATTATTATAGAGAATTATGGCATTATAAGTTTGTCAAAAATATAATGTCAAGTGTGTCAAAAAATGATTTCATTTATTTTTTTAGCCAATTTCTTAGAAAAAAATGTGGCTGTTTTTATGACGTAAATGTAATTGGAAATGAAATTGGACATGGACATTTTTGAATTTGTTATAGTTTTTGAAATATTTTTGGAATTCTGAAAAATTTTGTATTTTTGATTTTGTAATAATTTTTGCAATATTTTTAGAATTTCGGAAAAAGTTTTAATTATTGATTTTGTAAGAATTTTTTGAATATTTTTAGAATTTTGAAAAATTTTTCATTTTTGATTTTATTATAATTTTTGAAATTTTGAAAAAATTTTCAATTTTTGATTTTGTAATAATTTTTGCAATATTTTTTAAGAGTTTTTGGATTTATTTTTGGAATTTAGAAAAGGTTTAAATATTTGATTTCATTCTAATTTTTGGAATATTTTTGGAATTTTGAAAAAAGTTTCAATTTTTGATCTTGTTATAATTTTTGCAATATTTTTAGAATTTCTGAAAAGTTTAAATTTTTATGAATTTTTGGAATATTATCGGAATTTAGAAAAAGTTTAAATATTTTATTTTATTCTAATTTTTGGAATATTTTTGGAATTTTGAAAAAAGTTTGATTTTATTTAATTTAGCAATATTTTTGGAATTTTGATTATAATTTTCCGGCACCGTATTGATGTTTCGTGTTAGTTTTGTAATAAATTTTTAAACAGAGATAAAAAATACTTGTACTTTAACAAAGAGTTATGTTTGTTATACATCGCTGCCCAAAACTAAAAACCCTGTCCTCATAAAAGTTTTTTGCCGAAAACTATATAAAAATCTTTATCGCAGACCGAAGTCTTGATATCTCAGAGCTGTGGGATTTCAGCCCCTTCATATTTTTAGATTGTTGTTTTTGTTGCTTGTTATTTCTGTTGCTATTATTCTTGCAAGGATTTTAAATTTTAATAGAAAATTAAGAAGTTTTATGTTTTAAAAGCATTTCTAATATATAATGAAATGTTTGGAGGCAGTAACATTATCCTTAATGTTGCTGATGGGTTTTATAGGCTTAATCTATCTTTCGTGAAGATTTTAAAAAGGGTAGACGCGGCTCCTCCAGAACCTGAGTAGAATACCAAAATGTTTTTGCAATGGAAGCAACAGAAGCGAAAATATTCTAACTCCTGATCTCATATTGATCAATCTCTTTGTAGCAGCAATGAGTCCTTAAGCCGTTCCTCCTGCATCTTTCTGTCAAATTTAGCCAAATTTGTGGTTTCTCATCCTTGAGGCTCAGTACTTACGGTTCACGAACTACGAGCTAAAAGCATAAATTTTGATCTTTTGACGGTTAGGAAAAACTAACACTGACTACATTCATATTGTTCTTTCGAGTTATTGCGATATTGAGCGAACAATTTCTTCATCATATGCGTGCCACTCTTGAAGCTGTCACTGCATATGCTTTTTTCCTGCTTAGATGTCTTCATCAAATTTCCAGGTTGCACAACCTTCGCAACACTTTGACAATACTATTTCTAATCCAGCAAAAATTAGCCTCAATATCAAAAGTGTACAACAGGTATTTAGAAATCTAGAACTTCAAAACAAAAAACTGGAGCATCAAAAACTGCCAGTAAGCTATCAGTTAACTAATTCAAAATCTAGAACTCCCTCTCGAGGTAATGATCGTGATCTTACTCTATCTCGCAGTCACGATCTCGATATCGCGATCTTAACCTCCATGATTATTTCTGGACATTTGTTTTGTTTTTATCACGAACGAAAGGTCACCTCGGTAAGAGATGCCATCCTGAATGTCCCGTTATTCTTCTTTTTCTACTAATTAAAAAAACGAAACGCAATAAGACACAAGCTATAATAACTAATTAACCTCCAGTCCCCTGCAAAACTCGCAGACTAGCTGCTGAAAAAGTTAAAGCTGCAAAATCTGACTATTATACACCAAGGCATCAGCAAATTCTCTAATAGTCTATGTTCCAGTCGTTTTCACTTGGTCAAAAAGAAATCTGATGGTATTCATGCTTGCGCTGATTAAGACTTCAATAAAGTCATAATCCCCCGCAAATATAACATTCCTTTTCTGCAGGGTTTTTTGCAACAATTGGCAAGTTGCACTATTTTCTCTACTATTGACCTAGTGAAAGCTTACCACCAAATGCCCTTAAACCAGCTCGCACGCCTTCCTTATAGTAGATACTGTCTGAAGCTCATTGCAACAGCCCTACGATTAGTTTCATTTTAAATTTCGAGCACTTTCGGCTTATTATTACGCAATAACTTTTTATATCACCAGGTTTTAACTTTATTTCAAAATTTATATTTTCTCCAATACTCCACAAAATGAAACCATCTTTTTAGCGTGATATTGCTATATGGCAATATCACTGATAAGGGAGTGTATGTGGCGTATCTTTATATTAAAATTTTAATTTTTTTTTAATCAGGTAGTTGAGGAAAACAAAAACACAATTTTATAGTTGTTTTTAAGTAAGATTAATTTTCATGTTTATATTAAAAAATTGCACGTTAGTTTTTGCTAAAAAGGAATATTTCAACTAATTAATTATAGTTATTGTTTTTGGTGATTACTAGTTATGCATCATTTCGATATAAATAATATTTTATTAAATTTATAAATAAAAAAAATCGATTACATTAAAATTAATAAAGATCAAAGATAAAACAAACAATTTTATTTTTTTGGAAAATTATCATCAATTAAAATATAGTATATTAAGAAACCAGTTTCATAATCGACGATTTTATCGCACGCAATGTGTTTAGAAAACGACCCGCGCAGCGCGGAGTTTTCTAAAGGATAAGTGCAATAAAACGTCTTATGAAACGAGTTTTTAATTTTTTTTTTCTATTTTGCATTTTTTGTCTTGAAATTTTAAAAAATGTGTATTTTATTAAAAAAAAGTCAATTTGAAATTTTGTTATTATTACTAATAATTTTAATTAATTAAAATATCTAACACTAATTTAGATATTCTTATTAATTTTATTTACATAATTATTCGTTTTAATGTTCACTGACGTTTGTATGACCAATGTGACCAACCTTGTAAGACAAAACTTTGCGTATCGTAATGAAGGCCATTTCGATACGCATTTGGGTATCGAAATGACTTTATTTTAGACGCAAAATAGAAAAAATAATTTATGAAATAGTGAAATTTTGTTTGACGAATGAATAAGTTTGTTCATTTGGAAAATTATAATCATACTGAATTCAATAAATAAATAAATGCGTGTGTTTGTGGTAGAATACTAAACGACAACATCCAACACATAAAAAAATTGGAATAAACACATACATTATAGAAATTAGTACCAAAGTGTGAATCACTAGCTCTTAATGTAAGAAAGATTACTCTTAAGAAGCCCGATTATCTTGCCTTTCAGGAACTTTGAAACCGATTTCGCCAGGATGTTTTGCACTGCGTCACTTACGAGCAAGTTTCATTAAAATGGTGCTGATGTCGTACGTCAAGCTTTTTGGGTTATTGTTGACAAAATGAAAGGTTCAACCTTACCCTAAAACATGTCAAAAATCAAAATTATTGTTTTTTGTTCCTAGTTAAGGTCAGAAATTTAAATTTTACAACTAAAATGTTTGACTAAAAATTAAAAAACTACTTCATCTTTAAAAACTTCATTTTAAAGTACTTTTAAAATTGTATTTTTGCTATAGGCTGGTATTGCAGTCTTTTACCTGCTCAACGCACATAAAACAGTTATTGATTGAGCCTTGCTGTTTGATTTCAAAGTTATCCGGAGTTTGAATTTCCAGAAATGTTTCGGGCCATCCTTGTTCTTAAACTAAACTCTTTAAAATTTTTAAATAAAACAGTATTGTTTGTCAACTATCAAGTCGATCGAGATCAAGAATTTTTTGAGTTTTTTTTGACAAAATAAAAGTTCAAACCTTTCCCTAAAACAAGTAAAAAGTTAGAGAGAGAGAGCAGTTTTTGGTCAACAGAAATTTCAAGCAGCAAGATATATCTCCCTATTGTATTACATGCAGCTTTTTTACAAAAACCGCTCGCTGGCGTTATGTACTACCAATATTGTCAATGAAGTAATAAAAGCACAAAACAAAATAAATTTTAATGACTTGAAAAGAAAAATCAAATCAAATCAAAGTAATAAAACGCTAACTGATTATGAACAATTAACTAGAATAATAAAGTAATAAAATAAAAATTAAAAGTTATTTCCTTAAAAATAACAATAATTATTTATTTTTTTTATATTTTTAATAATTTTATTCGTTTTAAGCAGACCGCATGCGGTTACATGTGATTTTTTTTACTCATTTAAAGTATTTTGTTTTCACTTAATCAAGTTGTACGAGGGTTATACATGTGTTGCTAATTAGAGGATGTTCGTAGTGTATTGGACTTCACAATGTTAAGTAATTCATACTTGGAATTGACTTATCAATCGATTTAACATCCAATTATAAACAAAATTAATAGCAGATATCTAGGTCCATTTTCGATGAAAATTTCATCGATTGAAGATGATGGCGCTAATGGAAGATGCAAATGCCTGCGTTTATTATAGTTTTTCAAGATCATTTAGAAATTGTAAATATTACTATTTTTATATTTTACTATAAATTTTATCATCCATCGATTATTTTTATGTTTTTAAAACTATTTAGTAATACCGAAGTCGCTCACAATAAATTCAATAAATCGATTTATAGTTTTATGGCTTTGATTTGATAAATAAACCATAAACGTTTAAAATAGTTTTTGCTATGTAAATATAGATAAAAAATATATCTAAAAATAAAACTTAAATATGTTTCCAAGTACACCACAAACACTATTTTGAGACCTATATGGTTTTATTATTAAGCTGGGTACAGATCAATAAAAATTTACGTTGTGTGGGCTGTGCGTGTTGTATTTTGTGTGCGTGCGTTCAGTGTAGACGTTCTGCCACACACAAAAATTTTCGCCACACACAAAAAACACACACCATACAAAGTCGGTTTTCTCGCGAACATCAAAGGGATTTGCGCCACAAAAAATTTGTATGTGGACGTAAAATTTTGTGTGTTGAAAAATTAACATTTCACGTTTGTCATTTATAAGTTTATTAAATAAATCGAATGCAAAATCAATAAATACGTTTAGCTGAAATTTGTAATAAAGATTGATTAAACTAGAATTGCATAAAAAAGGAATTCAACATAAGTTTTAAAAACATACATGTTATTTGTGTATATTGATATCGATTTCGCGCAAAAATACCACACACAGACGGAACAAGAAGTACAGCGCGCACAACACAATTATTTATTGATTGTGTGTTGCAAATTTGCGCCGTAAATATTTGCGCCGTACAGTAAATTCAACGCACACGTAAATTTTTATTGATCTGTACCCAGCTTAAGAAGCAAAAACAATTAAATTGAGTTTTGTAATTTTTAAGGGAGGTGAGTTAAAATGAGTATAGAAGAGACTGAACTAAACTGTTGAATATGTATTTAGAGCATTTGGAAAATATCATCGTTGAAGTTAAGAGGTTATTCTAGCTAAACTGTTTACAAGAAATATTTAAATTGCATCTGCTAACTTATAAGTTACCCCCTTCTATTGCTATTACCCCCTTCGGGGACTAATACCCCCTTCAACTTCTGGGTTCATATACTCCTCCAACTCCAGAAATCAACGTTCCATTAACTATAACAGCTGAAGATGCATCTACAATAATCTCTATCCCAACTGTGATGGAAACTGCTTCTTCTGTAGAATAAACCGCTCTTAACATTTCGACAAACACCATGGAAACTAAACCGCCGAGTATCATCGCTCCACTACGTACGTACCTGACCCGGTGAGACGTGCATCTTGGTGATGTTGCTTGTGTTCTTTGAAGTTCTGTACATCAAACTTTAGGTTGTCCTCTCTTGTATTGTACCTCCTTTGGGCTACCCATGATCACTAATCGTACATCCTACTAATTACTGAAACGCTTGAACTGTCTGGACAAGAGTAGGGCAACCCTTGATCATCCAGATTAATTATCCATGATCCGCTTCTGAATTAAAGAACTGGCCACTGAAGCTTTTGTCCGAAACACTTCGTTTTGAGTGACTCCTGAAAGCAGATAAGTGCCAAAATAGATCCCAATCTTGTGAAAGCTCAAGTTATCAGGTTAGTAATGCATCATAATGGTAATGCAGTATAGGAACTGGTGGATTTTATTTCTGCATAGGATCTTGATGAAACTTTGGCAAATGATAGAGGTTCACTTGAAAATAGAAGATCTGGATTCATTTTAAATTTGGACAAAATGGCGGGGGGTCTCCCGAACACCTCTAAGTTTAAATCTTGAATAACTTCTGATCCCGAGCTATGATCATATTGAAACTTAGTATATAAGGTTTTAATACTGTTTCCAATACTTCTGCATACCAACTTCCGGTTTGTCACTTCCGGTTAAAAAGTTTTTTTTTCAGGTGTTTATCCCTACTGTAGCCTACAATTACCAATCGATTTTCATGAAACGTTGCGAAAAGCTTTTAAATAACATGAGAAAGATTTTATCAGCTTTTGGAGCACATTGGATAAAGGGTTGGGGGGTCCACCATACAACAGGTGGTTTTTTCCACAAAGTTTTTATGTTTGTTGGGAGCATAAAACATTCATTCGTGAATGAATTTTGATGATACTTTGGAAAAAGATGCAAACATGTATGACAAAGAACTGATTAGTTTTTGAGCGATAGTGAACAAAGTGGTGGGGGGTCCCTGGAGCACCTGTTTTTTTGAAAGCTCTATAACTTCTGTACCCGATAAGCGAATTGGATGAAACTTGGTACATGAGTATGTAGTACGGTTTAAAATAGTTCTGCATCCCAACTTCCGGTTTTTCACTTCCGGTAAAAAAAATTTTTTGTACTTTTTTGAAGTTTTTTCAGTGTCTTTATGCACACTACAGCCTACAATAATGAAGTGATTATAATGAAACTTATGGAATAGGGTTCCAATTAGTGTGAAAAGATAATTATCATGTTTTGGGACACATTGATCAAAGTGGTGGGGGGTCTACCATACAAATGCTGACTTTTCACAGTTTGTTTTTTAAGTTTGTTGGGAGCATACAGACTTCATTCATTATTCAATTTTAATGACACTTTGGAAAAAGATGGAGACTTAAGTAACAAAGAACTGATTAGTTTTTAGATAATATTGGAATAAGTGGTGGGGGTCCTCCCGAACACCTGTTTAATGTGTCACACTTTTTTCAATGTTTGTTGGGAGCACACAGCATTCGTCCGTAAACGAATTTTGATGACACTTTGGAAAAAGATGCAAACATGTATGGCAAAGAACTGATTAGTTTTTGAGCGATAGTGAACAAAGTGGTGGGGGGTCCCTGGAGCACCTGTTTTTTTGAAAGCTCTATAACTTCTGTACGTGATAAGCGAATTGGATGAAACTTAGTACATGAGTATGTAGTACGGTTTACAATAGTTCTGCATCCCAAGTTCCGGTTTTTCACTTCCGGTAAAAAATTTTTTTTTGTACTTTTTTGAAGTTTTTTCAGTGTCTTTATGCACACTACAGCCTACAATAATGAAGTGATTATGATGAAACTTATGGAATAGGGTTCCAATTAGTGTGAAAAGATAATTATCATGTTTTGGGACACATTGATCAAAGTGGTGGGGGGTCTACCATACAAATGCTGACTTTTCACAGTTTGTTTTTTAAGTTTGTTGGGAGCATACAGACTTCATTCATTATTCAATTTTAATGACACTTTGGAAAAAGATGGAGACTTAAGTAACAAAAAACTGATTAGTTTTTGGATAATATTGGAATAAGTGGTGGGGGTCCTCCCGAACACCTGTTTAATGTGTCACACTTTTTTCAATGTTTGTTGGGAGCACACAGCATTCGTCCGTAAACGAATTTTGATGACACTTTGGAAAAAGATGCAAACATGTATGGCAAAGAACTGATTAGTTTTTGAGCGATAGTGAACAAAGTGGTGGGGGGTCCCTGGAGCACCTGTTTGTTTGAAAGCTCTATAACTTCTGTACGTGATAAGCGAATTGGATGAAACTTGGTACATGAGTATGTAGTACGGTTAACAATAGTTCTGCATCCCAACTTCCGGTTTTTCACTTCCGGTAAAAAAAATTTTTTTGTACTTTTTTGAAGTTTTTTCAGTGTCTTTATGCACACTACAGCCTACAATAATGAAGTGATTATGATGAAACTTATGGAATAGGGTTCCAATTAGTGTGAAAAGATAATTATCATCTTTTGGGACACATTGATCAAAGTGGCGGGCTGTCTACCATACAACTGCTGACTTTTCACACTTTGTTTTTAAAGTTTGTTGGGAGCATACAGACTTCATTCATTATTCAATTCTAATGACACTTTGGAAAAAGATGAAAACTAAAATGACAAAGAACTGATTAGTTTTTGGACAATATTGGGATAAGTGGTACGGGGTCTCCCGAACACTTGTTTACTGTGTCAGTATTTTTTCAATATTTGTTGGGAGCACACAGCATTCGTCCGTGAACCAATTTGGATGACACTTTGGAAAAAAATGCAAACATGTATGGCAAAGAACTGATTAGTTTTTGAGCGATAGTGAACTAAGTGGTGGGGGGTGTCCCATACACATGTTTTTTTTAAAGCTCAATAACATCTGTACCTGATAATCGACTTGGATGAAACTTTGTACATAAGCATTAAGTATGATTTACAAAAATTCTGCATCCCAACTTCCGGCTTTTTACTTCCGGTAAAAAAAATTTTTTTTAAATGTTGGCAGTTTTTTCAGTATCTTTATGCACACTACAGCCTAAAATAATGAAGTGATTATGATAAAACTTATGGAAAGGTTTCAATTAGTGTAAGAAGATAATTATCATCTTTTGGGACACATTGATCAAAGTGGCGGGGGATCTACCATACAACTGCTGACTTTTTACACTTGTTTTTAAAGTTTGTTGGGAGCATACAGATTTCATTCATTAATCAATTTTAATGGCACTTTGAAAAAAGATAAAGATTTTATTGACAAAGAATTGACTAGTTTTTGGACAATATTGGGATAAGTGGTGGGGTCCTCCCGAACACCTGTTTATTGTTTCAATGTTTGTTGGAAGCATACAACATTCGTTCGTTAAGTAATTTTGATTACACTTTGCAAAAAGATGCATGTATGGCAAGGAACTGATTAGTTTTTTTAGTGATAGTGAACAAAGTGGTAGGGGGTCCTCCAAGCACCTGTTATTTTGGAAGCTCAATAGCTTCTGTACCTGATAATCGAGTTGGATGAAATTTGGTACATACACATTTAGTACGGTTTACAACAGTTCTGCATCCTAACTTCCGCTTTGTCACTTCTGATAAAATTTTTTTTACTTTTTCTCGTACAACAGAATTTATGTTTGTTGGGATACTACTGCCTGCTTTAATATTTTTATTATTAGAACTACGAAGTCCATAATATTGGTTAGCTTTTAATTAAAGTATTTTATGGATATTAGCTCATTATATATCCAGAACACTATGTTTCCAGAGCTGTGGTGAAGTCAGCCTATGCATCAGCGTCGCAATATTTTTTTTCAAAGAAAAATATCAGTGACCAAAAATATTTTTTTAGGTCCCTGTTTCGGTGCCATTTTTGTTACACATGTTTACGTTATTTACATCTAGCTTTTAATTCAGCATAGACATCAGTTGTCCAAGGTAAGTATACTTAGAAATTTTCAGTCTTTTGAATGGCAACGAAGTAATCGAAAAATAAAATAAAAACAAACTATAAAAATAGCAATAATAGTTATTTATTGTACAAGATGATAAAATTGCACTTTATCTTCAAGAGCGATTTTAGCGTCGAGGTTTCAGCCGAGATGCTAATAAGCATCGAGAAGATAATGAAATTTTATCGTCGTATGGAATACAACATTTTTTTCTATAACAATTGCTAAAGAAGACCAAAAACTTAAAAAAATCAAAATTTAATTTAAAAGGGTCAGGAAAAAAATTGTTACACGAAAAAATGAGTAGGTGGCTTGAATAACTTATATAACTTGAAGAATATCAACAGCAAAATACTTATATCAAAATACTTTTTATATCCTTGCTGGTAAAGTACTACTTTATCCACCTTTGATAGTAAAGTGCTACTTTTCCCTATAATTTTTGTTTAACAGTTGCTATAGAAAATTTTAACAGTTGCTATAGAAACAAACATAAAATTTGAACAAAAAGGTTTTTTTTATGTCTTGTGTTTTGGTGCCATTTTTGTCGAATTGGTGTGTTTTATGATCTCACACTCGAAATAGAAATAGAAACAATTGCCAAAAAGCTGTGTTGTAATGTATTGCCAGACCATAGACAGCTAACAAAATAAATGTTTAATCATAAATGTCAATAATAAAATACGGAGGGGCTGACATCTTACAGCTCTTTTGATATAGTTTTCGGCAAAAAACTTTTTTCAAGGCATGGTTTTTAGTTTAGGGCAGCGATGTATATCAAACATAGCTCTTTGTTAAAGTACAAGTATTTTATCTGTATTTAGAATTTATTACAAAACTAACACGAAACATCAATACGTTGCAGGAAAATTATTACAGATCATAAGTTAGCAAACTGGTCAAAAACCTCCCATGTAGCTTTTTGAGAAAACATTAAAAAATCATAGCTTCATATTTCTTTCAAAATTCCAAAAATATTGTAAAAATTAAATTAAATCAAGCTTTTTCAAAATTCTTAAAATATTTCTAAAATTCTTACAAAATCGAAAATTGAAACTTTTTTCCAAATTCCAAAAATTATAATAAGTTCAAAAATTTAAAATTTTTCAAAATACTAAAAATATTCCAAAACTTCTTACAAAATCAAAAATTAAAACTTTTTCCAAAATTCTAAAAATATTGCAAAAATTTTTACAAAATCAAAAATACAAACTTTTTTCAAAATTCCAAAATATTTCAAAAACTATAACAAATTTTCAAAATTTCCATGTCTAATTAAATGCTCAATTACATTTACGTCATAAAAAAAGCTACATTTTTTTTCCAAAGAATTGGCCGAAAAAATAAATGAAATCGTTTTTTGACACACTTGACAACATTTTTTTGACAAACTTATAATGCAATAATCTAGTTTTTGATCTCACATACCAATCCCGACCATCCAGATATCTCCACATTCTTTGTTTCATTATCACTTAAAATGAACGATTTTAAAGCAAAAAAAATGCATATTTCCTTGTTTTGACACACTTGACGATTTTTTTTGACATACTTCCAGTACAGTTATCGAACACATTGTCTTTTCGGCTTTTACCATTGAGTGTACCTATTTTCAGAATTCAAAATTTTTTCAAATCCCTTGAGCCGTTTTCTAGATTTCGTCTGCTGTGACGGCCGGCAGACAGACATACATTTTTTTTTTACTTATTTAGAATCAGTAGGTTCTAAAACGTCAAGAAATGCCAAAAAAGTGGGGGTAAGAATTTCACTTTTTACTCATGAATGTAATACTTAGGTCTTTCAGACCGAAGTAATAACAATCAAATCTACATTGATCAAAAATGACTCAAAAAATGTTACTCTAGATTAAATCTTATGCATAGCTGTTTATGGTAACTCAAGAAAGATTCAATTACACCAGCTAGTAAATGATTTAATTGTGATTACTTTTTCTGCCAATCAAATGTCGAAATTTAGGTGGGTGGAGATGCTGCGACATACAAAAAATATTTTTTTTACAATAACACAGAAACTGTGCATTGCAAAATTCTAAAAAAAATTGCAATGATTTCTAAATTAGATGCTCTTTCAAATGATTTCTCACTTGCTTGGGTCAAAAAAGGTTTTTTTACCCTTTCCACCCTCGTCCCATAAACACACAGATATATAATTATTTGAGACTTCGCTATAATTTTGATTCAAAATTTACCAAACTTCCTAGATCTGTGAATTTTTTCAAACTTTTCTGTCTATCAGTGTCGAAACGTAGAGGGGAGAACGGTCTGAATTTTGCACTATTTTGACAATAACTCAGAAACTGTGCATCGCAAAATTCTAAAAAAAATTGCAATGATTTTTAAATTATGTGTTTTTTCAAATGACACCCCACTCGCTTGGGTCAAAAAGGTTTTTTTTACTCTCCCGACCCCCCTCCACTAAACACACAGATATATAATTATTTGAGACTTCGCTATAGTTTTCGTACAAAATTTACTTAATTTCCTAGCTCTGTGAATTTGTTTAATTTTTCTGCCAATCAGTGTCAAAACGTAGGGGGGGAGGTACGGTCTGAATTTCGCACTTCTTTGACCATAGCTCAAAAGCTGTGTACCGCAAAATTCTAAAAAAATACAATGATTTCTAAATTAGGTGCTCTTTCAAGTGACACCCCAGTCGCTTGGGTCAAAAAAGATTTTTTTTGCCCTCACTACCCCCTTCCCCTAAACACACAGAAATATAATTATTCGAGATTTTTCTATGGTTTTCGTACAAAATCTACCAAATTTCCTAGCTCTGTGAATTTTTACAAATTTTTCTGTCAATCAGTGCCGATACGTAGGGGGGAGGGGGGGGGGGGGGTGAACGGTCTGAATTTGGCACGTTTTTGATCATAACTCAAAAACTGTGTACCGCAAAGTTCTAAAAAAAATTTGCAATGATTTCTAAATAAGGTGTTCTTCCAAATGAAACCCCACTTGACCACATTTTATATAGTGTTTTTACCCCTCCTCATTTCCACCCCCTTAATAAATCTAATTATGAGTATATGACACTTTTATATATGTTTTTATTAAAAACGTACTAATTTTTCTATCATTCCAAATTCATTGGAAGATTTTCGATCAGTTAGGTTCGGAGCTAATTGAGGTAAGAAAACACGAAGAAAACGTCATTATTCCAAATTATACAATAAATGGTGACGTGTAAAATTTTAAAACAAATTTTTAAGGAATACTGAAATGAAGCCCTTTTATATGATACCCTACTTGAATCAATAAAAAAATGTATTTTCTCAAAGGTCTCACATCGTAACCCTGTAAGCCAAACGAAAACAACTTTAATATTATTTGTATCTGTCATCTTATGTGGACCGGCTAGTTTTATACGCACCTCAAATTTCATGTCCATAGCATTTATAGTTTACGAGATAATCGATATAATGTGAAAAACTCGTTTACCCTCACCAATAGTGTTCCGTGTAAAAAACGGAACCCTAAAAACTAACTGGACTAGTTTTAGTAAGCTTTTTTATATTGAGTTTTTTGTTGTATTGTTAGGTTTACCTTTCCAATAAATTAATTAAAACAAGGACGAAAAAAAATGCACCATAAATTATCAAGAATCGGTACGTGGGAGCGATCTTCTCAATAACACTCTAGAGCTTTCCATTTTTTTAAATTCTAGTCTCTATCTCACCTTAATTGATTATTTTGCTACCAACATAGAGGAAATATTTTGCTATATGCCGGACTATGTAAATAATAAGCTTTGTAGGAGACGCCTAAAGAGCTAAAGAGGAAAATTGGTGATACGGCAATTGACAACATCATTATTGCTTGTGTCAAATTGAACAACACGCCACCGTACATCTGTTTGAATTCCAAAGCTAACAACAAACAACATTGACGCGTTACAACAACGACTGCCATTAACATATGCCATGGTACGTTTAGTAGCATAGTACGGTCAGTTTTATTGTCATATACCATGGTTCTTAGAATTCCTGGAGCTTTCTAATATTTTTTGAAGAGAAATTCAATTTACTAAACAGATGACCAACATTAAACCGTTAGATTTTGAAAATATGAAGCTCTCGTTAAAAAATTTTCTAACCATCTCGACATGCACATATAATAACAAATATCACATCACCCACCCTCGATAAACTTAAATCACATTCAATTATTCTTAATTAAAATTTGTATTTTCTTTATTTTAAATTCAATTGAAAAAAAATAATAAATAATCAATACAATGCCGACATCATAAAATTAAAAGTTTTATTTTCTTTTCTTTTAATAATAATAATAAAGAAAAATAAATTGAAGAAGATTTTTAGTGTTGAAGAAGTGAAAAAGCAAAATAAAAATAATTTCCAATATAACAACAACAAATAGTCTTGTTAAAATAAGAAAAGAAAAATATTAAGATAAACGAAAACAATTGAGAAAAATGCATTAGCATATGCAAATGTTTATCTTATCAAAAATAAAATCATAAAATATATGTTTGCCAATGATGTTGTTGATGATGCTGATGATCAACCTTATATTGATCACTTTTTTTTAACAGTAAAGATATCAAATTTGAATTGAGTTTTTAAAGTAACGGAAGTTGATGTTTTAATATTATGTACAGATTTGATATAGTGACTTTCGCACTGCGTTTATCGGTTATTAATATTAATAGTCCGAGAGCTGTGCGATATAAAAATGCAAGCACTTTATAAAGGCTGATTTTTTAATATTATGTCACATATGTTGAGTAGGGAAATAGTCTTCCGTCAGTCAGCTGGATTCGTTAGCGTTTGGAGTGGGTAGGGCTCCAATGTTGTAAGAAAACCATGTATCTTGCAACTGCTTTATAAAACCTGAAAATTGGTTTGAGAGCAGAATATTAATTAAAAATAAGTTTTATGATCGTCAGTCACTCAAATCCTGTAACCGAACGCGTTAGTCACGCGTTGAAGTTGTAAAAAAAACGGTACATCGTGCAAGTACTTTCTAAAATCTTAAATTTAGTATATAGGTGAAGAATATTATTAATCACAAAAAATGAAGTCAGTTTATTTATCCACGACTACTAAAGAATATATACTTTCCTTCCATGCGTATATCTTTCATTGTAATTGTATTAATTCCTTTCTATATATCAAATTCTTTTTTATTTATTTCATTCCACTTTATTTATTCAAAATTCCCCTAACAAATTAAAAACTTGATTTTTTGGTATAGTAATATGAACTAGATAAAACAAGAACAATACATATAAAATAAACAAACAGTTTGGTTTTGTTTTTCATTTCATAGATTTATTTCAATATGGCGATATAACCTTTTACAGGAAAACTTGAATGAAATTATTTGAAATATTTGTAGTCGTGGATAAAAAAGTATCTTGTATTCGCTTAGGATGAAGGCAATTCTTCACTCGGATGATTCCCTACTACTACTACGGTAAATGCTCTAAGGAAATTAATAACCTAATACCTCCACTACGAAGATCTTCACGAGCCACAAGACAATCTTCGCATTCCCATAAGCATACCTTAGAGGTCTCTTGTGTGAGAACATCTAGCTATAATAACTCTTTCCTTTCACGCTCCGTATACTGGTGGAATCGATTACCAAATAATGTTTTCCCTGCTTCGTACAATCCCCAAGCTTTTAAATCCGCAATACACTATCGCTCTAATCCTATCCCAAGTCCCTAAATCCTAACCTTCTAACTTTCCTTTCCCAACGTTAATACGTGCTTCAAGCATTAGAGGTTTATAACCTAAGTGATTAACCTGAACTATAAAAAAAAAAAAAAAAGAGATTTAAATGAAGTATATGCAACCAATTCCTTTTAGTCTTGAGCATGAAATAGTATTTTAATATGAGTCACTGCAGTTGTTGTAAATATCACTTGAGTCATCATTTTCTGGATCAGTTATATCTGACAAACGCTAACGAATCCAGCTGACTGACGGAAGACTATTTCTCTACTCACCATATGTGACATAATATTAAAAAATCAGCCTTTATAAAGTGCTTGCAATTTTATGTCGCTCGCCTACTATAAATGTTGGTAGGCCATAAAATCTTGATATGAATTGCTGCAAGGTATTATAGGTTAAAAGTTAAACAAATATCGATACACATGTCACACCGGTCATTGCGTTTTATTTGTTCCAACAAAATACAATTCACCATTTGACCATTTGAAATTGAAAAGCAAGCCAATAAGTTTTTTGTATTTGCCTATATATTAAAGTATCACTTTATAAACTGTGATTTGCGGTCGTAAAGTGTTACTTTTAACCAAATATTTTGTTGTCATAGTTACGTCCAAAAAATTTAAATTAGTATTAATTAAAAAATTAATTTTTTTTATCAAAGTAGTCTTTTGATTCAAAATTTCATAATCCAATCAACATATTTGTTGTTTTTTGCTGTCATAGTTATACAATTTGTTAAAAAAAAATAATAAATATTTTGGTCAATGGTTACTTGTTCAACATATTTTCATTTCAAAATTTATGAAATTTTTTAATTTTGATTTAGTAAAACAATTTCTTCTAAATATTTTGTTTGCGGCGAATAAAAATAGTATGTGACGCACGGACGTAAGCTATTTTGGACTTAAAGTGGGTGCAAATCTCGGCTAGCACCTCTATTTGTAAACTTCACATGCGTCCAAAAACCTTAGGTTTAGTTCTTTCATCATTATCTACTATTAGGGTTTTTGTCTAAGTTACTAGCCCAAAAAATAACGTTTACGAACGTGTTTGAATTTTCTGTTTGTTTTTGTTCTGTTGTTTACTTTTTAAAGAACTTATTTAGTTTTGATTTAGAAAGAGACAAAATACTGGATTGCTACGAAAAGGATTGCTAAGGATTGCTACGAAAAGCTTTAGAATAAAATAATAGGTCTCTAAACTATAGACAACTAAAGCAATCGTGGATTTCACGTTCAGAAAATGCAGAGGGCTAAAAATATTGTACCTTTATATGTCCTCTAACAACTGCAATCCATTCTTTTTTGTTAGGTATAACTTTAGAAAAACTTATTTCAATAAAAGTACAACATGAATGCAAACAATCAAGATGCAGAATGTCATTTTGGAAAAAATAAAAAAAAGGTTGTGCTGTATTGTGCAGTTGCGCTGGCTGCGCTGGTCACTGTGCTACTCAGAAACAATTCCATATTACCAATGAAAAAAAAGTTGGCATGCTAAAGCAATTTTTCGAGCAGAAGTTAACCCCGGCATTTTGAATAAAATGCAAAACATACGTTGTGCTGTATTGTGCTTGAGTTGTGCTGATTAAGCTACTACGAAAACATGCATATCCCCAATAGAAAAATTTTATAACACTAAAATCATTTTTTTAAAAAGAAGTTAGCTCTACTTTGGAAGAATAAAAATTTTCCATACTGGAGAAATAAAAAACCAAGATTGTGGTGTATTGTAATAGAAATGTGCTGATTGTGCTACTAAAACAAAATTCGTACCACCAACGGAAGAATTTAAATACCTGGAAACAATTTTTCGAGTAAAAGTTAGCCAAGCAAATTTTGTAAAAAATAAAAAAGAAAAGTTCTGTATTGTGCTAAAGTTGTGCTGTTTGTACTCCTCAGAAAGAAGATCATATTACCAATCCAAAAAATTTGCCACGCAAAAACGATTTTTCGAGAAGAAGTTGACGCGCCGTTTTTAGAAATATTAAAACAAAGGTTGCGCTGTTTTCGAAATGTTCGAAATGTGCTGGTTGTATTAATTAAACAGGTAAACAGGTGTGATACTTTTTCGAGTAAAAGTTAGTCGTGCCATTTAAAAAAAAATGAAAAAGAAAGGTTATGATGTGTTGTACTAGAGTTGTATTGGTTAAGCTACTCAAAAACTATTTCATACCACCAACGGAAGAATTTAAACACGTTATAATCATTTTTCGAGTTAAAGTTGGCATTTTGCAAAAAAAGCAATTCTTTTTTTATTTTTTGCCACAGTTATGCTGGTTGTGCTACTCAGAAAGAATTCCATATCACCAATTCCGCTAAAACGAGCAAAAATTACGCCCGCAATTTAAAAAGAAAAATTAAAAACAAAGGTTGTGCTGTATTGTGTTCGAGCTGTGCTGGTTGTGCTACTCAGAAAAAAAAGAAGGCAGTGTTAAGGACTGCCGACAGAAGTGAAAACTTAAATCTGTGAAATAGCTGTGTTTTTATCTGTCTTCCGATTATTGTAGCATTGCAAATTAAAATTTCAGAATGTTTAAATTAAAATCATTAAAATTATTCTGAGTTTCACATCTATCAGCATTCCAAGCAACTATTATATATATTTTTATATCTTCTATAATAATAATATATATTATAATTATAATTATAATATATAAATAAAATAAAGTGTTTATCTGTCTGCGCGCGTTCTCCAGCAAAATCTGTAGCACACAGGAGTCTGAAATTTTGCCAGGAGAAGGCCATTAAAAGGTACTAATGCACCTCGGAGCGGAAATTTCAAAATTTAATTTATTTTTTTGAATTAATAATTTTAATTTTCCTAATGGTTAAATATATGCCTAAATGTATATTATATTTTATACTTAAATTATTCAACTTTCACTCAGTTATCTTTGATCGATTTTTTTTCCGCAAAACAGAATTACCATTCAAATGGAAAATTAAAGTTGACAAACAAATTCATTTAGATGAAAATTATATACATTTATATATTTTTTATATACATACAGTACATTTATATGCATTCAACACATTACGTTGCAAATAATATTTCTAATTTACAACACACATGTTCATGGTTTGGTGTATATACATATGTAATACATATTTCATTTGGTTTATATATATATATATATATATATATATATATATATATATATATATATATATATATATATATATATATATATATATATATATATATATATATATATATATATATATATATATATATATATGTTATACATGTTCAAAATATAGAAAATGAGCGTTTCTTCTCCTCTTTTTAGAAACATTGATGCAACAAGCTTTTGCAATGGAACCGTTGAATTGAAAAATATTATTATGAACAATAATATCATATTTTAGAGAACCATTAAATGTGGTCAATTATAATCATAGTATGGTTCTGTATCTATAATAACAACCATTAAATTTAGTTATCTATCACCATAGTATGGTTAGTAGCAACCAAAAAATATAGTTAACATATCACCATAGTATGGTTCTCTAAAAATATGGTTCTTTTTGATCAATTTAGCCATAAAAATTTTTTGTGTGACTGTAGGTTATTTAAAGAAATCAGTAAAATATATGCAAATATGTCAACATATGAAGTGATTCGACTGGTTTTAGATTAGTATATAAGTCTGGATTTATAAATCATATTATTCTGATTATTATTATTTTCTGCAAACAAACTTTTTTATATGCGTAGCAACGTACGCCGGGTCCTACTAGTTTAAAATAATCAAAACATATCATAGAAAACTTTGCGTCTATCAACACCTTAGAAAACACATTTTATTTTAAAAAAAATAGCGTATCATCAAAGAATATTCCATAACTTAGAGTAAGGGATGGTATAGTTGATTGAAAATACTTCATCCGTCAGCACCCCTAAGATATCACTTTGGCTAATAAGATTGCACTGGTATCGCCAGTGGTATACGATTTCACAAGACAACTCATATGCCAATAGCAGGGACTAAAGTACGCGTGGTTGTCACACCCATAGATCAACAAGTTTAAATTTTACAAATTTTCTTGCTGAAAGCTAAGTAAATTAATTGGTATTAATGCGCATTGTTGCCGTTTGCAAATCACTATCGGCTAAGTGTCACCATTTTTAATTATTTTATTTATCATGATTGCCATCCATGTTTAATCATACATAAGCTATGCTTCTTCATATAGGATTTATGTGATTTCCGTCTCGTAATTGTGAGCTTTAAATCAAGTGAGCTATTGTGAGCTTTAAACATGTATTACATACAATTTCAAACCAACAATTTTGATATACAAATATAATTGTTTTAGGTTATACTATCTTTCCTACGTTCAATATTTATTTAGCATGATGACTACAATGCAAATTGCAAAAGACAGTAGCAATATAACTTTAAAAAACTGCATTATAGATCAATTTTTTAAAATCCGTTAGAAGAAATTTTTATTATTTTTATGAATTCATGAATAAAAAATAATAATTTTAATGGTATTTAATAAAAAATAAAAAAAAACAATAAAATAAATGTACCAGTCCAGGAATTGAACTCACGATCTACAGAACATCAGACGAGCGCGATATCCACATCGCAATTTCAAACGTTAAGAAATGATGAATGTGTTTCATATTTAAAAATATTTTGCGGTTTTAAAAATTGATGATGCGAATATATAGATTTTACTCCATAGAAAATTTTACAACGCGGCTAAAGAAGTTTTCACTTCAATAATTACGTTTCGTCATTCCAGCTTTACTGCGTATCTGCTTACTTCAAACTTTACAATGTTTTGTAACGTTAAATTATTTGCTGACGTTTAGCTTTGTTGCAAAGTTTGTTTTTATTCCGTATTAAAATACATAAATCTTTCGTGATCCACGTTTGTATTTTGTTTTTGGTTTTAGATTTATTGACGGAGACTCAGACCTACAAAAATCTATGATCACTAGAAGCTCGTGTATAAATATTTCGTACGATGTTGATGGATCGACTTGGCTAAACACATTTGACAAATCAGACAAAGCAGATTCATGGTATCAAAGTCGTACCTGAACGAATCTTTAGGAGCTGTAACATTGGGATTTAATACAGTTGGAAGAACAAACCAATCAAGTCGTGATCAGTTATGTCGACCTTTGAAGTTTCACAAACTGGAGATATATCGGCATATTTATATCGCAGCTCATTAAATATCAAAAATATGGAAGGGCTGAAATCTCACAGCTCTGAGATATAAAGACTTTGGTCTGGGTTAAGGATTTGTATATAGTTTTCGGCAAAAAACTTTTATGAGGACATGGTTTTTAGTTTTGGGCAGCGATGTATATCAAACACAACTCTTTGTTAAAGTACAAGTATTTTTTTATCTCTGTTTAGAAATTTATTACAAAACTAACACGAAACATGAATACGTTGCCGGAAAGTTATAATCAAAATTCCAAAAATTAGAATAAAATCAAATATTTAAACTTTTTCTAAATTCCAATAATATTTAAAAAATTCTTAAAAATTCAAACTTTTTCCAAAATTCTAAAAATATTGCAAAAATTATTACAAAATCAAAAATTGAAAATTTTTTCAAAATTCCAAAAATTATAATAAAATCAAAAATTAAAAATTTTTCAAAATTCTAAAAAAATTCCAAAAACTCTTACAAAATCGAAAATTAAAACTTTTTCCGAAATTCTAAAAATATTGCAAAAATTATTACAAAATCAAAAATACAAACTTTTTCAAAATTCCAAAAATATTTCAAAAACTATAACAAATTCAAAAATGACCATGCCCAATTTCATTTTCAATTACATTTACGTCATAAAAACAGCTACATTTTTTTTCCAAAAACTTGGCTAAATAAATAAATGAAATCATTTTTTGACACACTTGACATTATTTTTTGACAAACTTATAATGCCGTAATTCTCTATAATAATAATAAAATATCATGTCATACAAACTATTAATTATATGTTTTTCTAAAAAAATTGGGTAAAAAATAAATAAAAACCTTTCTTTTGACACACTTGACAACATTTTTTGACAAACTTGTAATGCCATAATTCTTAATAATAATAATAAAATTTCATTTCAAACAAACAATTTTATTTTTTTCCAAAAAATTCGGTAAAAAAACTAAATAAAAATCTTTTGACACACTTGACAACATTTTTTTGACAAACTTATAATGCAATACTCTAATTTTTGATCTCACATACCAATCCCGACCATCAAGATTTCTCCAAATTTAATGTTCCTACTCGTAATCACTTAAAACTAAAGTTTTGTAAGCCAAAAATATGAAAATTTGCTATTTTCGACACACATAATGATTTTTTTGACACACTTCCGGTACAGTTATCGAACACAGCGTCCTTTCGGACCTGCCCCTTGTGTATACCTATTTTTAGAAAAAAAAATCTGATATGCCTCCAGCGGTTTTCCCTGCAGCGTAGGTAATGACGGACGGCCGGCCGACAGACAGACACACATTTTTTTTGCTTTTTTAGAATCAGTAGGTCCTAAAACGTCGAGAAATGCCAAAAAAAGTGGGGGTAAGAATTTCACTTTGAGCTCATGAATGTAATACTTAGCTCTTTCAGACCGAAGTAATATTGCTAGTCCATTAAAATTATTCATTTTCGAAACATGCGAAACACCTTGCAAATCAGTACAGATGTCATCATATGTGATTCAATTATGTTGTTTGATTTCATCGATACTTTATCGCATATATTTCATAATCAACTGTAATCTTCGTTAATGTACAGTTGTTTAATTGCATTTTGCTGATTAATCACCGTTATATGTGATTCACCTTTTTTATTTAATTTCATCGATATTTCATTGCAAATATTTGATATTCAACTGTAATCTTCATTATACTGTACAGTTGTTTGATTTCAACTTGCTGATCAATCATCGTTATCCGTTATCCATCGTTAGTAAAAATCCCCAATAATGCAAATCCTTTTAAGCGGAAAATCCCCGTACACGGAAAAAATGTTCCTTTCAAAGTATTTTAATACATTTCTTTCCACTTTTGACGGAAACTCTCGGTTAACGGAAGGAATTTTTTTTTGGTGTCTTACGAATCAATTTTCTTGCAAATGTCACTCCTTTTAAGCGGAATTATTTTTGGAAACTAATTTCAAATAAGTAAAATGTAAAAAAATACGTTTTTAAACGTTTTTAAACCTTACTAAAGGTTTTTTTATTGCATTTATGTTCCATAAAAGAACATAAGCTGTTCACAAGTGTTCCTTGGCTTTAATAATTTTATAACTCAATTAATGTTTCTGTTGAGTTTTAGTTAAGGCTTAAATTACGCAACTATGTTGTATGATCAGAGTTTTTCGGCCAATTGGAAAATGAAGCGTTGGTGTTGCTGAATTAAAGTTGCTATTAAAAACAAACTTAATTTTCTGGATTGAATTTTAAGGTTACCATTATATGAATTGAGCAAAAAGTCGGGCGACGAGCAAAGCTTATTCGTGCATCAAAGGTACATGTAGACGAACCCACCAAAGAGGAATTCGATGCGGCGGTGTCAAAATTAAAATGCAATAAAGCACCTGGTATCGACGATATAACAGGACTGAAACCATGCCACAGGACTGGAACACAGCTATGCTGATACCAATCCATAAAAAAAGGTAATCGCCTACAATGTGCAAACTACAGAGGAATCGCTCTCCTCTGCACAGCATATAAGATCTTTTCCTACATTTTGCTATCCAAAATCAATCCTTTTGCTGAACAACTGTTTGGAGAATATCAGTGTGGTTTCCGGCGGGGCCGAGGTACCACCGATGCACTTTTCTCGATAAGGATGATTTTGGAAAAGTGTCGAGAGTTCAACATACCTGTGCACCAACTTTTCATTGATTTCAGGCAGGCCTACGACTCTCTCGAACGAGAGACTCTATGGTCTGCTCTGGTGTCAATGGGAATTCCTGGTAAACTGGTATCACTATGCAAAATGACAGTACAGAACTCTCAATGCTGTGTACGAGTAGAGAACGAAATATCAAAGTTTTTTAAAGTCGACTCCGGTTTAAGACAAGGTGATGCTATCTCTCCTATACTTTTTAATCTAGCCTTGGAATATGTGTGCCGTCAAAAGAAACTACCGACTAATAACAATATCTTGTCAATAAACTCAGTACAGATGATTGCGTACGCTGATGATGTTGTCATCCTCGTCCGAAGTGAGGCTGTTATGAGTGAGACTTTCAAGTCGCTTGAGAGTGGTGCTAGGAAAATTGGTCTGCAAATTAACTACAATAAAACCAAACATATGAATGTTTCAAGAGAGGCTGAGAAGAAAGATTTGATGTGCGGCGATGAACGAATTGAGGGAGTTGAATCCTTTAAATATTTGGGATCAATGCTTGACTCAAACAACAGCATACTTACAGATATTTAAGCTCGAATCGCTGCAGGTAATTGAACTTTCTACTCAATTAAACCTCTCCTTGGATCACCGTATGTATCAACTAACACCAAGCTCAAGTTAAACAAGACATTGATTAGACCGGTTGTGATGTATGGGTCACAAACGTGGACCCTTACACAAAATGACGAATCGCATTTATCTGTATTTGAGCGTAAGATCCTACGCTACATTTTTGGTCCACTTAAGACAGACGATGGAGAGTATAGAACCCGGTATAACTTTGAGATCAGAGACCTTCTTGAGGGTCCTGATATAATAGGTTGTATCCGTTTTAATAGGATTGCTTGGTTTGGGTATGTTCTACGAGCCGATTCACAGTCGGGAATGATTAGAAAAATGTACGTTAGTACCCCAGGGAGTGGTATACCGCGAGGAAGACCACGACTTCAATGGGAGACTGACGTAATAAACGACCTTAAAAAAATCGGCTGATATGGTAATTATGTCGCTGTTGCGAATGACCGTGGTGAATATTCAAAGCTGATTAGCCTGGCAACGCTCCTACATGGAGCATGAACGCCTTTAAAAAAAAAAAAAAAAAAAAAATTATATGAATCTATAGCAAACTATTGGGAATTGTAACACCTCACACATTGTTTTTTTTTCCTATTCAGCTTATAACTCGCTACACATGTTAATTGCAATTTCTTTATGGATACTTGGGCTTCGGGAACAGTCTAAATTACGTGATTATTAAGATAGCAAAATTTCGGTCATATTATTTGGTTTTTAGGTCATGTGAACCGAAGATTTTTTGCTATGGGAAAAACTTAGTATGCTTGGAGGTTTGTTTTACAATTTAGTGCTGGGGTATACAAAATATTACTTGTAAAAAAGTCATTAAAGCACTAGAGCATATTCATTAAAGAACAGATTAAAGCACAGATATAGAGCACTAAAGCATTAAAGCACAGATAAAGAGTTATATGAGGGCTCAATTCTTCAAGCACGCATTAGCGCACCATAATCAAGGATTGAGCTAAGATTGAGGGTGCTACCGTTAATTGAGTACAGTTCATCCGGCAGCACCTCTGTTGTTTCGTTGATAGGTTAAGTTGCTGGACAAAATGAAAACCACAGTTTTTTTTGAGCACCAATATATATTGCAGCTAAAACTACAATAATAATTTTATTTAATTTATGTTTTACTGATTTATTATAAGTTGTTTAGACCTTAGTTACCGACATAATAATGACATTCTTAATTCCCAAGGGAATTATAAGAGGGAGTTATGGATTCATAATAGACCTAGTTTTCATTATAAATTTTTGTTTTGTTTATTTATAAACAACATTATTTACATAAAGCCATAGTAACGAAAAACAATAATCCAGCAATACAATTTGAAATGAAAAACAACTAACTTGATCAATTAAAACGAAAAATCATGCTATCAAATACTTGATAAAAATAAATGTTTTAGTTTAATAAATGTTTTAGGTAGTAAAACATAAAATTATTTATGTATCACGTGAATTATTAGATGTCAATTACCTTGTGAAACTTACTAACCCTCGGGCCAGAGGCCCTCGGGTAGTAAACGTTTCCCTGGGTAATTAACATCCTCATAATTACCTTGATACCTAAATAACTATTAAATCAAATTACAAATACATGAATTATCCTTACAATTCAATTGTGTTTCCTTAAATAAATTTGTAATGGCACGATTGACATTCAAATTTTTTCCCGCGATATAACCTAGATTTCAATAAACTTTCAATTTCAAACAAAAATGTACAATAAAGGGCAATTATAATAGTTTACCTTCAACAATCAAAAATTCTAAACTTTAACAATTTTAATCTAATAATTTAATTAAAAAAAAAATTTAACTCGACTCAAACGAGGTTTGTATACCAATGACAACAAATTTCTTTCAAAATACGTACTTCCAATGTTCTTTCATTTTCACCATAATTTACTAGAGAGTAGGGTTGCGTTTCATATGCTATACCTACTCGAAACTGCTATACCATTTTAACAACCTCTAAGATACCATCTTGGCTAGTGATATATCGCTACTATTGCCAGTTATATGTGATATCTCACGTTACCTCATATACCAATAGCAAGGGCTTGAGCACGCGGGTTTGTCAGTTGTCACAACCGTAGATCAAAAAAAAAATTATTATCAAATCAATAAAAACCCCCTATATGGCCCGATTGGTTTCGCACCCGTGGAAACGAGTTTGGATCTGGTTTCCACACCCGTTTGGTGATCCACACCCGTGGATCAAAAATTAAAAAAAAAATTATCAAATCAATAAAAACTGATCCCTCTATGCTGCCCGTTTGGTTGATTGTTGAGTCGAACGATCTATCAAAATTTTCATAAAAAACGTCAATGTTGCATCAAACACCCCCAAACATAAATTTTTGAATAACTGATTTTGTTTAGGATTCAGAAAACAGATGACTGATTTCATTGCAGATATTGTTGAAAATATCGTTCTACAAGCTGTAAAATAAAAGCATATTATCTTGCATCGAAAGAATCATTTAACCATTGGGACAAGTCCATGTCACACCAACAAAAAATGTTTAACTTTCAACCTAACTATTTTACATTTTTATAAAACTTACAGAAATCATTCTCCACAATTAAGCAAATAAAAATGTGTTTTCAAAATTGAGTTTTTGTGTAATTAATTTTCAAAATCTTCGATTATCGTCATTTAGAGGTTGCTTGTATAGTTCCAATTTCAAATATCTGAAACTTAGGGAGCTGCCTGTGGGATCTTGCCACACTTTTTTTACATAAATACTGAACTCATTGCGAACCCAATCTGAAATTTTTTTAAAATAATATATCACATAATATATAATTTTTTCAAAAATTTAAAAAAACATGATCTTTGATTTTTTTTCCCAAAAAAGTTGTAAAATGTTCTTTAAAATGAAGAGTCTAGCAGATCTCTAAGCAGACTAGCCCCAAAATGGCGATATTTCAAGGTTTTGACAATTAATTACACCAAAAAACCAATGAGATACTGAAATATTTGAAAATAGATTTTTACTGATGTAATTATGGATAATGATTTCTGTAAGTTTCGTAAAAATTTAAAATGGTCGGGTTAAGTAACTACCGACTGGTTGGTTTGACATATGGAATGACACCATAGAACATGGATACGGTAAGGATATGAAAGATCAAAATTAACAAGAAAATATTTAAAAGACTGATTTGTAAACCACATCGGGATGTAATCAGTTAGAATGATTTAAGCTTTTGCAGTCTTGCTTTTATGGCGCCACCAATTAGGACAAAGCAAGAGTTGATTTAAACTCACTCAAATTGGTTAGTATCCCTGCGACCCTGCATAAAGCTTGTTATGCTATAGTTTGTCACAACCTAGTTGCATAAAACTATAATGCAGTGTATTTTTGTAAATACATACTACAATTACAAATTTGCTGGTCTGTTCTTCATTATGTTTTCCTTAGTTTATATGCTAATTTAATTTCATTAACATTCACTTATTTTTTCATATTGCATCCTCCATACCGCTGCATGCTCAACTGAAACTCATCACAATTTTCTTTTCTTACCTTCATAATTAAATTACAAAAAAATGAAAATAAAAATTGATTTTGAACTTTGAACTTCTCATTAACAAATTACAGGTGCGTCAATTATAACTATCTGTTTAGTACGTCTAAAGATATTATATTTGTCTCGTCGGTGTGAATAAATGAAACTTTAATTATTTATTACTTTTTATAATTTTTTCCTATTAAATTTTCTAGTACTCAGTTGATTTGTAATTTTTATGTGCAGTAAATTGTAAGATAACAGATAGTTTTATTAGATGTAAGTTTCAGTTCAATGGAATGCTGTTTATGGAATTTTCTTCTAAACTATCGTTACAATTTTATGTATAACCTGATCGATGTTGTGAAATTATAGTTTTGATCTCCAAACCAACCAATCAAATCAATGTTTTTTTCAAAGCTTAAATATAGATAAAAGGAACACGTTTATATTATTAGGATTGCTAAAAAATGTAATGGTAGGAACATACCGAAGTGACATCAAAGTTGAAACCGATAAAACGGGAATGGCGTTCTTCAAAGGGGAAAAAAACGTTAGAATCAACACAAAACAATATTTGTAAAATAAATTCATAGACTGTTGAATAAGCTAAACATAGTTGGTAATAAAATACGACATAAAATCAGAAACAAAAATACTTAGTTATCTCCAGATCGAAGATAAATGAAGTAAATTAATTACAAATTGGTTCATAAAAATATATTTCTCGAATCTGCGATCCTCCACTTCAAAGAAATATCATACTTAATAGTGTAAGATGGTTATGGAAACTGAACTTGAACTCGTTGGACCGGAATCAATTTTCATTCTGTCAAATGTTTTTAAGTGAACTATTGGTAAATAACAAACTCTTTGGGCATATAAATAACAATCGATTTCATAACGCAATTAAAGGAATCTCTCTCTACCACAGAATAAATAAATTGTTAGATTTATGCAGATGACGGACAAACTGCCTCAATTTCTTTATGGAACATGAAAACAGCAAGAACTTTGTTGTGTACATTGTAGCTCTGATCCTGTTAATATTATTTAAAACAAAATGTTTGATTCTGAAATCTCAGCATGGGCGGGCAAAAAAGAGCAATATTAATGGATTATGTCTCAGTCGAAAATGTTTCTTTGGATTTATCTAGCAGTTTTGGTTATTGCTAGCAACTATCACCTGTCGCATATTTATGTTTCAAAATAATTACTATTAACCATTATTCTTTTTTTGATACATCCATTTTCTGGTTTCATGCACTTTGTTCATTTTAATTTTGGTCCATCGAGCCGGATAATACGGCTCGATGGACCGAAACATTAAAAATGTTTTCAATAGTAAAATTGAACCGAAAAATTCAATCTCTGTTTCTTAATAATATCAGTTGTTGGATATTTAACATAGCAAAAAAAATAACCATTTGTTTAAAGGGTTGGTCCAGTTGATACGTTGTCTTACGAAAAAAACTTGTCAATTAAGTAAGATCATAAACGGTTTCCAAAACTGCTTTGTAAATAAGAGTCTGCTATTTATTCTTTCAAGAAGACGGTCACAGTAAAACTCAAACAGAATATTGATTAAATCAAATTTATAGACGTAGATTCTAGTTATTGCTATAGGAACGGTAAGGATAAAATATTCAACTCATGCTTGTAATGAAAATGTAGCTTACTTGGAATGATAACAAATGGTTTTAGAATAAATGAAAATCATTATAATTAACTTTATCAAAGATTTACCGATCATGATTGATTAAAACATTAGCAAGATAAAAATGTGTCTGATAAAACCTTCTCCTAAACTCATTGTTCAATTTTCTTCTTAATAATTCGATAATAAAAAAAATTAATTTCTTTGAACTAAAATGTCGATAAGATTAGAATATAAGTGAGGAATAAATTTTAATTTGTTTGACCTTAATTATTATTTTATATTATATCAGAAGAATGGCCTCATATGATGAGAAGTTAATTCATTATAAATCAATTTACATTAAACAGATAAATTAAACTTAAAAATTAAAACGCCGCTTAGCCGCTTCGGCTTAGTATGTAAAATACCAGAGATTTGAACAGGTATCTCTTATGAGTGTGAGTTCGATTCCCGGTACGAAACACACAAAAAAATTTTTAAAGGAGTTTTTCTGAGAGAAAATAAAAAACGATTTCAAATTGCAAAATTGTGATTTCCAATAGTTATTTAGGCTTATTCGCTCACAAAAAAAACAAAAATTTATATTTTGAAATTAACGATTTTTTGTACATTCGATACAAAAACTGTTGCTTGTAGAGTAGTGTGACCCAACGTCATCGTTAATAAGTAAATGTCCTCTATTGAAGCACAAAAAATGTGTCTGGTATTTTTTTTCAGAGCAAAGTTTTTTTTGCCATTCGTTAAACAGTCCATGTAAATTCAAAACAGTAAAGCTATTTTTCTTTTATATATGTATAATGGAATTTTCTATAACTATATTTTCCATAATCTGGTAATACTATCAGCGTGGTATTACTACCAGTAGATTTGAGCAACTTTTTGTTATAGTGCACAATGAAAAAACTTCCAAAGATTCATAACTTCAAAGATTCATATTCTTACACGTTTCTAAAACTTAAAATAATCTACTTATCATTTAACCCCTTAATGATAGAATAATCTACTTATCATTTAACCCGTTACTGATAGAAACGCTGTATGGTTGAGAGCTAAAACGAGATAAATTGTCACTTTGGTTCTTCAGCAACACCGAAGAAATATGACCAAATTGTCTATCTATTAAACATGGATAGATTTAATGGTTCATTCTTTGAAAATATCCATAATAGGCTTTCATCCAATGAAGACAACCAAAAAGACAAATCTTCAACTATCTTTTTGTAGAACTGTTCTTTTTCGAAATAATCATTTTAATATAGGGTTCAAATTGTGGTATTCAATACTCTCTTTGTTTTCTCCTACTATTTAGCTCAATATTCGCTAGAAAATATTTTGCAATAATTGAGAACGCAATTACTCAACATAATTGCGATTTAATGTCATAAATAAATACAATCCATTTAAAATAATAAAAACGTGCTACCTACATACCAAACGTTTAAATGAATTAGTACTTTGTTTCCTTCTGCGACTTAAAACAATAGATTGGAATGTTAGATTGCAAGGTACTTACCGATTATAACCAAAATTGATTAATTAACAAAAACTAAATAAATCAGTTTGTTTACAAAATTTTTAAACAAATAGATAGAGATAGAAAGCAAAGAAGATGTTATGGTTGATTGATAAGTAAGCAAAAATTCCGTTCAAGACACACGAGAATGATGAGTATTACTTACGTCAACTGCTACTAACTTGTCAAACTGCCATCGTTTTATTATTTTGACTACCACAAAAAAATGTATGGTGTAATTTGCGATTTAATCTCCCGAATTGATATATGTTGAATTAATCAGAAAATAAAATAGCTAAACACATAAGTACTAGATAAATGATAAAAGAATACACTAGGAGATTAATTAAAACTATTTTAAACAAATTTACTGTTATATAATTAGTAATATATTTTGAAGGTGTTTTTATTATTTTCGTGTTTTATTGATGGAATTAACGATTAGGAGATAAGCAATTTGTTTATAGATTTTCCGGTTGATATTAAATTATTTGTTGTTTGACAAATCGTGGATAATAATTTTACAACCTAACTGGATATCACTTGACATTTTTAAGAGTTTAATTGATTATTGTTTAAAATTTTTTAATTACGAGTATACGTAAAATGTAACACACACCCAACAGTTTATTTTTGTTTATCAATTTTGTCAATATTGACAAACAATATAAAAATTATTAGACGTGCTAGAACCAATCACAACTTTAATCTTTGAAGAAATCTTGAACTAATCGAAAATGGGAACAATAAACTGATAGACAGTTATAAAAACATTGCAGTTTGCTATTGATTATATATTGGGGTTTTCAATATTGAGGTGGATTTCCATTTGATACTTCCATTAGTTTTCAGCAGTTCTGAAATTCCTTTTGTATGCTGCAAATGTAATTCAGATTTTCTAAAAAACGCATGGTAAAATTTTAATGAATTGTTTGCATGGTAAAATAAGAACCAAAGTATTAAACTCGGATCTTTTATGCGTATAAAAAATACGCGCGATGAAAATGAAACTTTGAGATGCCGATTAAAATTTATTTAATTATTAAAAAAATATGTCCGTATTCACTGTATTATCTCTTTTGTTTTTCCAGTTTTGGCAAAACGTTATCAAAAAAAATTCGATTAGAGAAAATCTATAATTTCATTCTAGGGTAAACGTATACAAAGGAGGGTAAACCGAGCGAGCTTGTTGCTTAAAATTGTGATATAGATTTACCCGTTTGGTTAATCGAAAAAGGCGTCCAATGTACCGATTTGATCTACACAATTGGAATGACGACACAAATTAGATTAAAACGATTCTTGTGTAACATTCAGAACGAAGTAATTGTTCCTTTCAGCAGACCATTTATATTTTTAGACCAGCTATAGTTCAGCTGCTATCAATTCCATATTAATATATTCTTCAAACTAAATTTGATTGTTATAAATTAATGACCACCTGTAATGTAACCTTAATTCCTTACATTCCAATAACACTCGGCAAAAAATTCAGTAAATCCCCCATTGATAAAAAACTAAATAATAACAAACGCCATATACTAAGCCTATGACATATTTTTTTTTGATATATTACATGTATTAAACACTTTTCACCAGGAAACATGATTATAGCTTGTGTTACCCCAATAACTTTGTTTTAGATAAGAATAAACAGTTTTTTGTTGTTTTCAAAAATTCATACATAAACGAATGTAATCCAAATCTAATTAATTTTAATTGAAATGTTTACTTATTTGAAGTTAAGTTTAACAGTAACTAAATTTTAATTAACATTAAAGCTGTAAAAACACATTGACTTTAGTTGTATGTCAAAGATTAAAGATATTGATGAGTTGCTTTTGTTTTCAAAGTGATAATTGATAAGTGGGCATATAATCACGGGCTTTGATGAATGGCAATTCATTCTAGAATTATAAAACTAAGATATAAAGTTTTGATTAACGAGAAGGATGAGTGATGGGTTGTTATGGTTTGTACCAGGCTTTAATGCAGATAACGCAATGCAACAACAAATACTAGCAGGAGATAGGAATTTAAATATGTATCACAACAACTAACGAATTTCTATTAAGAGCAGGTCTCGCAACAACATACAAACCGAGTTGCGTTCACCTTTAAGATTTTTATTTCAAATTCGAACAAAGAACTTTTTCTACCGCAAAAGTTTCAAAGACCCTTTTGAAGGATTAAGTCTACATGTAATGAACACTGAACCTGATAGTGCAATTACTATCAGAAACATTAGGAGAACTGTGTGCCTTACGAGGTTTAATTCCCACTAGCTTCAATCTTGCGGATTCAGGAATGTATGTCCTCAGTCCAGTACATATGCAGAATTGCACGCAAACAAAATTTACCAGAGAACGGATTCTAATAAGTATGGACCATGGACTTTGACAAAGCCTGAAGACGGGGAAACCACTATGACCGTTAATTTTTCCAAATGTTTTCTTTTGTAATCTTCGAAGCTAGGGAGGGGTATGCAGGAAAAAACCTCAATATTTTGATAATAACTCAAAAACTAAGCAGTCGATAATTTATTGAATTTTTTTTTTTAAATCTTTTTCGATTTTTTAATTCAAACTCAGCAATCAAATTTGCATTTTTTTTGTTTTTGTTCAAATCAAAAATGTGTCGGACAGATTTTGTTCAAATTTGTACGGTTTGAAAAAGAATGATCCCGATGCCAGTATTGTTATAAAAATATATAAAAATGATGACGAAAAAATACCAATTATACCATAATAGTAAATCATCCTATCGAAATACCTAAGAAAAAAGAATCACTACAACGAAAATTCCATTAACAAAGGTTCACAATGTTGAATAGTTATTGCTAGGTGCAAGATAGGTAAGATAGGTGCACCGAGTTTTTTTTGACATACTCCAAATACCATATCATCTGAACATCATGTGGTCGAAGTCCATCAAATAGCATATAATCTGTATGTATTATAAATTTCGATCAAATTATGTTTCGATTTTATAAATTACATCCTTCGATTGTTTGATTATGCGCAATGTGATGTCTCGATATACAATTAAATTCATTAGACCATTGTTTGGAGTATTTTACCTACAAATTTGTTTCAGTGTAATGAATGTAATATGATATTTCGGTCTAGGCAGTAGTTTTTCGATAGAATGAAGTATTTAATGATATGAAATTTGGACGGATAATCTTTCGGTCTACAGATTTTCGCTTATATAGCACGATTGACTTGATGATTTGATTTGTCGATGCTATGATAGCATTGATATCAATGCTATGATATATTTGATATACCATATTTGATGATATACCATATTTTTCGGTGTTATGGTTTATTCATGATATCAAATATTTATGATGTTACGATATGTCAATAATATGATTTTTTTTATTCTATTTTACGAACTTCGACCCATGATATATCATATATATGTCGGCCCATATTATTTTTTAGTCGACAAAGTTCGGTGCAACGATCTAGTCGCTATGATTTTCGATTTTTTGGTTTTTCGATATATAATATTTATTATTTTTCGATTTATTGATGTTTTTCGATGAGGAAAATTGATACAACACGTATTATATTCAACATCCTTATTCAAAATACAACATCTTTATTTTTTGTTCTCCTGCATTTACTAGTAACTAGACGATGAGAGATTTTACAGTCTAGAATACGACTCACTAAAATATGGTCAAAAGAGTGTAATGACGGACTATTTTCAATTTTCGCTCTAAAATAATAGTATTCAATATTCATATTCAGGGAAATTCGTTAATAATTTATTCTCTTAAATTGTAGTAAGCGTAGGGACATTTGTTTGTACTAATGTTGACGGTTTAGTTACGTCACTCAATTTGAATGTCAATAATACATGTTATACATAAATGATTGTTTAATTTGAAAGAGGTAGATGATTAGTGAAAATTGCTTAGAGAGTGGAACAGGAAACCTAATAATATGTGTATATAAGCGATCAAATTGTTTTGATCGAAGATTAGTATATAGATTTAAATCAAGAGATTAAATGATAAAAAAAATGTAAATTTTTTATTATTTTTTTTTTTTTTTTAAGGCGTTCATGCTCCATGTAGGAGCGTTGCCAGGCTAATCAGCTTTGAATATTCACCACGGTCATTCGCAACAGCGACATAATTACCATGGCAGCCGATTTTTTTAAGGTCGTTTATTACGTCAGTCTCCCATTGAAGTCGTGGTCTTCCTCGCGGTATACCACTCCCTGGGGTACTAACGTACATTTTTCTAATCATTCCCGACTGTGAATCGGCTCGTAGAACATACCCAAACCAAGCAATCCTATTAAAACGGATACAACCTATTATATCAGGACCCTCAAGAAGGTCTCTGATCTCAAAGTTATACCGGGTTAGAAGTATAGATACTCTCCATCGTCTGTCTTAAGTGGACCAAAAATGTAGCGTAGGATCTTAAGCTCAAATACAGATAAATGCGATTCGTCATTTTGTGTAAGGTTCCACGTTTGTGACCCATGCATCACAACCGGTCTAATCAATGTTGTCTTGTATAACTTGAGCTTGGTGTTAGTTGAAGCATACGGTGATCCGAGGAGAGGTTTAATTGAGTAGAAAGTTCGATTACCTGCAGCGATTCGAGCTTTAATATCTGTAAGTATGCTGTTGTTTGAGTCAAGCATTGATCCCAAATATTTAAAGGATTCAACTCCCTCAATTCGTTCATCGCCGCACATCAAATCTTTCTTCTCAGCCTCTCTTGAAACATTCATATGTTTGGTTTTATTGTAGTTAATTTGCAGACCAATTTTCCTAGCACCACTCTCAAGCGACTTAAAGGTCTCACTCATAACAGCTTCACTTCGGCCGAGGATGACAACTTCATCAGCGTAAGCAATCATCTGTACTGAGTTTATTGACAAGATATTGTTATTAGTCGGTAGTTTCTTTTGACGGCACACATATTCCAAGGCTAGATTAAAAAGTATAGGAGAGATAGCATCACCTTGTCTTAAACCGGAGTCGACTTTAAAAAACTTTGATATTTCGTTCTCTACTCGTACACAGCATTGAGAGTTCTGTACTGTCATTTTGCATAGTGATACCAGTTTACCAGGAATTTCCATTGACACCAGAGCAGACCATAGAGTCTCTCGTTCGAGAGTGTCGTAGGCCTGCCTGAAATCAATGAAAAGTTGGTGCACAGGTATGTTGAACTCTCGACACTTTTCCAAAATCATCCTTATCGAGAAAGGTAGGTGCTTTATTGCATTTTAATTTTGACAGCGCCGTATCGAATTCCTCTTTGGTGGGTTCGTCTACATGTCCCTTTGACGCACGAATAAGCTTTGCTCGTCGCCCGACTTGTTGCTGGTCACTTAAGTTGAGAGGATTCTCAAAATAAGCGGCCCAAGTATCTAAAATATTTTTAAGGTCTACTTGTAGCTCCCCATTTTCGTTTTGAATAGCAGTCGATCTAGTTTGAGGGCCTTTCTTTAAGGTTTTAACCTGTTGAAAGAAGCTACGCGATTGATGTTCCTTATTGAAGCTTTCAATCTCCTCACACTGTCTCATCAACCATTCTCTCTTCGTTTGTCTACATAGCTTTGTAACGGCTTGTCTTGCCAGTTTATAGTTCTCCTTCGTGGACCTGATGTTGCGTCCTTGTAGACACTTCAGATAGCAATCTCATTTGTATTGAATAGCATCAAGGCCTGCTTGATCCATCCATGGCTTCTGGGAGTGGTTCTGTGGTCGTCCAAGTATTCCCTCAGCAGCGCTTAAAACAGCATCTTTGAGCAAATACCATGACTTATCGATGTCTCCATTAATGGTTTCTGATTTCTCCAATGTTTCGGCAATATGGATTTGATATCTCTTTTCTGTTTCAGCATTCTTTAATGTTGAGATGTTAAAACGTTTCCGTTGATTGAATTTTGGAATGCCTGGATTTGGGAAGTAGAACCCTATCGTTGCACATACAAGGAAGTGATCACTTCCAATGTATGCACCTCTAAAGGATCGCACATCCCAAACGCTCGAAAAGAAACGTGCTGTTACTAGAACGTGATCAATTTGATTTCGAGTGTTTCCATTCGGTGAGACCCAAGTCTGTTTATGAATCGATCGATGCGGAAAGAACGTGCCAGTTCTCAAATTATTTGATAATGCAAACTCAGTCATTCTCTCACCATTATCATTCGAATTCAAATGCAGGCTGTTGGGACCCACCACATTTCCATAAGAGATATCTCTTCCAACCTGTCCATTAAAGTCACCAAGAACCATAATGAAGTCGCGTGTAGGTGTTTGTTTCATAACCTCTTCCAGTGCTATGTAGAAATTATCCTTCTCGTCGACGGTGTTAGCTGCAGTAGGTGCATGTACGGCAATAAGAGAAATATTGTTATATGTACCACGTACACGTAGGTAGCAGATCCTCTCACTGACCGGGATGAATTTCATCACGGCTTCTTGTATGCATGCACCAACAAGAAAACCAGTTCCAAATTTTCTTCGAGAAGGATGACCACTACAGTATAGAGAGTGACTATCCAAATCTTGTTTTCCGATTATCGGCTGTCTAATTTCTTGTAGAGCAATAATATCCATCCTATACCTCTCAGCCTCTGTTTCTAGACTTATAAGAGCATCAAGAGCGCTCAGGCTGCGCACGTTCCACGTTCCGATCCGGTAGTCTGGTCCTTTTTCACGTCCAGTTAAAATTCTGTTGTTTTGTCCGTGTCTGTTATTCTTTTTCTGATAACCAAATTTAACATATTAGTTTTTTCCGGGGTTAGGGTGTTAACCTAAGGCCCAAACCAAATTGTCGTGGATGGGTCCGTTCTGCATATTAAGGTCACCAGAAACAACCTTTTACACGTTTATATAGCGAGCCGCTTGATTCAAGACAGACGCCCGCTCCAAGCAACCTCTGACATGGAGAACAGCCGCTTGAGTCGCATTGGTTGTAAGGCGCCAATTCGCCGTGATGTAGCGTCATTAACTAAATAGTTTTTACTCTGCTTGTCTCCAATACACCAACCTAATTCTGTCAGCATTACCCAGGCAGCACGGCGTGGACGTCGAATTTCGGATTTTTGCTACCCAAATTTTTAATTTTTTATTATATGGAATAAAATTATTTGTTTTAAAATTATGATATCGAAGTTTTTCTATTACTTCGGTCTGAAAGACCTAAGTTTACATTCATGAGCCAAAAGTGAAATTCTTACCCCCACTTTTTTTGGTATTTCTCGACGTTTTAGGACCTACTGATTCTAAAAAAGCAAAAAAAAAAAATGTATGTCTGTCCGTCCGTCATTACCTACGCTGCAGAGAAAACGACTGGAGGGATTTCAAAATTTTTTTTTCTACAAATAGGAATTCACAAGGGACAGGTCCGAAAGGAGGCTGTGTTCGATAACTGTACCGCAAGTGTGTCAAAAAATCATTATGTGTGTCTAAATTAGCAAATTTTCATATTTTTGGCTTAAAAAACGTTCATTTTAAATGATTAAGAGTAGAAACATTAAATTTGGAGAAATCTTGATGGTCGGGATTGGTATGTGAGATCAAATACTAGATTATTGCATTATAAGTTAGTCAAAAAAATGTTGTCAAGTGTGTCAAAAGAAATTTATTTATTTTTTTACCTAATATTTTGGAAAAAAAATAAAATTAATTGTTTGTTTGAAATGAAGTTTTATTATTATTATTGAGAATTATGCCATAATAAGTTTGTCAAAAAATAATGTCAAGTGTGTCAAAAAACGATTTTATTTATTTTTAGCCAATTTTTTGGAAAAAAAATGTTGCTGTTTTTATGACATAAATGTAATTTAAAAATGAAATTGGACATGGATTTTGTAATAATTTTTGCAATATTTTTAGAATTTCGGCAAAAGTTTTAATTGTTGATTTTGTAAGAATTTTTGGAATATTTTTAATTTTTAGAATATTGAAAAATTTTTAATTTTTGATTTTATTATAATTTTTGGAATTTTGAAAAAATTTTCAATTTTTGATTTTGTTAATTATAACAAATATTTTTAGAATTTTGGAAAAAGTTTGAATTTTTAAGAATTTTTGAAATATTATTGGAATTTAGAAAAAATTTAAATATATGATTTTTTTCTAATTTTTGGAATATTTTTGGAATTTTGAAAAAGTTTGATTTTATTTAATTTAACAATATTTTTGGAATTTTGATTATAATTTTCCGGCAACGTATTGATGTTTCGTGTTAGTTTTGTAATAAATTTTTAAACAGATATAAAAAATACTAGTTCTTTAACAAAGAGTTATGTTTGATATACATCGCTGCCCAAAACTAAAAACCATGTCCTCATAAAAGTTTTTTGCCGAAAACTATATCAAAATCCTTAACCCAGACCGAAGTCTTGATATCTCAGAGCTGTGAGATTTCAGCCCCTCCATATTTTATTTATTTGTTTTTACTGTAATCAGTTTTAGTGAAAATTGTTTGAATAAAATGAATCTAAATCAAAAGTTCAAATACAAAAACGTGAAAATAGTTATTCAGGTGAAGTAATAACGAATTCCTTCAACACACTTTTATAATAATTTTTAATTCACTAGACTTGAATATTGAAAATGTTGAATTATATATTAGAGATTTTTGAGCACTTAAACTCAAGCAATTAAATTATTTGAATATTTCAATTTGAAAGTATATTTTGGATTTTTCTCAGAGAAAAACTCCATTTTTCTCTTATACGTGTTTCGGTTCGGGATTCAAACTATCCTCGTCAGTGCCGTGGTTTGAATCCGTTTTGACAGACACGCTTTCCAACTAATATACAGAGGCGATGGTATTTCAAAGTCGAAATATCATCATCATTTAACTACTTTAAGTTGAATTTTTCTCATTGGGTATTTCTGTTTTTTGTAATTCAATTAGCCAATTCTAGTGTATTTTGATCTTATTAACTCTACGAACATATGATTATCATACTCTAACTAAGTTAGCATTGAATGAATAACTTGTGATCTATGAGTTTAGAAGACAATTTCCAACTAGTTGTTGTGACTTACACTGATTAAATTCTAGATGTTATTTGAATGTATATTTACTTTATACGAAAGACAATGTTATACAATACCATCGCCTCTGTAGGTTAGTTGGATAGCGTGTCTGTCAAAACAAAATTCGAACCATGGCATTGACGAGGATAGTTCGAATCCCGATCCGAAACACTTATAAGAGAAAAATGGAGTTTTTCTCTGAGAAAAATCCAAAATATAGAATTGAACAATTCAAATAATTTAATTGCTTGAGTTTAAGTGCTCAAAAATCTTTAATATATAACTCAACATTTTCAATATTCAAGTCTAGTGAGTAAAAAATAATTATAAAAAGTGTGTTGAAGGGTTTCGTTATTACTTCACCTGAATAACTATTTTCACGTTTTTGTATTTGAACTTTTATTTTAGATTCATTTTATTCAAACAATTTTCACTCAAACTGATTGAGTAGCCACTAGAATTAAATCAACTGAGTTTGAAACAACATCATTCATATGCAACATCTCAACAATCAACTCGTCAATAACTCAAGCCAGGATCAACACCACCTCTATCTTACACCTACGTCTATAAATATACATTCAAATAACATCTAGAATTTACACTTTTTATACTCAACGGTTACAGTGACGCTTCATTCCAAGCCGTTACATGTTAAATGCAAATATTCATAAATTTAATGTCAATCAACAAGCAACTTAAAAAGTTTATGATATTGTTGGGCGTTGAAATAAAAATGGTTATTGGCGTGTGGATACATTCGATCAAACTATGAAGGATATATTTCGAATTGACAGACCTAACTTGGTTTTATCATTTCATGATGCTTTTAATAAAATTACGTTTAGTAAAATGAATTAAAGCCTACAATCAACATTTGTTCCACAGGACTGGTTTTGGGAAGAATACAACGTTCAAGAAATATATTAATGTAAGCCTTTTTGTATATTGATTTGTATAATTTTTGGTGATATATTTTTATACTGCTAAATTATTTGCTCTGTTGGCTAATTAAATGTTTCATTACATTATTCTGTGATAAGAGATTTGCAAGTGTAATCCTGTTTGTCATAGATTCAGTTTTCCGGTTTAATATTACAGTTTGATTATTTCTGTAAAAAGACCAAAATCCTTAGAATAGCAGATAGAACTCGATAGTCTGCTCGTCATGAAGCTTGTGACAGCTTATACAAAAATTATGAGCGTGTTTTGAGAAGTTTAAGTACGTATATTCAAAGAAGATGATTTTAAGCAGCTAAGACGTCAGGTTGACCATTTTGAAACAGTTTTTATTATGGAATATTTTGGAATTCAATTTTAGAGCGTTTTCATAGCACAACTAAACAAGCAAAGAGCTTCAGAAAGTAAACACATATTTGGAAAAATTTTTCGAAAAGTATAAAAATTTAATTAACTTCATAAACTCTATTCGAAATTAAAAATTTTTTTAACGGATATGAACGTTTGAAGAGTACGAGTTTATAAAAGTAAGAACTAAAAAAAGCGAACTCCAAGCAGGAGAAACAAAGAGTGAATGAGGTCCCTAATTATTAAAGGTGATAAGCTATGAATAGCAACATTCTTTATACCATACTGGATCGTGTGAAGAGTGAGAGGTAAAAAAGATGCGCTACTAATGCGCTACTACTATGTTTTTTATCATTATGATTTATAATTATATCATATTTTACTTCGGTCTGCAAGACCTAAGTATTACAATCATAAGCCAAAGTGAAATTCTTACCCCCACTTTTTTGGCATTTCTCGACGTTTTAGGACCTACTGATTCTAAAAAAGCAAAAAATCATTATGTGTGTCAAAAATAGCAAATTTTCATATTTTTGGCCTAAAAAACGTTCATTTTAAGTGATTACGAGTAGGAACATTAAATTTTGAGAAATCTTGATGGTCGGGATTGGTATGTGAGATCAAAAACTAGATTATTGCATTATAAGTTTGTCAAAAAAATGTTGTCAAGTGTGTCATAAGAAAGATTTTTATTTATTTTTTTACCTAATTTTTTGGAAAAAAAATTAAATTAATTGTTTGTTTGAAATGAAGTTTTATTATTATTATTGAGAATTATGGCATTATAAGTTTGTCCAAAAATTGTTGTCAAGTGTGTCAAAAGATTTTTATTTATTTTTTTACCCATTTTTTTGGAAAAAAATAAAATTGTTTGTTTGAAATTAAATTTCATTATTATTATTGAGAATTATGGCATCATAAGTTTGTCAAAAAAATGTTGTCAAGTGTGTCAAAAGATTTTTATTTATTTTTGTAACCCAATTTTTTGGAAGAAAAATAAAATTGTTTGTTTGAAATTAAATTTTATTATTATTATTGAGAATTATGGCATTATAAGTTTGTCAAAAAATGTTGTCAAGTGTGTCGAAAGAAATGTTTTTATTTATTTTTTAGCCAATTTTTTTAGAAAAAAATAAAATTAATAGTTTGTATGACATGATATTTTATTATTATTATAGAGAACTATGGCATTATAAGTTTGTCAAAAAAAATGTCAAGTGTGTCAAAAAATGATTTCATTTATTTTTTAAGCCAATTTTTTGGAAAAAAATGTAGCTGTTTTTATGACGTAAATGTAATTGAAAATGAAATTGGACATGGAAATTTTTGAATTTGTTATAGTTTTTGGAATATTTTTGGAATTTTGAAATAGTTTGTATTTATGATTTTGTAATAATTTTTTCAATATTTTTAGAATTTCGGCAAAAGTTTTAATTTTTGATTTTGTGAGAATTTTTGAAATATTTTTAAAATTTTGAAAAATTTTAAATTTTGGGATTTTATTATAATTTTTGGAATTTTGAAAAAATTTTCAATTTTTGATTTTGTAATAATTTTTGCAATATTTTTAGAATTTTGGAAAAAGTTTGCATTTTTAAGAATTTTTGAAATATTGTTGGAATTTAGAAAAAATTTAAATATTTGATTTTTTTCTAATTTTTAGAATATTTTTGGAATTTTGAAAAAGTTTGATTTTATTTAATTTAACAAAATTTTTGGAATTTTGATTATAATTTTCCGGCAACGTATTGATGTTTCGTGTTAGTTTTGTAATAAATTTTGAAACAGAGATTCACAATACTTGTACTTTAACAAAGAGCTAGGTTTGATATACATCGCTGTCCAAAACTAAAAACCATGTCCTCATAAAAGTTTTTTGCCGAAAACTATATCAAAATCCTTAACCGATACCGAAGTCTTGATATCTCAGAGCTGTGAGATTTCAGCCCCTCCATATTCTTTTCATTAAATTTTTCATATGAAATGTATTTATCCGTTTGAATAATTAAGTATATTTATTTTACACCATTAAAATTGTAAATACAAAAGTTAACAATAATATTTATATTAAAAGGCAGCAATTTGTTTAGAGCTTACAGCGGCACAGTGGTTAAATTGGAATTGAGAAGGAAAATGGTTATCAATAGAAGCAGAATGAAATAGTATTTGGAGTCGTAATTAATTATTTAACAGTCACACTGATAGGAATCGAACCGGGGAAATATAGAAAAAAACACAATTTTTGCAGCAAATATTCTAAAAAAAGCTTCTAAAGATTGCCTTTTTAAGTACTTAGAATAATATTATTAAATTTTAATACATTTTCATTCAACAAAAAAATTTTAATTATTCAATTGTGGTTTTTATTTTAAAAGTCATGGTACTCGTATTTTATGAGCGTTTAAGATAAAAATCATAAAAATTTACAACAGAAGAAAATCAAATTATTTTTTTTCAAATTTTTGTCATCAGAAAATATTGATTGATCACTACTATACAGTAAAATTGTTAAAATATTATTATTATTATTATACTCATAAAAATTCTCTTCATATATGCGGCATTTAACTAACAAAACTATCAAACGCATATAAACACCTGAAATATAAATTTCTTTAATATTTTTCTTTTCTTATTCATTAAGTTTAACACCAAAAAATTGTTTATTTAAATTCCTAAATGTTCTTTTATGTTATTTTTTTATATTTAGAAAAGATCAATTTCAATGAACTTTTAAAAATAACAAATAAAATATTTTAGTGTTAACCTGTTTTAGATTCTAAGTGTTCTGGTTGCCCTTAACCAATATACAAAAATATTGTATAGGAAAAAAAACTAGGAATTATCGAATAATCTAATCAAAAAAATTAGAAGAGAAAAAAATTTTTTATTATAAATTTGACAAAAGGAACTGACAAGATTTAAGAAGAAAAGAAAATTTTTGAGAATTGGAGAAAGTGTTTTGTGATTTTGTTTTGATCTAAAGTATATTTTTGATAGTTCTTAGTGTTTTTTCGAATAACTTAAGCAGTTGTCTTTAAAAAAAGATTCGAAGAAGTGACTTTGAACTATCATAATGGCATTAATAAGTCCAGCATAAAGTAACGAGGTAAAATTATATATTAACAATTTACAGAAAGAGATTGTATAGTAGAATTTTTTTACCAATCAATTTTTGACAGATAGCACGCAGCAAGAGATAAAAGATGAGACAAATTTGTTTTGACAATTATGTTAGTTAAATCTCTACTCCTAGTTCGTACCATTTGTTTGTTGTGACATTTGTTTACATAGGCGTCGTTATTTTTATTATAATTATTTTTAATTATTAAAATTTAGTTATACTACCTACAAAATCATTAATATTTTTACTAGTTTTTGGTGTTCTAATATTATTGGTTGAATTTCAACAGTAATTTATTAATTTTATGCGGTTTTTTTGTCCATTTCAATGGAACCCCAATAGTGTTTTTTAATATTTTAATCTGAGACACTGACACTAGTTCGCACATGCGCACTAGACACTATTCGCACATGCGCATATGAATATGCACACAACAACCAATTTTTGTATTCGCTGGTAAAAAATTCTACTATAGCTACGTTATGTTCCTCCCATTTTGATCCCGTTGTAAACCTTAATAAATCGCTTCATAACTGTAGGCTGTAGTTTGAACCGTAGTGAGACCTTAAAAAATACAAACAAAAATTAACCAAAAGTAAACCCTCTAGGCTCAATCTGCAAACCAAATGGTACGTATACCACAAGCTGCATTGAGACACTAGATACTTTACTTCAAACCCACTTTCCGGGCTCAATAAAATGGAGCACGGAAGATAATGCCAACGAAGACGTACGTCTTCTAGATCCTGCAACTAAAAGTAACGCAGATCATTTAACCAACACAATTTTCACCCCCAACAAAGCGAGATGGGCTATAGAATCCTTCGGTCCGTATAAATCTCCAGGAGGTGATGGAATTTTTCCGGTATTTCTGCAAAAGGGTCTAACAATCATTCTTCCATATCTCATGCGTTTGTTCAAAGCAAGCTTTCGCCTTGCTTACATTCCTCAGATATGGCGAGAAACCAGAGTTGTTTTTATACCTAAGCCAGGAAAAAAACCAAATGAAGCCAAATCATACAGACCCATAAGTCTTACATCTTTTCTATTAAAAACAATGGAAAAGATGTTGGACTATCACATCCGTCATGTATGTCTCAAACAAAACCCTCTCAACTCTAGCCAGCACGCCTATCAGACTGGGAAATCTACTGAAACGGCGTTACACAAAATAGTGAAAGAAATTGAGAGCACCTTAAACTATAAGGAGGCACTTGTATGTACATTTATGGACATACAAGGAGCCTTTGACAATGTCCACTTCAATGCTATCATTGAAATGGCCACAAAGAAAAATATAAACCCGCTTATCATTGCGTGGATTATCAAGATGCTACAGAGTCGGAAGATAACGGCTACACTAGGTGATTATTCAGTGACTGTTCTGCATCTAGAGGCTGCCCGCAAGGGGGCGTGCTCTCTCCGCTGCTTTGGCTAATGGTGGCTGATGATCTCCTCACTAAGCTAAATGATTCCGGCTTCAACACTGTAGGCTATGCCGACGACGTGGCAGTCATGGTTAGAGGGAAACATGACTCCATTGTCGCTGGTCGAACCCAGACAGCTCTTAATATTGTATCAAAGTGGTGCAACAGATTGGGACTGTCGATCAATCCCCAAAAAACGAGCATTGTCGTTTTCACAAACAGGAGAAACTACAATTTCGTTTCTCCTGTTCTAAACGGCGATCCAATATAAACATCAAAAGAGGTTAGATATTTAGGTGTGATCCTGGATAGCAAACTAACTTGGAACCCACACCTGAAATATATCTCTGATAAGGCAAACAAAGTTTTCTTCACATGCAGAAACCTGTTTAGGAAAACATGGGGTCTTAGCCCAAAAATGATACTTTGGTTGCACCAAAGTATTATAAAACCAATTCTAACATATGCAGCTTTAGTTTGGTGGCCTAAAACGCGCCAAATAACTGCTCAAAATATGTTTACAAAAATACAAAGGCTTGTGTGTCTTAGTGCCACAGGTGCTTTCAAAACCACGCCAACGTCAGCAAGATTCTTCTAAAGCTTTCTCCATTGCACCTACATGTTAAATCTGTAGCGGTGTTGAGCGTTCATAGACTGTAGCTCACAGAAGGGTTTAAGCCGGGCAATCTAACTGGACACCTTAAAATCCTTTCTGAATTACAAGCTGAACTGCATACATACCATATTTTGGATTGTATGCCAAAAACAATAGATTTAGACAGGCACTTTGATGTCAAGATATTGGCCAGAGATCTTATTAAAAACTACATACGGTCACTGCCACATAACGCCAGCATCTGGTACACAGATGGTTCTCGAACCAACATGGGCACGGGAGCAGGAGTGTTTGGTCCTAGAACAAAACAAACGGTTGTCTTAGGCACCACAACAACCATATTTCAAGCCGAAATTTTTGCCATTAGCAGTTGCGCTTTGATATGCGCTGAAAGAAAATACCAAAATATTGAAATATATATTATCTCTGACAGCCAAGCAGCACTCTTGGCACTAAAATCTACGCGCTTTGATTCAAAACTGGTATGGGAGTGCTACCAAAATCTATTAAAAATCTCGAGCAATAACATAGTAACACTTGTGTGGGCACCTAGCCACACAGGAATACAAGGAAATGTTATCGCTGACGCTTTAGCAAAGCAAGGTGCCAATAAAAAATTTGTTGGACCGGAACCATGCTTTGGAATGGCCAAGAGTTCGCTGAAAAGCACAATCCACACAATGGAACAAGAACAAAATGCTAAATTATGGAGAAGCAGAGAGGGACTAGTACACTCCAAGAAGTTTCTAGGTAACCTACCTGTTTCACCCTTAAAAACAATCGACTTAAACAGAGAGTCTCTAAGAATTTTAACGTGGTGCGTTACTGGTCCTTTAAACCACCATCTTAACAAAATAGGCCTTGTTGTTTCCGACAGGTGCAGATTCTGCTACTCGGACGCGGAAACGATGGAACACGTCATCTGCAGCTGTCCTGAACTCTCTGGGCACAGATACAACCAACCTGGTCATAGAAGACTAACACTTCCATTACCACAAAACGTCACTCCAATTGAGCTAATTAATCTTATTAAAAGTCTCAACTTGGATGACAGAATACAACCAGTAACGGCACAGACGACGACTGACTAATAACAAAATCAGGGTAAGCACAATAGACCTTCAGGTCGCAGTGCTACTTGAATTGTAAGTCACAAGGCCCTCCAATAAAAAAAAAAACCGAAAGTGATGAACTGGTATTTGCTATGCAGAGTTACCGTAAACATTACAAAAACCAAAAAATTTCGTTTAAAATAAATTTCTAAAATATTTATTTTAAGGCTAACCTACCCTTCACCCTCTCCCCGTCCCAATTTAAAATTGACTCCAGATCATTCAAATTTAAGTTCAATCAGCGCAATTTCCAAAGTTTCGTCAATATGCCATGCATTTTTAACACCCAAAAACCACACTCTTACACAGCAATAACTCGCATAGTACTGCTTCAAGTAGTATACGGCTCAGTTCACAAAAGGGTTTCGGTCCATTAGTCCACAAAAGGTTTCTGGTCCGATAAAAGACGTGATTGGACCATTTTTTGCTAATTTGTCGGGTAAATTATCCAGCTAAAGTCTACGCATCTTTCGATTGCACATATTTCAGCCTAGAAGAACCCAGGGTAGATGACCACTAGCTCAAATTATTTGGTCCTAGGTTCATATGCTCCTATGCCCACCCCCTACCTCGGCTTTTGAACCTTTCGCTTACCATTTAATTATATCATGTTCAGATCTGTTCACTTTGCTTTGTTATTCAACTTCGATGTGAATAATTCTGCCTCCCCAGAAAGTTGAATTGCGCTCTCCATCAATGCGACTGCTCCGTACGTGATGGATTGTTTCACTAGATGTTTTGTTATATTGCAAAGCCTCCTCACTCTTGTTTTTAGTTTTAACAACCATTTGTCAACCGCACAGCGTTCCTCTGCTAGTTTACGTTAGTAGTTAGGCAGCTGGATTTGATTGGCAGCTTAATGATTGCTAGCTTTATGTCCGCTACCACTTGTGCTGGCGCATTATATTCTTTGACAGTCCCTCTCACTATTTCTCTTCTAAAAACATTAATTGAGGTTCTCCTCAAATTAAGGTTCTCCACTCCTTAAGGTTCTCCTCTCTTCTCCGATGCCTCAATTATCTCTCAGCGGATCCTATTAAGTCGAGTACTGGTAACCATGACGGGGTAATTACCATAATTTTACTAGATGATAACTCCGGAAAATAAAATGGTGCCATGGGGCCAGAGCAAAAAAACAGCAATGGTCTATACAAGGTTGTATAATTGGTATAGTAACGGACCAATTATGATGACCAGTAGTGCATCAATGGTCGAGTACTGGCTGTCATGCAGGGCCCTTAAAAGTCAAATTTAAATAAATTGAATATAAAGTATGGAGGGGCTGAAATCTCACAGCTCTGAGATATCAGGACTTCGGTCTGGGTTAAGGATTTTGATATAGTTTTCGGCAAAAAACTTTTATGAGGACATGGTGTTTAGTTTTGGTCGGCGATGGATATCAAACATAACTCTTTGTTAAAGTACAAGTATGTTTTTATCTCTGTTTAGAAATTTATTACAAAACTAACACGAAACATCAATACGTTGCCGGAAAATTATAATCAAAATTCCAAAAATTTTGTTAAATTAAATAAAATCAAACTTTTTCAAAATTCCAAAAATATTCCAAAAATTAGAATAAAATTAAATATTTAAACTTTTTCTAAATTCCAATAATATTCCAAAAATTCTTAAAAATGCAAACTTTTTCCAACATTCTAAAAATATTCCGAAAAGCAGGTATTACAAAATCAAAAATTTTAATTTTTCAAAATTCCAAAAATTATAATAAAATCAAAAATTTAAAATTTTTCGTAATTCTAAAAATATTCCAAAAATTCTTACAAAATCAAAAATTAAAACTTTTTCCATAATTCTATTGCAAAAATTATTGCAAAATCAAAAATACAAACTTTTTCAAAATTCCAAAAATATTTCAAAAACTAAAACAAATTCAAAAATTTCCATGTCCAATTTTATTTTCAATTACATATACGTCATAAAAACAGCCACATTTTTTTCCAAAAAATTAGCTAAAAAAATATATGAAATCATTTTTTGACACACCTGACATTATTTTTTTGACAAGCTTATAATGCCATAATTCTAAATAATAATAATAAAATTTCATTTCAAACAAATAATTAATTTTATTTTTTACCAAAAAATTGGGTAAAAAAATAAATAAAAATCTTTCTTTTGACACACTTGACAACATTTTTTTGACAAACTTCTAATGCAATAATCTAGTTTTTGGTCTCACATACCAATCCCTACCATTAAGATTTCTCCAAATTTAATGTTCCTACTCGTTCATCACTTAAAATGAACGTTTTTTAACAAATTAAATTTTAAATGAAATATGAAAATTTTTCTATTTTTGACACACATAATGATTTTTTTGACACATTTCCGGTACAGTTATCGAACACAGCGTCCTCGGACCTGTCCTGGACCTCTTGAGTATACCTATTTTTAGAAAAAAAAAATTTTTGAAATCCGTCCAGAGGTTTTCTAGATTTCGTAGGTAATGTCGGACGGACGGCCGGACGGCCGACGGACAGACATACATTTTTTTTGCTCTTTTAGAATCAGTAGGTCCTAAAACGTTGAGAAATGCCAAAAAAGTGGGGGTAAGAATTTCACTTTTGGCTCATGAATGTAATACTTAGGTCTTTCAGACCGAAGTAATAATTTTTAATGATTTAAAATAAAATAAAAATCTCGAATTAACAAAAATTTAAAACTTATACCAACCGTATAAATATTATCATAGTCTTTCAGCCGAGAAGCGCTAACTAAACTATAGGTGAAACTTTTTCAAATATATATTTAAAAAATGAATTTTACTCGAGTGAATTTTAGCCAAATGACATAGATCGGCCACTTCATGGTTGCAGTAATGGCCCAATAATAATTGCCAATTATTTTTAGTCATTGCTTGGTTATTTAAAATCAAGTGTAGTGGTTATTTTCTATAAACCGTAGATTGACCGATTTATGGTTCCAGGAATGGCCTAATAACAATAGCCAATGTTTCTTTACCATTTATTGGTCAGTGCTTGGCCCTATTTCAGAGTTCGGCAAACCTTGCTTGGGATGCGGTCGAGTGTGATAAAAGTTTAAAGAAATTTTAAATTCCAAAGTAATTAATGTTTTCCCTAATCATAATGCTTACTCTAGGTAAGTTTGAATTATTATTCCATACTAACTTTGCCTTTCTATTTGCAAGCTCCTTCGTTTTATTCTTGTTATGTAAGCTCTAGTTGTTTCTAGTTGCAGCTATGTTGTGGTTGAGTCCCCATTTCTCCACAGTCATTTTCTTTCCACATCTGATGTCTTTATGGTTACGGCCGTCTCCTTGGGTTTTTTCTGAAGTACTTTCCTCAAAATTCTCTTCTTTTCTCTATTTCTACTGATGAAGCTTGCCAAGGGCCATGGACGATGATTGAACAAGCTGAACCAGTAGTTAAGAATATTTCCTTCCACCGATGGTGCTGCCTTTGACATTTCGTCGATTCCTAGAATTTGAAGTTGACCTGTTCCCATATTCAGATTTTAAAAGCTGCGACCTCAAATTTTAAACGATTCTATTCCCTTATATTCTTCCTGGAATTTTGACGAGGAACGTGATAGATCACTCACTACTCTGCTTAACACTCCACGAGCAAAGAACTGTTGTGAGGAATTTTGATATGTCCTCCTATTCTCGACACAAATCCACGCTAGTGGCCACGCTAAAGCTTCCTTTCGCCTCCATTATAGTTAGTATAATAAAAAAAATTAATTTGTGTTTTTTATCACTAGTTTGACGCAGGATGGCTCGCAGTTTCTTATAAGAAATTTAGTAACAATGAAGGATTGCAGCTAAATTGTGCTCGAACAGGTTATTCGTGTTGAGTCATTTTTTTTGTTTGAAAGGTGCTTAGTAAAGTTTTATAATTTATTTTTCCGATACTAACGATTACCAAGGTTCCAAAAAAATCGAAAATGGTTGGGATTAGATCTTCGGCGTCTTGATTCGATTGTCAATCTATATGTTGTTACAGAGAAGCAGCATTTGCCTCTTCATTCGTCAACAACCTTTTCTCTGTAATGAGCACTGTTCATTCCTGATAGTGAAATCACTATCAGGAAATTTATGGGCATTGCATGCCATAAGATTTTTTTAATTTCCAACTAACTCGGGGGTCACTGGTCTGATCAGACAGTGATACGGAACCTGGCGAACCCAAGGTACCCGAGCTATAGTAGGCTCTGGCCTGCTATTGCAAACCGTAAACCTGTTGTCATGTCTAGTGGGAAGGGAAACCTTGGCTTAGCCGCCCGGGTTGCGGGATGGTGCCCTCTTATTAGCACCCCTAGTGGGTACACACTAGAGAGGACTCATGTGGGGTCAAGCCATGAAAAGTACCAACCTCTGGGCACCTGTCGCCCCCAGTTGTATATAGCCTTCTAACATGTATAGACGAAGGCCTGTTGGTGACCTTTATTGCGTCTAAACTCGTGGGAACAAGATGGATAAATATTTTAGTAAAATTTCAAATTTTTTAAAAATTTTGTTTTCACATTATTATTTCTTACATCCTTTCATGAAATATTGGCCTATGTCATATTTTGTTATATGATAGGATTTATTGTTTAGTTACCCATTTATAAAATTATATTTTGATCAAATGATTATATTCGATAAACAATTCAAAATACACATCCAAAATATTTGTGGATTGAATGCCAACCGAGACGCCGTGCCACATCATCTTGAGCACGACAAGCCACATATTCTTCATCTTACAGAAACACAAGTTTCTGAAAACTATCCTTATGACGTAACACTAAATCTCAAATATAGGCTTGAATCAGCTTTTAAACTTCATCTAGGTGCATACATTCATGAGAGTGTTGCGTATAAACGCATTCCAAATTTTGAACTACGTGGTGATGGCTACAACACAGTAGTATTAAAAGTTTGTCTACCTGAAATCTCTTTTTTCACCATAACTCTATACCGGTCCCCAAACAAACATAGTCCCAATATTTTAATGACTTGACTAATGTTGTGGACGAGATTAGAGCACAATTTCAAAATTGTGAGGTTATCGTTACCGGTGACTTCAACGTACACAACAAATCGTGGTTAGAATTTTCCAAAACGACCGACGACGACAACAATGGAAGGCAGGCAGAAATATTTGCCGCATCGCACGACCTGACGCAGATTGTAAAAAACTCAACTTTCACTCCTCGTAATGGTGGTGACAATAGTTTTCTTCTAGACCTCTATCTCACATCTATGCCAGATATTACGAGTGTCGATGTCGATAAGGGTAGTATTGGAAATTCTGACCATTATCTAATCACATTAGTTATCAAAACTGATTTACTACCAACTAGAGTTCCCAAACCCCGTAAAATATTCCACTTTTCAAAAATGGACACGATTGGTCTCCGAAGTTTTTTTCAAGGTTTCCCTTTTGATCGTCATTGTTTTTATACTGACGATGTAAATGTTTCTGCTCAAAACTTTACTGAAACTATTCAATTCGGTATTAACAAATTCGTTCTCTTTTCAATAATGAAACCCAGCAAAAATATTTGTTTTCGAAGGCAGCCAAATTGGCTCTTAGAAACAAACGTAGACGATTTAATATTTGGATTCATAAAAAGAATTCTGTTAATCGATCCTAATATTTAAAGGCCAACAAAATATCAAACCAGATAGTTGAAAACGAAAAGGCAGAGATTGACAGAGCGAAAGCGGCAAAACTTTCGAGTATGTCAATTTCTGAGAAAAGTTTTTACAGTGCCATTAATTCTTTAAATTCTGGTACTAAATCTTCTATCCCCTCTATCATCGATGGTGACTCAGTCGTTACTGACCCTGCAAGAAAAACTACATTGTTCGCGGAACGGTTTGCCTCAAATTCGACAGTTTTAGAAGCTCCAAAAGAAACTCCCCAAATCCAGTCTTCAGAAGTCAATATGAAACAATTACATTTCAAACCCAAAATTGTCGAAAAACTTTTAAGGGGGTTAAACAATAACAAAGCCTTCGGTCTGGACAACATTTATCCTGTTATTCTAAAAACTGTATGGAATATTGTTGTCAAGTTTGGGGCGCTGCATCTGTTACTATCCTAGCTCTTTTGGACTCTGTTCAAAAGCGTGCTATACGAATTGTTGGTGATCGAAATTTAACATTAGATCTTGATTCCCTACAAAATCGTCGCACTGTTGCTGATCTCGTTGTTTTTTATAAATATCGTCACCAGCTGTGCTCGGATGAAATCAGGTCCATAATGCCTCAGACATATGTTTTTTCCCGTTTGACTCGTCAATCGGTTTGTGCAGGTGGTCGGACTGTCGAGATTTCTCACTGTCATAGTAAAAGAATGCAAGGAGATTTCTTTGTACCTACATCGTACAAACCAAATGCTTTGCCCGAATCAATAGTCTCGAAAGCCTTCAATCCACGAAGATTTAAAAAAAGCGTCCACCTATACCTCAAGACGCATGTTGTTGTGGGACCTGGGTCTTAAAAGGTATATATGTGTAGTTGTGACCCATTTTGTAATTCCTACTACACAACACTTCTTATTAAAAAAAAAAAAACTTCAACCTGTGAATTCGAATATGCCATTTCTCAGCGCATTATAAAAGGTGAATTGCACGCAAATAGTTTCACAAGAAGACGGATTCAAACGAGTAAAAATTAGGCACTCTGATGACCCAAAAAGTTTATGTAACCAAGTTAAGTAGTTGTGATTTATTGTTCAAGACGATCGGTCTATAAAAAAATGTTGGTAGTTAGTAGTAGAATGAGCCAATGAGATCGCGGTTGAGAATTGAGGTGAAGTTCAGTTGGTTTCGGGATAAAAATTTTTGTTTTGTAAGAAGTAAGCTTCGGTCGAAAGAGCAGTTTTTGTTTTTGAGGTTGTAGTTGTTGCAAAAATATATAAAAATAAATTTGTGAAAAGAAGAAAAAAACCATATTGTAGTTCTAAAATTGAACATATAATATATGATGTTTTACCCACGCGTTGTTTATTTTATTTTTAAATTTGCTTGTGTCGAAAAAAATTGATCGATAAAATTCACGCCCGCTGGAGCTAGCGCAGAGTGAATTTAGGTTTTGCATGCACCCCTAACTGGTGGATCTTCATGGACCACCAGACAGACCTCCTACGACAAGATGAAATTCGTAATCTCAGGGTTGTGGGTTCGAGCCACACGTTGGGCACCACGTGTTTAAATTTTAAAACTAGAACATGGTTTATTTTTTTTTATCAAAAACTTATTTTTATTTATTTTTGTAACAACAACAACCTTAAAAACAACATCTACTGTTTCAACAAAAGCTTACTGCTTACTTTACTATCAAAAGCTTACTTTACTATCAACCACAACCACTTCTATGCAGACCTACCGTCTGACACTACAGCTACTTAACTTCATAAAATAAACAAATTTAAAAAATTCCCATGACACAAGCCAAAAAGAAAATCGCCAACATAATTTTTTTATATAAAATTATTTATTTCGTGCTTTTGTTAATTCTTTTAAGTTTCCATCATAATCATTAAGCAAAAAAAGAATAGTAAATAAAAAAAGAATTTAGTACTGGCTTCCAGAAAGTGTCATATTTATATCGCAATATTTCAAATAATTGAGTTTTTAGAAACAAGTGGGTTGAGAAATTTTTTGAAAATATTATACAATCATTTCAAATATCTCTACAGTATATTACTATAAGCAATGAGAATGGAAAACGGCAGTACGACTGACACAGAATCTTTCCCATTACAATTACTACATTTAAAAATTAAAATCTTTCACTCGCCTCACTATTGGCCTTCATCTTCATCTTCATTGCTTCGTAGTTTAGCCAATCATAATGAATAAGCTATAAATTATATAATATAACACCTAATCGTTGCGCCAATTGTCCCGGTGATTGTTCAATATAAATAATTATACAATACAGCAATCAAAAGTTGCGCCAATGGTCGCCAGTCGCCAAGTCGAATATGAATAATACTACGGTACAATAATTCAAACATTGCACAAGATCGGTAACCTAGTGAGGAATTTTGATATTACTTCGAAGTCTCGACATGTGAATGAATTCTGCCAACTTTTACTTTAGGTTGCAGTATCATAAGGCAGTTAACCGTCTAATTTTCGTCGCACTCTACCACCATAAATTCAGGTTTAAAGTGAAGGTCCTCGAATGCAATCTTGTGAACACAGTCTTAACTAGTTGGATCACCAGCCATTTTCTATATGTTTCGCTGCTTTCTTTACTATTAAACAAATAGTTGTATGAAGTTTATAATTTTCCAAGCTAAAAACTACTAAAGTACTCAAAAAACAGTTAATTTATAAATCTGCGATTAAATTATTTTTTCATTTATAAAAAAAATTTCTGGTTTAACTGGGAAACAAACTTTTTTCATTTCATAATATAAACTTAATCAACACAAATTTCTTTGTTTAAAATAATAATTGTACACACAAAGTGGTACACACAATATTTTTTTTCTATTTTCTATTTTTTTCTACACTCCCAGACTAATTTGATTTGATTTTAATAAAAAAAAATATTGCGACGCTGATGCATAGGCTGACTTCACCACAGCTCTGGAAACAGTGTTCTGGATTTATAATGAGCTAATATCCATCAAATACTTTAATTAAAAGCTAACCAATGTTATAGACTTTTGGTGACATTTTATTTAATCGTTTGCGTTTAATTTGAAAATTTTCTTTAAATTCGTTTCAATCTTGTAGCAATACTAGGTCATTCAATAAGTCCGTAGGATGACACATAGATGGCGTTACTAGAATTTTTTCCATATGATTTTTATTTAGTACTAACCTTCAAACGATACGTGTATAAATTTGACAGCAATCTGACTATTTATTCGTGAGTTATAGCATTTTGTGTGAAGCAACTTTTGTTTTTGAAAAAAAATGGAAAAAAGTGAATTTCAAATTTTAATAAAGCATTGCTTTTTGATGAAAAAAAATACAGTGGAAACCAAACAATGGCTTGATAAACATTATCCAAACTCTGCTCCATCGAGACAAATGGTAGAGAAGTGGATGGCTGAATTTAAATGTGGTCGTACCAGCACAAAAGATGCAGAGCGCAGTGGACGTCCAAATTAGGCTGTTATTCCAGAAAACATAAAAAAATCCACAAATTGGTTATGAACGATCGCAAATTGAAGGTGCACGAAATAGCTGACATTGTAAAGGTAGCAGATGGTAGTGTTTTTACCATTTTACATGAACATTTGGGTATGCTAAAGCTCTATGCAAATTAGTTGCCGCACGAGCTCACAGTCGACCAAAAACAACAACGAATCGATGCTTCGGAGGAGTCTTTGGCACTGTTAAACCGCAATAAAAGGGAATTCTATCGTAGATATGTGACAATGGATGAGACATGGCTTCACAATTACACACCAGAATCCAAAAGACAGTCAGCTGAGTGGACAGCAGTCGACGAACCGAATCCAAAGCGAGCAAAGACGCAACAGTCGGCCGGTAAGGTGATGGCGTCTGTATTTTGGGATACGAACGGAATAATATTCATCGACTATCTCCAAAAAGGAACCACCATCAACAGCGAGTATTACTGTGAACTTTTGGATCGATTGAAGGCTGAAATCGCAAAGAAACGGCCACATTTGCAAAAGAAAAAAGTGTTGTTTCACCAAGATAATGCACCGTGTCACAGATCGATGAAAACGATGGCAAAATTGAATGAATTGGGCTTTGAATTGCTGACCCACCCACCATATTCTCCAGATTTAGCCCCCAGCGACTTTTTCCTGTTTTCAGATCTCAAGAGAATGCTTGTTGGAAAGAAATTTAAGTCCAATGATGAAGTAATCGCTGAAACTGAGGCCTATTTTGACGAGAAAGAGAAATCGTACTATAAAAGTGGTATAGAAAAGTTGGAAAATCGCTATACTCGTTGTATCGCCCTCGAAGGCAACTATGTTGAATAAAAAAATCGAGTTTTGTCAAAATGTTGTTTTTTTCTTACTTATCCTACGGATATAAAATTTCAGGTACAATTTTTTCTATCTAGTTTTCATAAAAATTATTTTTCATCAAGTATTCATTTCACAACTCAATAAAAAAGTTTTGTTTTTTCATTATTATTATTAAGATTTTTTTTTTCATGTTATTATGATTACATTTTTAAAATTTTTTAAATTATTAAGATTTCATTTTTAATTAATCAAGAATTTAAATAATACTGTTTGCCTATCAAGATAAAATAATTGATGTTCTTTAAGTTTATTTAAGTAAGTTAAACACACAATAGTAATATGAAAGTGTAATTTCACATTGTGTGATCCTTAAACATTTGCAAGTATTGTGTCAAAGTTGTAGTGAAAAGGGACTCTATAGTACGAAATAATTAATGTTTATTTTTAATTATTCACATTAAAAAGCAACGAAAATATTTTAACAAAGAAGTTTTAAAATAACTATATATCATACATAATTGTTTTATTTACTGATACCTGTTAATAAGCGTAAAATTTGAAGAAGTGATCTGTCATATGTTGACATGTATAATTTAAAGTTTGGCAGCTTCATTGGATAAATTTACGGAATACCAAATCTCATCCCAGCAATTCTCATCGCCTCTAGCAGTATCAGGTTCTATATTTGATATAATTAGCGAGAATGACTAGCTATTAGGACACGCAGAAAATATAATATAGTGCAGATATTTATCAGCTATAGACTTCGTAGTTTTAATAATAAAAATATTAAAGCAAGCAGTAGTACCCCAACAAACATAAATTCTGTTGTACGAGAAAAAGTAAAAAAAAATTTAACCGGAAGTGAAAAACCGGAAGTTAGGATGCAGAACTGTTGTAAACCGTACAAATGCTTATGTACCAAGATTCATCCAATTAGATTATCAGGTACAGATGTTATTGAAATTTCAAAAAAACAGGTGTTTGGGACACCCCCCACCACTTTGTTCACTATCGCTCAAAAACTAATCAGTTCCTTGCCATACATGTTTGCATCTTTTCCCAAAGTATCATCAAAATTCATTCACGAACGAATGCTGTGTGCTCCCAACAAACATTGAAAAAATGATGACACAGTAAACAGGTGTTCGGGAGGCCCCGTACCACTTATCCCAATATTGTCCAAGAACTAATCAGTTCTTTGTCATTTAAACATCTTTTTCCAAAGTGTCATTAGAATTGATTAATGAATAAAGTCTGTATGCTCCCAACAAACTTTAAAAACAAAGTGTGAAAAGTCAGCAGTTGCATGGTAGACCCCCACCACTTTGATCAATGTGTCCCAAAAGGTGATATTTATCTTCTCACACTAACTGGATCCTTTTTCATAAGTTTCATCATAATCATTTCATTATTGTAGGCTGTAGTGTGCATAAAGACACTGAAAAAAATTAAAAATTTACAAAAAAAAAATTTTTTCCGGAAGTGAAAAACCGGAAATTGGGATGCAGAACTGTTGTGAACCGTAAACCGCAAATGCTCATGTACCAAGTTTCATCCAATTCAATTACTAGGTACAGATGTTGTTGACCTTTCAAAAAAACAGGTGTATGGGACACCCCCACCACTTTGTTCACTATCGCTCAAAAACTAATCAGTTCCTTGCCATACTTGTTTGCATCTTTTTCCAAAATGTCATCAAAATTCGTTCATGAACGAATGCTGTGTGCTCCCAACAAACGTTGAAAAAAGTGTGACACATATTGTCCAAAAACTAATCAGTTCATTATTACTTAAATCTCCATCTTTTTTCAAAGTGTCATTAAAATAAATTAATGAATGAAGTCTGTATGCTCCCCAACAAACTTAAAAAACAAAGTGTGAAAAGTCAGCAGTTGTATGGTAGACCATACTGTGAACCGGAAGTGACAAACCGTAAGTTGGTATGTAGAAATATTGGAAACAGTACTAAAACCTTATATACTATGTTTCAATAATATCATAGTCCGGGATCAGAAGTTATTCAAGATTTATACTTAGAGGTGTTCGGGAGACCCCCCGCCTGTCCAAATTTGAAATGAATCCAGATCTCCATTTTCAAGTGACCCTGTATCATTTGCTAAAGTTTGATCAAGATCCTATCCATAAAACTCAAACATACACACAGACGTACCCCAAAATTTGTTTTGGCTATTTAGATAGAGGATGGTCCAAAACAAAAGAAAAAATAAAATTTGGGGTATGTAAGATTTTTTTTTCACGATAGATTGCATTACTTCACACAATTTAAAATTGTGGTGAAGTAATAAATACTTTAATTTAGACAGTTTTGTTTTCTACCATAATTATCGCGTCGCGTTTTTGTAAGATTCTACAAAATTATTTAATTTTACAAAACAAAAATTTAACTTTAAATTTTATTTAATTATCAAAATCTATAAAACAAAATTGTGAAGGTCACAACAATTTACTCACATTTTAAAATCCAAAAGAAAATTATAATATCCATATTTAAGCAACTTATTGTTTTTGAATAATTCACGTGGACTGCTTATCTTTTAAACATCACAACAAAGTTACCCTTTTACCAAAAGCACAAACAAATATATAGAACTTTTTCCTTAAACGTCAAATCGTTATACCACTAACAAGAAATCAGCAACTATGTATTAAAATTTACTTGATTTACAAGTAACAACAATCATTTAAAGTTTTTGAAATCCAAAACAAATCACCAATGCCAATTTTTCTTCGGGAAAAAACCTCTATTTAAAATATACCATGGAGGACTGCATTAAGATAAAAACAAATACAAGAATAAAAAGACGATAAGTGGTGTGTCTCGGATAAATTGTTTGAATACATTGATTCAAGAACGAGATAAATCGCATTAAACGTGTTGGTGAATAAGACAGTGTTTCAACAAATGAACTTTTATAGGGGCGAACAATTTTTCATTTTCATCAATCGCCGGGACTATTGGCGCACCGTTTATTAATTATCGACGAGATCATTAGTTTGTAGTGGATTCACTACTTTTGAATAACCTTACCCGAAGGAATAAGAGTTGGATTCTGTACAATCCTGGGACGAGTGTAAAATTTTAATTTTTAAATGTATTGATTGTTGTCGAGGTGTATGTGTGTGTGATGATCTTCGTTCTTCTAACTTTTGGGGTCGTCCGAGTTTCTTTTTTGTAATTATTTGAAACCGTTTTTTTTAAACTTTTGCGTGCAATTCTGCATTTGTACTCGACTAAAGAAATTTTTATTATGGTCAAATTCAAAGACTGGAACTAGTTGGATAATCTCAAGGCACGCAGCTCCTTTAAAGTACCTGATAGTGATTTAACTATCATCAATGCACAGTGTTCAGACTCCATACTTTATATTCCTAGTATTGTCTTGTGACATAGTTTTACCACCGAAACTATTCTGTTCCTCGCCTCAACAATGCCAATTTCTGCTGCCACCAGAGCTGTATTGCTCCCCGCTTTGATAATGCTTTGAACAACTGGCACGCTCACATCATCGGCTTGACGAGGAGACCTGCTCTTACGACTACCGATTGTGTATATTCTGTATATTCTTCTACTAAAAGAGTCACGAATCAAAGGTTTGTACTTTGAAATCACGTAATATATTGTTTATTTCAATAGCGAAAATAGTTTGTTGATAAGAACTGAGTATGATGGAGTAGAGATAAGAATTGTGACTTCTAAAGTTATAAATGTCAGATTTTGGTTCATAATTCTTTTCTGTTTATTTCGCAACTAGTTTACCATATTCGTTCGAGAAGCTTTTGTCAATTATCAGAACAGTGATTATGCATTCTGAAACACAAACAGATGTGACTCGTTTTTATAAGGCTTCATAATTATGTAAGGGCTATTTAGTTTTAAATAAGAAATATTTATATTGCATGATAAAATTTCTCATAGTAGCAGACAGTTATTTAATAAAAAACTGTTATCTATAGACAGATTTGATTTGTTTAAAGAATGTTTAACCACTTTTATGATAGTTTTAATTTTCAATTCTCCGTTCAATGTTCCATTGTCTGTTAAAGCGTATTTTTATTGCCTTCTAGAACCGGAATCAAAAAAGTACAAAAATAATACAATATTTATCAGAGTTTCTGTATCAGCAATTTAAATTGACATCATATAGAAATTGAGTCACAACTAATTACTTAATTAGTTGATCATATCTTCAATTATGCATATATGACGCGTTCAAAGTAATTAGAACAAGTCAGAGTTGTATTGTTAAATCTTATATATACTTTAAAGGCTTTAACTATTGACACATTAATCTCGTAGAAAAAATTAAGTTTTATAATTAACTTTTAACAAGATCAAAATTAAAATTATATTTCAATTAGTGTCAGAGTTTTAAATTTTTAATGTTAATATTGTATATCTAGACCAATTCATATTTCTCGAATTATGAGAAATGAGATAGGGTTTTCACCATTATAATTTTACCCATTTTTAATTTCAACAGAATAACTTTATGTGATTTAAAAATTGTATACCTATAACTTATTGATCGTTTATGAATCACAAATACAATTTTTAAAATGAGAGTATTAACACTTAAATATTGTGACTCACACTCTTAAGTTTGATTGATACTAATGACACAAATAATGGGCCTAAGTGACATCAAACTCATTTATAAATAATATAAATTAGTCTATTTATCAATGCTGTTAGCGGACAAGATCCATGGTATTATTTGATAAATTATATAAGAAACATCAAGCATATAGGGAATGTGAATGTGATGGAACGCGAGTAATAATTTTTATATACTGTAATGAGTCAAGTTCGTGAGTTAGAATTGTACTCTTAAAAATGGTTCTTCCACGTATCATATTAAAACGTAGATATTAAAAGCAGTGTGGTATGTTCCACCCCAAACGCGAAAGCAATAGAAAAATCTATTCTCTTATTAAATACTTATGACATCGTCTTAGAAGTCCCAATTGATTAAGAAATTGTTCAGTTAGGTTGAAGATATTAGTACGCCTAAATGTTGACTATTTTTGCTCAATTGCTCAATCATATCATTATATCATCGATTCATTTCGTAACATGAATTTTAGTTGCTTGACTATTCGATCTGTGTTGTTGTTATATTACTCTCTTCTGCATCTGCCTTCCACAAATAACGTTGGCAGCTCATATATTTTGTCAAAAACCCAAGGTAAAACAATTCGTATTGCACTTTATATATGAACAGCTTTGACCGACCAATAAGTTGTCGAACAATTTTGATATATCAAGTGCAATACTATTATATACTTCCACACACCGTATGGTCTTACATTTAAAAATGTTAGATAAGTCAAACTAGGTTACAGAATTATAATTGATGTATGGTTTAAAAACTTTTCCTACAGATTTTGGTCTGTAATTATCATTCAAATGTTTACAGTTTCCCTTGATCGTATATCTTTTATTCCATTTTCTTTATTTATGCAAATACAATAACTCTCACAATTTAAAATTATTTCAAATATTGGCGCCACAAGTTAAAACTTTTTTTACTAGTCATTCATTATGATGATCATGATGGTCTTCATTTTCTTTGAGTTATTAATTTGATGTCTTATGTCAAACTTGTTAAAAATAAATTAAATATTTATGCATACGAACAAAAAAAATTTTAAATGAAAATGGGTAAGCAATTATATTAAATTAAATTAAAACACGTTTGAGTGAAATAATTCAATTAAATTAACTGCATGTCATCTTATTCCTATCACGAATCGTACTAAGAAGATAATGATGAAGAATAAGTAATAAAAAAATCATAAAATTACATAATCTAACTATATATGAAGATTATCTCAATAAGATGGTGATTATGAAAAGCTTAAAACTATTTAATCTTACAACCACCTGTTTCAATGTGACTTATCCTACCGTAATCAACTTATTTTCGTTATCCAAATATCTTATCAAAATTATCCACGACTGTTCTATATTGACAGTCTTAAAACGTTAATCAGTTATTATGGAAAGGAAAGTTTACAGTTGTTGAGAATTTAATTTATTTTTAAATGGCAAATTGTATTTGCACTTATCACACGTGATAAGCATCGGAATTTTGGGAAAATCCGAATTTTATATATTTTTTAAGGATTGTTTACAGTTGAAATTAAACGTGATTTGTTTTGGATTATTCGATAGGGATTTGATTGAATTTGAAAAAGATTACAGGTTGAATGACAGAATTTCTATTGTTTAGTTGTTGTTATGTATGCTATTGTTATCGCTATGCTATATAAAAATATCTAATTGAGCAATCTAATTGAAGCAATTTTACAAAATTTCAACAAAATCTTATATGAAATGGAGACGAAACATAGAACATTAAAAACTTATGTATAAGTAGCATCGGATAGTATAAATGTATAATATAAATGTATAAATAAATAGCATCGGATTTATGGGTTATATCTTATAGTTATCTATTTTTAAAAATCAAATTCAAATCCTTCATCAATACCTCAGGACGTATGTTGTTATGGGACCTAGGTTTTAAAAGGTATCTTTGTGTTGTTGTGACACATGATGTGTTTCCTACTATAAAACATATAAAAAAAAACAAATAACATAAGCTATAGCACCATTTAGTGGCACTCCCACGATCGAAATTTTCAATCTACACCAAAAAAATTTGGTAGATCTCTATGGAAAAAGATTATATCTAAGATCGGTCCGTGAGCTGGTCAAATTCAGCCTGTGGTTAAGAAGTTAGAGCCCTAAATTCGAATGAATTAAAGCTTTATAACGATCGTTTAGATCAAAAAAATTTTTTTAAAAGCCGGATCTGCAATAAGAGACTTTTGAACAATGGAGTTTGAAATAAATCAGCCTTTGTCTAGCGGATATAGACTTTTTTACTTATACCGTATACCAGCAGCCAAATTCTGTAACTGTGAAGCGGTGAAGTGATAAAAATTTCTTCGTTTCTTTTCATTAAAAAACTTATCACTTCACCGCTTCACAATTACAGAATTTGGTTGCAGCTATCGGTATTCTTTAATTGAAAATTTGGAATGCTTTCTGTATCAGATTATACTTTTGGAATCGTTTAAGGATTTAAAACTGAAATCCTTTAAATTGAATTCTCTTTGCTATTTGTTTTCAAAATCGGTTTGAGCTCTATCTTCAATCGCCAATTAATGAAATAGAAAATGAAAACATGCATCATTTTCTGCCCTAGCAATTTTATATCCAACATCCACCATACTTCTTTTTCCACTTCTTTTTTCCATCCTTCAGCTGCTCAGATCTACACATATGTTTTTCTTCTTGTTGTACATTTCTTCTTGTTGTACATCTAACATTTCATATCACTGCAAAATTAGTTCTTCGGATATTAGGAAAATTTTACTTCCAATGTCGATTATTATGATAACTGTGTTATCTAACTTACTTGCGTTTCCGGTATAGACTACTTTAATTACTCAAAACATATAAATTTGTATCATCACATTGAGGTTTACAGGAGCATTGAAGTGCGCTATATGAAAACTGGTTGCTGCATCAGATAAATAATACCTTTGTAGACTTTGAACTCTATTTTCAATTTTCAATTTTCAATTTTCAATTTTTAATTTTTAATTTTCAATTTTCAATTTTCAATTTTCAATTTTCAATTTTCAATTTTCAATTTTCAATTTTCAATTTTCAATTTTCAATTTTCAATTTTCAATTTTCAATTTTCAATTTTCAATTTTCAATTTTCAATTTTCAATTTTCAATTTTCAATTTTCAATTTTCAATTTTCAATTTTCAATTTTCAATTTTCAATTTTCAATTTTCAATTTTCAATTTTCAATTTTCAATTTTCAATTTTCAATTTTCAATTTTCAATTTTCAATTTTCAATTTTCAATTTTCAATTTTCAATTTTCAATTTTCAATTTTCAATTTTCAATTTTCAATTTTCAATTTTCAATTTTCAATTTTCAATTTTCAATTTTCAATTTTCAATTTTCAATTTTCAATTTTCAATTTTCAATTTTCAATTTTCAATTTTCAATTTTCAATTTTCAATTTTCAATTTTCAATTTTCAATTTTCAATTTTCAATTTTCAATTTTCAATTTTCAATTTTCAATTTTCAATTTTCCATTTTCAATTTTCAATCTACAATTTTCAACTTTCAATTTTTAATTTTGAATTTTGAATTTTGAATTTTGAATTTTCAATTTTCAATTTTCAATTTTCAATTTTCAATTTTCAATTTTCAATTTTCAATTTTCAATTTTCAATTTTCAATTTTCAATTTTCAATTTTCAATTTTCAATTTTCAATTTTCAATTTTCAATTTTCAATTTTCAATTTTCAATTTTCCATTTTCAATTTTCAATCTACAATTTTCAACTTTCAATTTTTAATTTTGAATTTTGAATTTTGAATTTTGAATTTTCAATTTTCAATTTTCAATTTTCAATTTTCAATTTTCAATTTTCAATTTTTAATTTTCAATTTTCAATTTTCAATTTTCAGTTTTCAATTTTAAATTTTCAATTTTTTATTTTAGAATTTTCAATTTACCAAGGATAAGCTTTTGTTTAAATTTTTTTATTTTAATTTACGAGTGTGACAACTGCAAGTACTCTAGTCCCTGCTATTTGACTGACATACGAGTAAACGTGAGGTTTCACAAGCCAAAGACATATATAAGGGTTGTTTACTGATGAACCGTATTCAGTCAACGGCGGCATGCCTAATTTTAGCTATAATTCATAGCTTCCGGAGTACGTTGGATAAAGGGTTGGGGGGTCCACCATACAACAGGTAGTTTTTCCTACCATGTTTTTTATGTTGGTTGGGAGCATAAAATATTCGTCAACAACATCTGTATCTGATAATCGAATAGGATGAAACTTGGTACATAAACAATTAGTACGGTTCAGAACAGTTTTGCATCCCAACTTCCGGTGAAATTTTTGTTTAACCTTTTCGCGTTCTACAGAATTTATGTTTGTTGCGATACTACAGCATTTTTACTTCACCACAATTTTAAATTGTGTGAAGTAATGCAATCTATCGTGAAAAAAAAATCTTACATACCCCAAATTTTATTTTTTCTTTTGTTTTGGACCATCCTCTATCTAAATAGCCAAAAAAAAATTTGGTGTACGTCTGTGTGTGGGTGGGTGGGTGAGTTTTCTCCATAGGATCTTGATGAAACTTTGGCAAATGATACAGGTTCACTTGAAAATAGAAGATCTGGATTCATTTCAAATTTGGACAAAATGGCGGGGGGTCTCCCAAACACCTCTAAGTTTAAATCTTGAATAACTTCTGATCCCGAGCTATGATCTTATTGAAACTTAGTATATAAGGTTTTAGTACTGTTTCCAATATTTCTGCATACCAACTTCCGGTTTGTCACTTCCGGTTAAAAAGTTTTTTTTTCGGGTGTTTATCCCTACTGTAGGCTACAATTACCGATCGATTTTCATGAAACGTTGCGAAAAGCTTTAAAATAACATGAGAAAGATTTTATCAGCTTTGGGAGCACATTGGATAAAGGGTTGGGGGTCCACCATACAACAGGTGGTTCTTTCCACAAAGTTTTTATGTTTGTTGGGAGCATAAAACATTTATTCGTGAATGAATTTTGATGAAACTTTGGAAAAAGACGCAAACATGTATGACAAAGAACTGATTAGTTTTTGAGCGATAGTAAACAAAGTGGTGGGTGGTCCCTAGAGCACCTGTTTTTTTGAAAGCTCTATAACTTCTGTACCTGATAAGCGAATTGGATGAAACTTGGTACATGAGTATGTAGTACGGTTTAAAATAGTTCTGCCTCCCAACTTCCGGTTTTCCACTTCCGGTAAAAAAAATTTTTTTGTACTTTTTTGAAGTTTTTTCAGTGTCTTTATGCACACTACAGCCTACAATAATTAAATGATTATGATGAAACTTATGGAATAGGGTTCCAATCAGTGTGAAAAGATAATTATCATGTTTTGGGACACATTGATCAAAGTGGTGGGGGGTCAACCATACAAATGCTGACTTTTCACACTTTGTTTTTAAAGTTTGTTGGGAGCATACAGACTTCATTCCTTAATTTATTTTAATGACACTTTGGAAAAAGATGGAGACTTAAATAACAAAGAACTGATTAGTTTTTCGATAATATTGGAATAAGTGGTGGGGGTCCTCCCGAACACCTGTTTAATGTTTCACACTTTTTTCAATGTTTGTTGGGAGCACACAGCATTCGTTCGTGAACGAATTTTGATGACACTTTGGAAAAAGATGCAAACATGTATGGCAAAGAACTGATTAGTTTTTGAGCGATAGTGAACAAAGTGGTGGGGGTCCCTAGAGCACCTGTTTTTTTGAAAGCTCTATAACTTCTGTACCTGATAAGCGAATTGGATGAAACTTGGTACATGAGTATGTAGTACGATTTACAATAGTTCTGCATCCCAACTTCCGGTTTTTCACTTCCGGTAAAAAAATTTTTTTCGTACTTTTTTGAAGTTTTTTCAGTGTCTTTATGCACACTACAGCCTACAATAATGAAATGATTATGATGAAACTTATGGAATAGGGTTCCAATTAGTGTGAGAAGATAATTATCATGTTTTAGGACACATTGATCAAAGTGGTGGGGGGTCTACCATACAAATGCTGACTTTTAACACTTTGTTTTTACAGTTTGTTGGGAGCATACAGACTTCATTCATTAAATTATTTTAATGACACTTTGGAAAAAGATGGAGACTTAAGTAACAAAGAACTGATTAGTTTTTGGATAGTATTGGAATAAGTGGTGGGGGGTCCTCCCGAACACCTGTTTAATGTGTCACACTTTTTTCAATGTTTGTTGGGAGCACACAGCATTCGTTCGTGAACGAATTTTGATGACACTTTGGAAAAAGATGCAAACATGTATGGCAAAGAACTGATTAATTTTTGAGCGATAGTGAACAAAGTGGTGGGGGGTCCCTAGAGCACCTGTTTTTTTGAAAGCTCTATAACTTCTGTACCTGATAAGCTAATTGGATGAAACTTGTTACATGAGTATGTAGTACGGTTTAAAATAGTTCTGCCTCCCAACTTCCGGTTTTTCACTTCCGGTAAAAAAATTTTTTGGTACTTTTTTGAAGTTTTTTCAGTGTCTTTATGCACACTACAGCCTACAATAATGAAGTGATTATGATAAAACTTATGGAATAGGGTTCCAATAGTGTGAAAAGATAATTATCATGTTTGAGGACAAATTGATCAAAGTGGTGGGGGGTCTACTATACAAATGCTGACTTTTCACACTTTGTTTTTTAAGTTTGTTGGGAGCATACAGACGTCGTTCATTAATTTATCTTAATGACACTTTGGAAAAAAATGGAGACTTAAGCAACAAAGAACTGATTAGTTTTTGGATAGTAATGGAATAAGTGGTGAGGGTCCTCCCGAACACCTGTTTAATGTGTCACACTTTTTTCAATGTTTGTTGGGAGCACACAGCATTCGTTCGTGAACGAATTTTGATGATACTCTGGAAAAAAATGCATGGCAAGAAACTGATTAGTTTTTGAGCGATAGTGAACAAAGTGGTGGGGAGTCCCTAGAGCACCTGTTTTTTTGAAAGCTCTATAACTTCTGTACCTGAAAAGCGAATTGGATGAAACTTGCTACATGGGTATGTAGTACGGTTTAAAATAGTTCTGCATCCCAACTTCCGGTTTTTTACTTCCGGTAAAAAATTTTTGTTTGTACTATTTTGAAATTTTTTCAGTGTCTTTATGCACACTACAGCCTACAATAATGAAGTGATTATGATGAAACTTATGGAATAGGGTTCCAATTAGTATAAGAAGATGATAATTATCATCTTTTGGGACACATTGATCAAAGTGGCGGGGGGTCTACCATACAAATGGTGACTTTTCACACTTTGTTTTTAAAGTTTGTTGGGAGCATACAGACTTCATTCATTAATCAATTCTAATGACACTTTGGAAAAAGATGGAAACTTAAATGACAAGGAACTGATTAGTTTTTGGACAATATTGGGATAAGTGGTACGGAGTCTCCCGAACACCTGTTTACAGTGTCATCATTTTTTCAATGTTTGTTGGGAGCACACAGCATTCGTTCGTGAACCAATTTTGATGACACTTTGGAAAAAAATGCAAACATGTATGGCAAAGAACTGATTAGTTTTTCAGCGATAGTGAACAAAGTGGTGGGGGGTGTCCCATACACCTGTTGTTTTTAAAACTCTATAACATCAGTACCTGATAATCGAATTGGATGAAACTTTGTACATAAGTGTTTAGTATGATTTACAAAAATTCTGCATCCCAACTTCCAGTTTTTTACTTCCGGTAAAAAAAAATTTTTTTAATTGTTGGCAGTTTTTTCAGTATCTTTATGCACACTACAGCCTACAATAATGAAGTGATTATGATAAAACTTATGGAAAGGTTTCAATTAGTGTAAGAAGATAATTATCATCTTTTGGGACTCATTGATCAAAGTGGTGGGAGATCTACCATACAAATGGTGACTTTTCACACTTGGTTTTTAAAGTTTGTTGGGAGCATACAGATTTTATTCATTAATCAATTTTAATGGCACTTTGAAAAAAGATAAAGACTTTATTGACAAAGAATTGACTAGTTTTTGGACAATATTGGGATAAGTGGTGGGGTCCTCCCGAGCACCTGTTTAGTGTTTAAATGTTTGTTGGAAGCATACAACATTCGTTCGTTATGTAGTTTTGATTACACTTTGCAAAAAGATGCAAATATGTATGGCAAGGAACTGATTAGTTTTTTTAGCGATAGTGAACAAAGTGGTAGGGGTCCTCCAAGCACCTGTTATTTTGGAAGCTCAATAACTTCTGTACCTGATAATCGAGTTGGATGAAATTTGGTACATACACATTTAGTACGGTTTACAACAGGTCTGCATCCCAACTTCCGCTTTGTCACTTCCGATAAAATTTTTTTTACTTTTTCTCGTACCACACAATGTATGTTTGTTGGGATACTACTGCCTGCTTTAATATTTTTTTTATTAGAACTACGAAGTCCATAATATTGGTTAGCTTTTAATTAAAGTATTTTATGGATATTAGCTCATTATATATCCAGAACACTATGTTTCCAGAGCTGTGGTGAAGTCAGCCTATGCATCAGCTTCGCAATATTATAATATTAACATAGCTAGAACTACGTGAAATTGGTTAGTCATTAATTTAAGTTTTTTTATGGATATTAGCTCACTATATATCCACAACCTTTTGTTTCCAGAGCTGTGGTGAAGGTAGCCTATGCATCTAGCCTAATTAGTTATATTAATTGTAATTTAAAATATAATTCACTATCCGTATGCCTAATTCCTGGATAAATCTGTAACCGACATATATTTTGTAATCATCTAAATAAACAAAAACTCATCTACAATTTAAAAATATAAGTCATATATTTTGTCAGTGTAGTATTTTTATAAAGCCAAACTATAAGTATCTTTCAAACAAAAAAAATGATTAAGATCGGTTAAATCGTTCGAGCAATATAACTTTAATCTTTGTTTGTCACTAAATTTCTTAACAAACTTGGAGCCACCCTGTATAAAAGCTAGAAAAAAAAGAAAATAATTTTTTTTATTATAATAAGGATCACCGAAGATTCAAGGAAATCGGTAACCGTCCGGTTAAAATTTCTTATTTTATCGGTGTCTTGATTCAACAATTCAACAATTTTTGCATATTTTAAGGAAACTGACATCAGATGTTGTAATGATTTCCAACGAAATTGCAATAACTCTTACGCTCTAAAGTAATTAGACAATTACAATGACTAAAAACTAGTTCATGACGCCACTTTAAGATCGTGTGAAAATGCATCATAAATTTGAAATATTTATATAATTAATTCAAATAAATTTATTCAAATTCTTTTTGATTGACGAAAATTATTAAAATACCAAAACAACAATTTTTTTCTATTTTATCAAAATATCAGACATAAATGACTCAGAGAATCAAGTCAAGATATAATGGCATTTAGAAAAGACGGAAAGAAAACATTTGTAAGAAATTGATAAAAAAAAATTTTTTTAATTCGTTTTTAAGTTTGAAGAAGAATAATAGTATGGAGAAGGTGTGACACACTTGAACAAGAAGATACTTAGAGTATATTAATAACTATAATTTGTAAATTTATGTTATGATAACATAAATATGTTTCGTTTAAGTAAAAATTTGATTTATTCATTGTGTCATTCATGTCAAAGTGAAGTGTTTTTAAATTTATACAATATCACTACTGGATAACTTTACAGTTTAATGGATTTATTTTATATTAAGTATGATTGATAATAAATCATACAGATGAGACAAACGTTTTATGAATCGTTTGTCAGAATAATTATTAAGACAGTTGTTATAATTATCTTCAAAAGATGCACCATATCTTGGTACTGTTCAGCGTCACTTGTAGCTAAAACGAAGGTCAAATGTGAGCCAACGGAGCCACCTGGATACCGAGCAACCGAATTTTATTTCGATTTGGCCAAAAGAACTACCATATCCAGGCCCGGGGACCTTAATAAGCCCTCGGCTTCCAAAAAGGATTCCTGAAAGGTTTTTAAAAGACCAAAGCTTATATCGAAAATATCGGGTCGATTTCGGTCTGCAGAGATAGATGGTGGTTGGTATCGAAATCATGTCTAATTGATGACACGCAACGATCTTCAATCTTTAACGCTGTACTACAAGGATATTCGTCTTCTAGGCGAGGTTAGGGCGGGTCCAAGAATGATAGCTGACCAATAATCATTCTTAATCATAAGGAATTCAAGTGACGGATTAATAAACTTCGGCTTTGGAGCAGTCATTATGAAGCTATTTAACAAGGATGCGGCTAGTTTCTCCACGCAAGGATATCGTCTGATGCAGGATGCGCAACTAATATTCTGCAGTGTTGGACAACTGGTACCGATAATGATGCTCCAGCCTCCACGGATACGGAGTTATCTCTATCAATGTGATTTTGAGATATTTATGATGAGTACTATCTCAACTCAAGTGAAGAGTCAGATGTTACAATTGTGGAAATGAATGGAATGGCCCATGCTAAAGTTTTCCCAAGGCGACCTCCACTATCTTAAAGAGGCAACCAACCGCTGCTCTTTTGCTCTAATTGGCAAGAGAGGATCTAGCTGCTGTCTATTTCTAATAATCTGACGTTTCACATGACCGGGTACTTGAACTCGAAAGTAAAGCCAACAAGCTGTTGTTTGTAAAAGATGCTCGTAAAGTTTTTTCCTGCATTCTGGTTTTTTTTTTTTTTTTTTTTTATTAATTAGTTAGACATGTTAAGCACACTAAATATGAAATATTCATTATTCAGACTCTTTGAATATCCGAAGATACTATGTCAACTAGATGGTTAAACGCAAATTAAACTTTTTCTACTTGCAGACTTAATAACCAGATTTTCTAGATCATCTTATCCTACTTACCATATGACGTGATCTTGATCCCTGATAGGGTAAGTAATCTGGTCTCGGCTGATCATAGACAAAAATTCGACGTTATCCTGGGATTCGATGCTATTGTACACCATACGATTTGAGGCAGTAGTGACACCAATATACAAGGTGAGTTACTACTGCGCTTTATTTTCAGCACAAATATAGTTCTATGTAATTAATTTCAAATAGAAAAACAAAAATAAATGTTATCACAAAAAATCAAAAACCTCAATTTCAACATAATTATAAATTTCAAATTCCTTACCAAAAATTTTTTCAAGTACCGGTCCTTGTTTCGGCGCCAATTTGTAATATTGAGACTTTATACAATCGTAATAATACATAAAAACTTATTTATTTTAACGAATTGTCACCAGGCGAATCCCGGCTTTAAGATGACTTAAACTTTACTTCACATACTTCAAAAAAGAACCTCAGAGTTTCAAAATTAAAAATTAGACCTACAGCAATAAAAATTCCTTCTCCGCAAATTGTTTCACTGTATATAATCCCTTTTCCAAACAATTTCTTCACAATGCAATCCCCTTTTCAGACAATTCCTGGTTGATTTCTGTTCGTTAAATAAGAGCAATTTTCAGCGTTACTTATTTAAATTTTATTACTATCCTTAATTATCACTAATTTGTTGAAATTAAAAAAAATTAAACGAAATATAATATTTTGGAATCAATTTATTGTTCAAAAATGTCTACAAAAAAAAAATATTATTCTTTTTGCGGAAATCCAGCAATGGCCAATTTATATATTCTTTTTTTACCTTCAATTTATTTTTAAAATTTAAATGATTACAAGAAAACACTTTACATAAAAAAATTAAATAAAATAGAATAAATTACACACAGTAAATGAAATATTATTTAACATCCTTTCTTTTTACCAACAAAACCCATTCACTGTCAAAGTTAATCTTGAATATCGGGTCTTCTAGAAATCTCTGCTTTAGAAACACGGAAAAACTGGGACACCTTTTATGGTATTATGGGTGACTCAATCCCAGTAGCAATCCAAAAAATGCCTGAAGCTATTCGCGACTTCTATACATTGGTAGACACGCTGACTAGATCTTTCAGTGAAGCCTTTCTTGGATCTCATCAAATGGAAAGGCAAATCATATCCGTTATGGTGAACGAAGAAACTCCAGGTTACTCACCAAAAGTGTAAGAAATTTGAAGCATCTAAAGAAAACTTAGGCTGTATTGGACTAGGAGTCTTATGGTGCAGTCCTTAAAACTTATAATTATGAGCTGGAAAATTAATAGGAACAATGATTCCAGAAGGGGCTACTGTAACGAAATACAGGGGTGTTTTGAGGCATCAAAACTAAACTATTATTAGCTACTCTTACCGTCCCGAGCTATTTTCAACGATATGGAATTCTTAGAACTCTTGCTATAAAGCATCCAAAATCTTACGGTCTGTTAAAAGCTTTAAGCTCTCTAATTCTGCAGGACCGGATGGAGTCATCTTAATGTCAACATTCAAAACCATTGACCTAATCATGCACTAGAAAGATTTATAGAATACTTTTTGAGAGGTTTCTGGGACTAAAGTTTCTGGGTGCACGCACCTTTGAAAAAGAAAATATTTTTAATAGTATGATTGCTCAAGGTTCTTATGATAATAGTATTTCTGGATTGACATGCAAATGTCTCTTTAGGTATTTTGTTATACAGTTAAAAACAGTCACTTCCTCTTAATTTTGACAGCTATACTTTGAAATAAATGGTTCCCAACTGATTTTTTACAACAGCTTCGAACACTTTGGTGATTGTGAGACTTGCCTACTACAGCTTATTTTAAAAAAATTATATGGTGTTTAAATAAGTTATGACAGTTATGAAATTTTTTTTAAATCCATACAATCGATCTAATTTCGAACCAATATGAAAATTTTACACTCTAAAAAAGTTTATCACTCTCATCAGGGCTACCCGACTAGATAAACTACCGAAAAATGTTAACGTTTTTAAACCAAAAATTAGTATATTGTTATAGTAGATTATAAATAAAACAAAAAAATTATATAAACAACAAACATGTATTTATTAGATTTAGGTTCAGTCAATTATTTTCTCTCTAATGATCACTATTGTTTTTTTACTCTATAGGCATGTAGTTGTTACACTGTATATAGCACACATGGCCAAACCGCGGCTCGCGAGCCGCATGCGGCTCTTTGAAAGAATAAATGCGGCTCTCGAAAAGAAATGAAAAAATTAAATAATATTTAATGGTTAATTCATAAAAATTGTAACAAAATTAGAAATAATACATATAATTTATAATGCTGCAGTTTAATATAATATGATTTAATGCAATCATATTATTATATTTAGGTTCATCCTGTCAAAGTTACTACTATTGGAGTTTTTTGCGACTTTGTTTTAGTTTGATACTACTTTACTTCGCGAATCAAGTTTAAGTATAATCCGCTGTTATAAATAAATTTAACTAATTTTATTATTTAAGGTTATACGTTTAACATATTCTAGTGGACTAAAAATAAAATCACCTGTATTCGTTTCAAATTAATGCACAAAAATCTTTCTCAAAATCAAAAGTCTTTCCTTTTGGATTCGTTTGTTTTTCTATGATTATCTTTTTCTGCAATTTTTTTATAAACAATATTTTTGATATTTTATCTTTAGGTAATTTGCCGACGTTAAATTTAATGTATCCTTTAATATTCCAATTAAAAAATGAATTAAATAGAATTAAAAACACGTGCAAATCCGACATCTACTACCATTAACCGCTTCTACATCTACGACAGTAAGATATTACCCTAAACCAAAAACATGACCATAATAACGAAATTAAAAACAGGAAATTGCAAGAAAAAAACGGTGATGACTCTTGTAGCGAAATATAATATTTTGCGTGTTTCTTATGAATAATCCGTTTTTACTTACAGTGCATGTACAACGAAATTACTTTTACTCATGAGATCCAAGTTTGTATGAAAATTTATTTTGAGAAAAGAAAAATTTATTTTTGAAATATATTTTTCTCAATGAAAAAGTTAAAGATTTTTTAAATTTTTCCTCATGATTAATAGAGAATGAACCTAGCTACATTTTAAAGCATTGTGCTACTATTAAAAAATAATAATAAAAAGTTACTCAAATCTCATGAGTAAAAGTAATTTCATTGATGCATGCGCTGTTAAAATACTCCGCTGACCCAGGCAAATATACCCACTATTTATTACTTTTTAAAAACGACAGCGCTGATTTTGGTATATTTTCTGCTCCTATTCAAAAATATCAACAAGTCGGATAATTTTCGTGTTGGTTAAAACCAAAAAAAATTAACTGTTTTTTCTGACGAAAAATTGTATTTTGGTTTCTTTTATTATATGTGAGCAAATTCACAAAATCATTTTTACTGAATTTAAATTGTATTGTTAGGGGAATCACTGAACTAAAAGAACAACAAAAAAATTCATATAAATAAATTTAGGAAATGAGAGAAAATCATTATCGTGTACTGGCTGCTAAAATAACATTGTGAAAAAATTGTGTTCATATTTTTCGATAGAAAATTAATACTTGTTGTTTCTGTGTCGTGTAATTTTTTTCCATCATTTGACGGTAATTATTGACAGATTTCAATTTTTTTATTAAGTTTTAATAATTATTTTAAGAGTAAAATAATTTAAGTATTGTTTTTTAGTTTAATTTAACTGCTAAATATGTCAGACCACAAAAAAAGGAGATATGACGAAGAAAATCGTAGCTTCAGGCAAGAATGGGTTGAAGCATACGCATTCGTCGATAAAGGGGGAAAACCTTTGTGTCTTATATGCAATGCATCACTTGCTCATTATAAAACCAGTAATTTAAAACGGCATCACGAAAAAAACCATAGTAAATTTTTGGATAGTTATCCGTTAAATACCAACATCCGAACAAATAAAATAAACTCTTTAAAATCTGCATTAAGTAATCAGCAAACGTTATTATCGTCTTTTAGTTCAGAATCTGATAATACTACCGAGGCTAGTTTTATGATAGCTTGGAACGTCGCCCGTGCTAAACGACCTTACACTGAGGGAGAGTTTATCAAAAAGAATATGGAACAGGTGTTTAAAATGCTGGATCCTTTAAATATCAAATTGCACAGATTAATTAGCAATGTTCCAGTATCACGTCATACCACTGAGCGACGTATTACGGAAATAAGTAAAGATATTAAGCAGCGGCTACAAGTAGATGTAAAAAATAGTGTAGCTTTCAGCTTAGCCCTTGACGAATCAATCGATATACAAGACACTCCCCAGTTAGCTGTATTTATCCGATACGTTTCCGAATCATTAATCGTAAAGGAAGAACTATTGGATTTGGTAGCACTTAAAAATACTACTCGTGGTATTGATATTAAGAGTGCCCTGGATAATATATTGTCAGATACAGATATTCCACTGAATAATTTGTTAAGTGTAGCAACTGACGGAGCACCTGCAATGTTAGGAAAAAATGTAGGCCTTATTGGTCTATTAAAAAATGGTCCAAGAATACCCGAATTTTTGGCATTTCATTGCATTGTTCATCGTGAACATTTAGTTGCAAAATATTTTAAATACGAAAACGTAATGAAAACTGTGCTACAAATTGTGAACTATATTCGGACGAATTCAAAAACCCATCGCCAATTCAAGAACTTTATCGAAGCACTGGACCTTGAAGATCATCCTCAAGATATAACATTTTACTGCCTTGTGCGATGGTTATCCACCTATAATGTTCTAAGCCGATTTGTTGATTTAATGGAACCTATCAGAAATTTCCTCAAAGAAAAAGAAAAACACTATCTGGAATTAAATTATGATGAATGGATTAATGATTGTAGGTTTTTGACTGATATAATGGAGCATCTGCAATCCCTCAACCTAGCATTACAAGGAAAAGATAAAGTTATTACTGATCTTATTCAAACGATTCTGAGTTTTATTAAAAAAATTCAACTTTTTCAACGAGATTTAACAACAAGAGTGTTCAACCACTTTCCTCGTCTGAAAAACAGACTCTCTAAAATTAATGATAACAAACTGAGTGAATACGACAGCAAATTAGCAGAATTATTGAAAGACTTTCATTTGCGATTCAATGATTTGAATAATTTAAATATTTCTCTTAATTTACTTGTAAATCCATTCGAGATTGACATTATTAACGAGGGCTTATCGATTCCTTGTTATATTTTGCATGACAGTGCCTCAGGAGAAATGGAATTACTAGAGCTACAGGAAGATCACATTCTTAAAATGCATCACAAAGCCACACAATCTCCAAATGAGTTTTGGAAACTAGTGTCTCAATCAAAGTACCCCAATTTGAAAAAAGCTGCTGCCAGATTACTGTCCATATTCGGTACAACATATTGCTGTGAATCACTTTTTTCAACAATGAAGTTTATAAAATCAAACCACCGTTCACAACTTACAAACGAGCATTTAACGGAATTAATTCGTACTGCGCTAACAAACTATGAACCAGATTTCAGAAAATTCACGGCCAAGTTACAAACAAACATGCCATCTACCAGCAAGCATGTCATGTAACAAACTTTAAATATGTATTTGTATGTATTTATAACCATAAGTCCATAATTGTTTTTTCAATAAAATAAATATTTCCAAACAACTGATACTTTTGAAATTTTTTATTTTTTTTTGTGGCTCTCGAAACGAGAGATTATTGTACTGCGGCTCAACGTGTAGTAAAGCTTGGCCACCTCTGGTATATAGCAAGGGTAGGCACGCATGAGGTTGATGAGCACCATTTTCCGTTTTTTAATTTTTTAAAGGGCCACCACAGTAACAATAACAATCTTTTTACATATGACTTAAGTGCTAAAAAAAAGTTGTTAATAAAAATAAAATATAATTAAAATTCAATAATAAAAGGGAATAAAATTCATTATTTAATACGAACACTTTTGGTTAAATCTTTAAAATTTTGTGTATGATGTTAAAGTGTTCGCAAAAATTCTGTAAGATGCTGATTAGTCAACTGTGAACGATATCTCCATTTCACGATTTACATTGAGGAGTAAAAAATTCGCAGCAATATGTTGTACCAATATAAGCCTGAATATTTTGATTCTGGAACGAGTTTCCAAAATTCAATTAAAAAAGTAATTTTGTGCTGCTCATTTTTTGCAAAGTTTAATCCTCTTTCATCTCTAATAACTCTGGTTCTCCAGTTGCTTTAACAAGTATTATCTCAGAAATTGGAAATCCATATTCAATAATATCACAAATGAATGGATTGATAAAAAATCTGACAAACAATTTTGTTTGTTTGCTTTTCCCTCTGTTTAAAAAAAGCGCACCTGCAAAATAACTTTGAAGAGAAGAGGGTAAAATTAGAAAGCACATCAGTTATCAAAACTGAGTTACTAAGAACTAGAGTTACGAAATAACGAAAAGTGTTCGAATTCTCAAAAATGGACACCAATGTTCTCCGAAGTTTTTTCAAGGGTTCTCTTTTGATCGTTATTGTTTTTATACTGACGATGTAAATGTTTCTGCCCAAAATTTTTACTGAAACCATTCAATTCGGTATCAATAAATTCGTTCCCTTCTAAATAATGAAATTCCAACAAAAATATTTGTTTTCTAAGGCAGCCAAATTAGCCCTTCGAAACAAACGTAGATTATTTAATTTTTGAATCGTAATAATAATTTCTCACCGAGCGATACATTTCAGTATTTATCGATGGCTTTTCTTCTCTTTGTAACCTTGTCCGACAAAAATGTGTCTGCTATTGTCTAGTCCAGGGATAGCGAGCCCTTTTCAGTACGCGTGCCAAAAAAATACAAAAAATCTATTTTTATAAAATTTCTCACCTGCCAAGCTATTTGTAATATTAAAAAATACAATTGTTACAAATAAAATAAAAACAAACGTTTGCAGAATTCTATTAACAAAAATTAAAATTTACAATTAAATTCTTAAAGATGAAAATGAAATATAAATATTAATATTAAGTATAAATTAATTAATGCGATTTTTGTTGCTGCATCTTGGATGACAAATATTTATTGTAGGGTTCGTAATTCGTGCATGTGCATGCATGTCGAGCTAGATTTTATTTCTCAACCTGTCCTATATAAAATTGATTATGGCCATGGTGCCCAAATATCGCAATTTAAATTTGAATAAATAATACATAAAAAACTGGGTAAATAATTCAAAATTTTTTCTTGATAAAATTCATTTGAAAATTTTTAAATTCATCAAAACTATCCTTCGTAAATTCATTTCTCAGAATAATGACTCCCACGAATATTGGATGAAAAAATTGAATTGACAATCTAACCGTCGCAGTGTCTTTAAACAGTTAAAACTTTCGGGGATGCTCTCCAGGTATTTCAAATCAAATATATAAATTTTTGTTTATTTTTTGAAGTGTCTTGGTTCTGTTCAGCGTAGAGGTGTTATACTGATTGGCAACTCGACTCTTAATTATGAATTTGATTCCTTGCAGCACAGACGAAGTGTTGCTGATCTGACAGTTGTCTACAAATACGTACATTATGGATGAATGAACTTCCGTATAGAGATAAAATCAATTTAACTTGAACCAGAAAACGCGTTACACCAGATCAAGTGTTGTGGCCCATATTGGACTCGATCTGACAATTTTCTACATAAACATTATGGATGAACGAACTGCCGCAGAGATAAAATCAATTTTACCAGAACAAACAAACCTATCGCGTTACACCAGACCAAATGTTGTGGCCAACCATATACGGTTCAAAGAAAAAAGTGTATAGAACTGTCGCTTTCAACTCGATTATTTTCAACAGAATCCCTCACCTCTGGGATGCCTTACCTTCTTGGGTTTTTCCCGATAATTTCAATCCTCAAAATTTTAAAGTTATACCGTTAGTAAATTTCATAAAGAAACTTAATTTATTTGAACATAATCCTAATTTCTAGTTGGCATGGTGTCTTCGGCTATTCAGGGTCGTTAATTTATAATTTATATAAAAATTTGGTGATGATATATCTTGATTTAATAGCTATTTATGTACCTAGGGCGTTATGTAGGTTATTGCGCCCGGAAGGCGACGTAATCTAGCCCGAGGGCCTCTGGCCCGAGGGATGGATGTCGCTTGATGGGCGTAATACCCAGTAACGCCAGTGGTGCATACAAGATTTTATGCTTCACTAAATAAACTAACAACTAAGAAAGAATTTAATTTGTTAGTCCATATTGATATGCAAAAAAATACAAATGTATCATAGTATGCCAAGAAAATAACTATTTTGAAGTTTAAAATAATTATTTCTTGTTTGTACGTTGCTATGTAAACAAATTCTCCTAAATTTTGTAGCGTATGACAAAAACATTGTATGACGTTTAAAATAATTTGATAGTTTTGGAAAACTATATGAACATTTAATAACAAAAATGTTGCTAAACATTTTTAAGCAAATGCAAAAATCTTTTACTAGCTTAAATTGAAAAAGAATTATTTACATTTTGTAGACAAAACTACTGTTAAAATAATTTTATTTAGTTTTTTAGCGTCTTAATAGCGGGCGTTATGAATTCATAATGCCCTCTCATAACGCCCCGGTTTTTATGAATGTGTTTATATATCGCGTATCCAAGACATTATAACAACTTTATATCATTATGAAGCATAAAATAAATTATGAGGTTTCTACAAATTGTTTGAATTATGTAAATCTTGAGGAAAATTCCTTAATAACTGACTGAATAATTGCGAAAAACTCCTGTGTTAATTTAACTTGACTCAGTTTTTCATGAGATTCTACATCTGCATTGAATTTCTTTAGATTTAGAAAATATTTAAATGTGTTGGATATAAGGTCGCGGATTAAAACTTTTTAATTTGGTTTCAAATGCTGGGATTAAATTAACATAACAATGACAGTTTTGTTAATATCTTTCAGTTCAATATTTCATTTATTTAAATGTCCACAATAGCCACAAAAGAACATTAATTTCAAAAGCCACGACCATTAATTGACTTTATTTTTCAATGATTTTCTATTTATCCAAAAAAACTCTAACTTCGTCTAAAGACTCTCCAAATCTTTGTCTAATTAAACCACGGCTTAACCATGAGACATTGTTGTACATGAGTAATCCACCGTACACCAAGTTTACCTCATTTAACAATTCCAAAAAAAATTCGTTTATTTAAAGCCCGAAAAGATATGACTATTTTTGTGAAAAGGTTTATAATATCTGCCAGTGATATAAAACTCGCCTTTGCACATAAAATCTGCTGGTGTATAATGCAATGGAACCCCAAAGTTGGATTACCAACAGGCTAAGAAAATAGAGTAACAAAGCCATTTTCTAGCACTGTCCTACTACACGCACCGTCACTAGTTACTGATTCAATATTGGAAATAACTACTTCTACAATAACGAAAAAAATCTGCTAAGCGAGCTGATGTTGGTACTCTCATCAAGACAGAAAAAAATTAAACTTTCTTTATTTGCAAAATCAAAAAAACTGATGCAGATTTAAACTCATCTTAAACCCATTTAAACCCATTTAAGCCCAAGCTAACCAATGTTATAGACTTCGTAGTTCTAATTCTAAAAATATCAAAGCAAGCAGTGGTATCCCAACAAACACAAATTCTGTTATACGAGAAACAGTAAACAAAAATTTAACGGAAGTGACAAACTGGAAGTTAGGATGCAGAACTGTTGTAAACCGTGCTAAATGTTTATGTACCCAGATTCATCCAATTCGATTATCAGGTACAGAAGTTATTGAGCTTCCAAAATAACAGGTGCTCGGAGGACCCCCTACCACTTTGTTTACTATCACTAAAAAAACCAATTAGTTCCTTGCCATATATATTTGCATCTTTTTGCGATGTGTCATCAAAATTACTTAACAAACGCATTTTGTATGCTTCAAACAAACATTGAAACAATAAACAGGTGTACGGGAGGACCCCCACCACTTATCCCAATATTGTCCAAAAACTTATCAGTTCTTTGTCATTTAAGTCTATATCTTTTTTCAAAGTGCCACTAAAATTGATTAATAAATGAAGTCTGTATGCTCCCAGCAAACTTTAAAAACATAGTGTGAAAAGTCAGCAGTTGTATGGTAGACCCCCGCCACTTTGATCAATGTGTCCCAAAATATATTAATTATCTTCTCACAGTAATTGAAACTTTTTCCATAAGTTTCATCATAAACACTTCATTATTCTAGGCTGTAGTGTGCATAAACACACTGAAAAAAATTGAAAATTTACAAAAAAAAATTTTTACCGGAAGTAAAAAACCGGAAGTTGGGATGCGGAACTGTTATGAACTGTACTAAAAGCTCATGTACCAAGATTCATCCAATTCGATTATCATGCACAGATGTTATTGAGCTTTCAAAAAAACAGGTGTATGGGACACCCCCTACTACTTTGTTCACTATCGCTCAAAAACTAATCAGTTCCTTGCCATATTTGTTTGCATCTTTTTTCAAAGTGTCATTAAAATTCCTTCACGAACGAATGCTGTGCGCTCCCAACAAACATTGAAAAATGGTGACACAGTAAACAGGTGTTCGGGAGGCCCCACACCACTTATCCCAATATTGTCCAAAAACTAATCATTTCCTTGTCATTTAAGTCTACATCTTTTTCCAAAGTGTCATTAGAATTGATTAATGAATGAAGTCTGCATGCTCCCAACAAAATTTAAAAACAAAGTGTGAAAAGTCATCAGTTGTATGGTAGACCCCCATCACTTTGATCAATATGTCCAAAAGTCAGCAGTTGTATGGTAGACCCCCGCCACTTTGATCAATGTGTCCCAAAATATATTATCTTCTCACAGTAATTGAAACTTTTTCCATAAGTTTCATCGTAATCACTTCATTATTGTAGGCTGTAGTGTGCATAAACACACTGAAAAAAATTGTAAAATTTACAAAAAAAAATTTTTTACCGGAAGTGAAAAACCGGAAGTTGCGATGCAGAACTGTTCTGAACCGTACTAAATGGTCATGTACTAAGTTTCATCCAATTCGATTAACAGGTACAGATGTTATTGAGCTTTCAAAAAAAAAGGTGTATTGGACACCCTCCACCACTTTTTTCACTATCGCTCAAAAACTAATCAGTTCCTTGCCATACATGTTTGCATCTTTTTCCAAAGTGTCATCAAAATTCGTTCACGAACAAATGCTGTGTGCTCCCAACAATCAGTGAAAATGGTGACGCAGTAAACAGGTGTTCGGGAGGACCCCCACTACTTATTCCAATACTATCCAAAAGCTAATCAGTTCTTTGTTATTTAAGTTTCCATCTGTTTTCAAAGTGTCATTAAAATAAATTAATGAATGAAGTCTGTATGCTCCCAACAAACTTTAAAAACATAGTGTGAAAAGTCAGTATTTGTATGGTAGACCCCCCGCTACTTTGATCAAAGTGTGCCAAAAGATGATAACTATCTTCTCACACTAATTGAAACCCTATTCCATAAGTTTCATCATAATCACTTCATTATTGTAGGCTGTAGTGTGCATAAAGACACTGAAAAAACTTCAAATAAATACAAAAAAAATAAAAAAAAAAAATAAAATAAATACTTTTTACCGGAAGTTAAAAACCGGAAGTTGGGATGCAGAACTATTGTAAATCGTACTAAATACTCATGTACCAAGCTTCAATCAATTCGATTATCAGGTACAGATGTAGGTATAGAGCTTTCAAAAAAACAGGTGCTCCAGGGGCCCTACACCATTTTGTTCACTATCGCTTAAAAACTGATCAGTTCTTTGTCATACATGTTTGCATCTCTTTCCAAAGTATCATCAAAATTCATTCACGAACGAATGTTTTATGCTTCCAACATAAAAAACATTGGGTAAATACCACCTATTGTATGGTGGACCCCAAACCCTTTATCCAATGTACTCCAAAAGCTGATAAAATCTTTCTCATATTACTTGAAAGCTTTTACCAACGTTTCATGAAAATCGATCGGTAATTGTAGGCTACAGTAGGGATAAACACCTGGAAAAAAAACTTTTTAACCGGAAGTGACAAACCGGAAGTTGGTATGCAGAAATATTGGAAACTGTACTAAAACCTTATATACTAAGTTTCAGTAAGATCATCGTCCGGGATTAGAAGTTATTCAAGATTTAAACTTAGGGATGTTCGGAAGACCCCCCCGCCATTTTGTTCAAATTTGAAATGAATCCAGATCTTCCATTTTCAAGTGAACCTGTATCATTTTCCAAAGTTTCATCAAGATCCTATGCGAAAAGTCCACCCACCCACCCACGCACACACAGCCGTACACCCAAATTTTTATTGGCTATTTAGATAGAGGATGGTCCAAAACAAAAGAAAAAACAAAATTTGGGGTATGTAAGATTTTTTTTTTCACGATAGATTGCATTACTTCACACAATGTAAAATTGTGGCGAAGTTAAAATATCAAATTTCAATGAGACACAGTTTACTCCATGAACAGCCGCATTTCCCACCGTTGCTCTATATGTATATTGAATAACAATCTTGTATCAACTAGAAAGAGATGACCAGTCTTCACTTGTGTCTAATAAAACGTTATCTACAGTTAATTCAATGAATTACTTGTGACATAACATCACTCCGATGGAAAATATTCCATCACAAATAATCAGAACTGAATCTAAAGAAGATGGTGACATTTATGAAATTTTTTGCAATCCATACAATTGTCGATCGATCTATATTTTCAAACCAATAAGACAATTTTAAACTTTAAAGTTTATCATTCTAATCCGGGCTAGCAGTAATTGTATTTAACAGTGTTCTGTGCTCATATGCTTCACTGTGAGAATTTACGTCAAACCGTTCGATCATATGTTGATGATACTACAAAATCTAGACGAACTTCTTCAAGCATTATTGTAAGTTGTAAAGATTATCTTCGGCGATTAGCTTCCTGGTGAGGAATCTGAAAGACAAAAATAATAACCATTATAAACAGTCTAGGTGATATTATCATTAGCATGCCATAACAACTTAGCTTCACTGTTTTTAAAGTCCTTTACCATGTTTATTTGAATTCAGAGTTCATAGGTTCTTGGCGAATTTTCTTACCACTATAGCTGATGCCCTATGGCGTAGTAAATATTTACTCGTACCAATATTGCCTTCTGCATGTTGCCGTATATGGATAATTTTGTAAAAAAAACTCTTACCCATGTATGCATGACCTCCACCTCAGTGAACACCACCACAGATTCAGCCCATTAGCATTGGCCACTTTATATGATACAGTCCAAATCTTAAACATACCACTACCAACAAATTTTTAAAACAGAAACAAACTATATATAAATCATTCAAAAAAATATTTTAAATTAACAACACTAATTTATGTTCATAACACAAGCTCGTAATTAAATAAAATTATAAAACTCAATTTGAAATCAAATTATTACCTCAAAAACTAGTTTACACTATTTTGTTTCTTCTCCTCCTCATATGAAACTAATTAATATAAACTTACCACAAAAAACAAATTCGAAAATGTTTACGTGATGTACAGATGTAAACTGAAACGTTATCATGATTAAGGAAGGGGTTACGCGGTCAATTGAGATGTTCCATTATGACTCCAGGCTATTTTGCTTAATTGGTTTAACACTTTCCATAATTATTATCAGTAACTAGATTATTATTTTTATTACTACCTCAAAACCAATAACTCTATTCAATTACTTGCCTTCTATTTCACACTAAAACAAAACACAAAAACTTATTCGAAATAATAACATACACAAATATTCACCACTCCAACAAAAACAACGATAAACGATTTATTATTAATTCCCCTCTATATTCTCTTCTATTATTTAATCTATTACAAAATAAATTCACGATTTTGTACAAACAAAAACTGAGAACTTTTAAAAAAAATCACTCAAAACAATAAATAAAAACGACTCAAACTATCTACAACACAAATATTTTTTTAGGGGTTCATTTTTGTTCTTTCAATTTAGTATGGAGTCGTCACTCGTCGAACGAACACATATAATATTGAATTGATATAAAAATAAATTCTCTGCTGTTTTCTTAAAATATAAATTAAATTAATTTTTAGATAAAAATTAATAGTATTATTTTGATTTTTTGGCGGATATTATCGGAAGTAAATTAATTCTTATGTTTTTTCTGTTGTAGATTAATTTTTTTTTAATTTCTAATCAAATTCAAATAAACGGATACATTTTATGATAGTTTTAATACATTATAAATTTATATTTTGGATAAAATTAATAATAATTAAAAGAAAAGTGAAAAGAAAATGAAAAATTTATTTAAAGAAAAATTTTGGGAAATTTAAAAAAAAAAGAAAAGTTAAGTGTTTTATTTTTTTTGTATAAATGTGCTCTCCCCGATGTTATAGTGTACAAAAATAATTAATTAATTAATAAAATTATGTTACATGTAAGGGATATATACAATTGAGTTGACTTGTGTTTTAATAAATTTAATTTTGTAACAACAAATTTTTCCGTTTTAGTAAAAATTTTGTGTTTATTTATTGGTCATTTTAATTAAAAAAATTAGTTTTTTTTAATTAATTAAGGAAGAAAACAAATGTTTGATAATTTTTTTTACGTTGTAGTGAAAATAATTTATTTTAAAATCTCGAATAATTTTTTTTTTATTAAATTTATATTTTAATTTCACATCGAATCAACAACTTCAAGTGGATTTTTGTAATTTAATTTGATTACTTTAATTTTGTTTTTGTATTTGTTGTAATTTCAAAGAGAGAAATTGCGAAACATTTCTTGTACAAATAACGGTCATATTATTTTATTTATTCATCTGGTTTAATAATAATTGAAATTTAATTGTTTTTCAAGTGTTTGTTTAAGAAAACAGTGTATTGTTGATATTAAAGTGAAAAATCTCATGAAATTTTAAGTTAATAAATAAAACAAAGTATTTTAATTAGTGCAAATAATTGTTTATGGTGGAATAAAAAAAAATTTTTTTTGTTAAATAAAAAAATATAAGTAAGAAGAAGAAATATTTTTTGAAAAAAAATTATATTTTAAAATTTGTTTTTATGTTAAGTATAATTCAAAAATTAATCCCGGCAAGCTGGATTGGTATACAGTGCATTGTAACCGAATGTGAAATTAATACAACTAAATGGGTACAATGAGGCCAGATAAATACGATGTGAGTAGCAATAATTGTTTTTATTTTTACGTTTTGAGAAATCAATTTTCAATACTTTCCGTCGGCAGGGAAATTTTTATGCAAACATTGTTTTGGCCAATAACCAACATTTTTTTTCTATTTCTTATCGCAATTTGCAAGTGATAGTTTACGAGTTGAAATAGGCCAAAAAGATTATTAATATTTTTAGTTGTCGATCAATTATATTTTTTTTTTTAAATACCGTCGGTAACCTTAACTTCGTTAAGCTTTAACTTTTAAAAACTTTTACAATTTCAATTACAATTTTACAAAAATTTAACCGGTTTCAGCATATCTTTACAATTTTTTTAATTTAAGTTGATATAATTTTATTTTAATATGAGAATAAAATATCTGAAAAAACAATAGATAAGACTGAATGGGAGCTGAGTTGTGTTGGTCAAGAGATAATTTTAAAAGTAAGAATGATTAGGAAATACGTCGCTTATAATTCTGAGATAAAGAAAGTTGTGTAAGATTTATTACACGCGGTTGATTGATTAAAAAATTGTTACGTTTTGCAATTATTTGAAGTTATTATTTTGCTGTAAATATATATTTTAATTGTATTGTTTTCTAAATATAATCTAACATGATAGATACTGAACAAAAATTGCTCGTTTATCTCCATTTATATCAGCAAAAATCATAGCACAATTTTGCTTATTACAGAACAACTTCTTCGTGTTTTTTGTGGAGTTCGAACTAACACCTTCATTGGAATTTTTTCATCCACAGTTTAAACACTGTAAAGCTTAATATGTACTGGGTGTGTTTGAGTCAGTGAAGACATATGTTTGAAACTGGGATTATAAAATTCCCATTGTCCCATTGTACAAATATTTGGATGATATTCAAAACAAAATAATGTGTATACCGTTTCTAGTGATAATTTTCGTTTGCGTTTTGTTGATTTTTTTAGGCTTGGTTAATATTCAAGGAATAAGATCCACATAGCCCCAAGCTTTACAAACGTTGACTTCCCCAGATTCATAACCGGTATACAAAATTTGTAACCGCTGGTATGCTAACTGTTTAGAATTTTAGAAATGGGAACTAATTCATTTTGAAATTCGTCGCCACACAAGAACTGAACAAAATATCGAAAGCAAATATGATGAATTTAGAACCTTGAGACGAAAGACGAAAGAAAAAAAATCTTTTCACATAAGTGATTTTTAGAGAAAATTTCCTTTGTTACAACTGGTGGGGCTGCCCAAACCCTAAGAATACCTCAGCCGGGCTAAGAACTACCTCAATGAAGAGGTAGTTATCTATACAACCTTACTGAAAAAGTGTCATGAATATTTATAATTTTGTAAATAAAAATCAATTTGATTAAAAACTTAAAATTAAATAAGCAAACCAAACTCTTATTGGTGATATAGTATACAAACATTTTCTTTAGGTTGAAATGTTCCCAACTAATGATAACAATATTCAAAATAAAGAGGGAACGATTATTGTGTTTGTATAGCGATATATTACCAAGTAACACAATGTGTTTATTACACACTAGTGTGTAATACGCGAAAACACGAAAACAACCAATTCGGTAGCTATACAAACAGGTAAAATATTTCGTTGACAATCAAAACAATAAATATGCTTAGTAAAGTTGTAGCTTGTTCATATATAAATTCATTTTCAATATAATCTCATAGATTATAAATCGATTTAACATCTAATTACAATATTTTTTATATTCCCTTATCTCCCCACACTTACGTAGTCATTAGAATTAATCTTTAAACTAAAGAAAAATTAATTATATAGAAAAATACACAAATTAAACAGACCTTGAATTCATGAAATAAATTTCACTTGATCGCGACTTCTACTCTTATATACTCATATCTTATCAAAATTATTGTAACGATTTGAATAAAAATAAAAGAAAAAAAATTATAGTGAGAAAAATTGATTTTTAAATTTTCTTGAAATTTAAATATAAATTTTTTTAGGTTAATTGAGTTTAGTTGTTGACATTTTTTTATGGATATTTGATTGAAATCGATTTTCTAAAGAAAAAAAATTTTTATTAATAACGTTTTGATTTGGATTCGTTAGTTTTAATGATAATGAACGGATTATTGTTTTTTGGATTTGATTTTAAAATAGATTTTTTTTTAAATAGATGTGACTGTGAGGTTAAGGTTGAGGTTAGGGTTTAATTTGAAATATAAATGATTTGTTTGACCGATCAACTTGAAATGTAGGAGTGAAGAATTTAAATTGATTTTATATATTTGAAATAAATTAATTTAGAAGTTTTATGATCAACTAACAAAGACTGTTTTTAATCCGTATGCGATGAATTTTAAAACGCGTTATCCTATTTATCCTATTTATATCATTACTATTTTACGTTCCATTTAGTGACATGACGACGTTATTGGTGTTACAAATTTGACTCTCATTTTCCTTACATCTAAAAAAATTTTAGGAATTATTTTACCGGTATTTTATAAAATATAAGTTTTCAAAATTATTATTTTTGCTAATGACAATTATATCACATTTTTGGGTCACGCTTTATTTTAAAATAAGTTTATCCATATGTTTCTTTTATTTTGCAAAATTATTATAATTAAATTATAGAATTTCTTTAAAAAAATGGGTTTATATAAATTTACATAATAAAGAAAAAAATTCACTGATTCTTGTAACAAATTTAATATTTGGCAAACAGGCAGAACATTTTTTTAAACACATACCAAAAACAAAGAGCAAAATTACTGGAAATTGATAGCGGCTAAGTATCTTGTCAATGAAAATTATTCTAGATTCACACTTCAGTATTCAATGGTTATTTTTATTAATTTGCGTAAATGCGTCTGTTTGTTACAATTTTTGTGAAAATGACATTTAACTTTTAAGCAAGTACTTTTTAGCACACTTTATGATTTTTTGATACACTTATAACTCCCTGGTCCCTCCCAATAGCTTTTCGGCTTACATCATTAAGTCGTCAAATTTTAAGAAATTCGTTAAAATTAGTCGCATTAGTTTTTGTTGAGTAGTTGACTGGATTTTTACGGACGAAGCGTTTGTTTGTGTATTTGTCTAAATTGGGTTATTTTTTGAAATTTTTATTAATCGTTTTTCTTGTTTACGTACATTTGCTGTTGATTTTAATCGGGGTGGTGGATGCAAGTGTAATATTTTTTTCATAATTCTATTTTTGTTTTGTTTTGGAAAATCATTGTTGGATCATATGCTAGTTTCCTGTATTTTATCAAATTTCGGTATTATTTTTATTTTTTGATTTTATTTTTGCAAATATTATCCTGTTCCGTCGTAATTTTGATCCAAAACCTATCAAACTTTCAAATAATTTTAGCTTTTTTTGCAATTTACTGACTTACTTAGCTTGAAACTTAGACGAAAATAGTGGCTCACTCACAGTCGTATTCGTTTAGTCCAAAAACGCTTTCTAAAAATATGTTTTGCATTTGTATATTATTTAAGTTAGTAAATGATTAAAATTCATCAAGTGTTAAGAGTCTAGATTCTTTTAATTTTTCAACTTGAAGCGTTATAATAGTGGTTTGAACCAAATATTTTATCAAAGTTTGTAAATTTCAAATTTTTCGAAATATTTCAATTATTATTAAAAAAAATTTAGTGCTTTGTATTGAGAGATTTGTGAGAAATCTTCTCCACAAAGACGACTTCAATTGTAACAAATTTTATATTTGCCAAACAGGCAGAAAATGTTTTCAAACACATACCGAAAATTAAGATCAAAATGACTGGAAATCGATAGCCACTAAGAATCTTGATAATGAAAATCATTCAAGGTTTATTTACACATACTTCAGTATTCAATGGTTATTTTTATTAATTTTATTTATATTAAATGTCTCTGCTGAATAATTACAACTTTAGTGAAAAATTAAATTTAATCTGCAACAACCTGCTATTTTCTATTAGTTGGATGTTAATGAAGCTGAATTCAGTAAAAAATCTATCCATTTAGCCTTTCGCTAAAAAAGGACATTTAATCTGCAATTGCTTTTTAGCAAACTTTATGAATTTTTGACACACTTACAATTCATCTATCTCAATAGCTTTTCGTTTCACCGCATTAAGTCAAAAGAGTTTTAAGAAAATCTTTGAAACTAGCCGCATTAGTTTTTGTTTACCTGTTATGTATTTTTTCAAATTGGGATAATTTTTTGGAATTTTTGATTCCTTTTTTTGTGTGGAAAATCATTGTTGGATCATATGCTAGTTGCCTGTATGTAAATAATCAAAAGTTGCCCAATTATTGCTTACCTATTGAACCTTTAACGATTTTCAGGATTTGATTTTTTTCGAATAAAATAATTAATTGTTTTATAATATTGCTCTACAGCGTGACTTCAACTGTTACAACAAAATTGAGCTTTGCTCAATTTGTTCTTGTCGAGAGTAAGCAAAGTTATCGTTTATGTTTTTATGTTGAGTTTAATTATTTCAATCTAAATATATTAATCCTTACAATCCACTCCTCGTTGTCGTAGATAAAGTCCTCACTTTAGGTTGGAGTCTTTTCTGTGTTTAGGTGTAACCAGGTACACCCACAACCTTATTCTAAGTGACAAAGCCAACGGTCGAAATGCAAAATATCTAAGAAAAAAAAAACAAGAATTACAAATAGATATCAGTCGTGGTAGGAAGCCTGAAACCAAAAAGTATGAATATCTAAAACCATTAGATTGGTTACCTGACGGAAGATAGAATCCACCTAAATGATGATTCTCAACGACACGCATTAGCTTATATAGCCAACGAAGACCATTGCCATCTTCAAGCTTAGCAACATTTGAAGCAATGATCACGATTGCGTCAAACGAACTCGAAGAGCAAGTACAGCACAACGAGCTTAAGATTTCACGTCAGATCCTCCATCTTCTTTAGTACCATCATATATCTAGTCTTCTAGCAAAACTACTAGAGATTCATAGCATAAAAGCACGTCGGGGTCACCAATTTGTTTTCTACATTTATAGCTTTGTTAAACTTGTAATTTTTTAATATAAACTTAGTACAATAACTTTCTGTTATAATCTTAATATAGATTGCAATATTTAATTTCGCACTATTACTAGTGGCCATAATAAGCACTTTCATAATTTGTATTTTATATTTTTTGTGAGGCTCACCTTTGATGGTTCGAACAAGATAGAGATTTTTAATTTTTATTTACCATCAACCGAAAATGGAAAAGATGTTCCTTTGAACGAAACCCGATTTTTGAGATTAAATTTTTTTGAATAAATTTAAATAATCAATTTATGGTATGTTTAGTCGGTTCGTGTCGCGAGTGAATTTAGTGATCGTAATGTTTTTATAAGAGATTAAATATTTTAATGAAAACATATATTTTCTTTCTTCTTTTCTTCTGTCTTCTTTTATATTCTTAACTGATTCATTTGTTAGATAATCTGATTTACTAAACACAAAACCATTAATCCATAACACAAACCTTCCAAATCATATCATGAACACGATGCAGAACATTAAAATTCATTTCACACAATTTTAGTTTAAAATCAAAATTTTATATTTTTTTAACGACAAACTCGTGATTTCCAAATTTTATTTTATTTTATTTTATTTTTTTTTTGCACTATTTAAAATTAAATGCTAATTAAAGTTAAATAAAAAAATTTAAGTGTTAAAATTATTTGGTAATTTGTCCACAATAGTATATTAAAATTATAACTCAAGTGTATATACGATGACGTGTGACTAAATTTTGTTTTTATTTGACTATTGACATAGTAGTTTTTTAAGGTTATATTATATTTTTCTAAATCAATATTTTTAAAACGAAAAAAAAAAATTATATATTAGCAACATAAATTATCACTTAAAAATAATCATTAGAACGAGAGAAGTATTGCTGTTGTTATTATTTTATATTAAGATGGATTTAATTACAAAATATTGTTTTATTCTTTTGTTGTTTATATGTGCTCACGGTTTTGTTTGACAGAATTGCATTTAGAAAAAAAAAATTATATATAAAAATAAAACAAATAAAAAAAATTCTAGAGGATAGACAAAACAAAAATTAAATATGTTTATAGTTCTAGTGATTAGGTTATGATTATAGAATGTTTTTCATTACAGTATAATTGCAGAATTTTATAGAAATATTTAAAAAAACAAACCATTTATCTTACAATCAATTTTTAACGATATGATAACCGTTAATGGTTTTGCATAGCTTATAGTTTAACATACGGTTTACCCTTCTAAGTAACCAGATTAACTAAGGTTTAACTAAGATTATGTTAACGACGGAACGTTGTGAAACGTGAGTCGATAATGAGATTGCAAGAAACAAAACTCCAAGCAATAAATTTGGATTAGATAAATTTTCTGTTATATAACCTCTTGTTTTTGGTTCATATAAAAAGTTCATTGAACATAACTCAAATAAATCGGTTGATAAGAAAATTAAAATTCTTTTAATTTTTAACCTATGACTCATAAATTTCTAACAAAATTTAATGCTTTTTCTTTGGTTTTGATCAATAAATTATTAATTTTTCTTTTGAATAAATTGACTTTTGTCATTAATCGGTTTGAATTTTCAAAAATTCTGTAAGAAACGTGAATATGTTTTAAATTTTTTTTTAATTTAATTTACTTAAAATTGCCAATTTCCGATTCATAAATATTTCTGATTTTTTTCGGTGGGTTATTGGGTGGTTAATTAACACTATAACAAAAGGAATTTAATTTCTGTCTGGTTTTAGATTTATTTCATGAAAAGTTTTAAGCTTAATAATCAAGATAACTTTTAATACAATTAGGTTTATTTGATAACGATTACTGTCACCTTCGTAGCCATAAATTTATTAAAAATTTGACATATAATATTTATCGATAAATTAAGAAATTTTATTTTCAGATAACTGTTGCTGAGATACTGTTACCAAGTTGATTTTTAATATAACAAGATAAACATTCCTAAAGTGATCTTTGTATCAACTTTGAATTGATCAAAATAAATTAGTTTTTGGACGGGCTAAAACAATTTACAAATCTTATTAGTTTTATGTCAGTTTGGTTTTGAATATTGAAATTAACTTGATTTACAATAACAATTTAAAAATTGTAATTCTATAAAATCACTGGTGTGGGAGTATTTATTGTTTCAAATTTTAAATTAATGTCTAAGAAATCAAATACTAAAATGATTTTAATATTCATTTAAAGGATAAGATTTCTTTGTATAAATCAAATGCAGTTTTTAAATTAATTCAATATAATTTTTGTTTTTTTTGTTTGTCTTGCCTTAATTCACAAACGAGGCGGTGTTTCGTTATTTAGTGGCAATCACCGTTTTCGGCAATAAATTCAGATAGACTACTTGAAGTTGAAATTCATTTTGAGCATCTCAACTCAACAAATATCACGTTTTAATTTTTTTTAGTCTCTAAAAGTTTTTTTTCTATTTGTTATTATTATTATTTTTTTTTTTCTACACTGAGAGAAATGGTATTCTAATATTAAGCAAAGCCTATTCTCAATTACAGAAAGTCAACGTTGATGAAAATTTAAAACTAAACAGCTTGAAATAAGAATTTGTGCCATAAATCAAGACAAAATAGATCAATTTTTGTAATTCAACAATTTTATATATCGAGATTAATAGTTTCAACTTCGGTGATTTATTAGTTGCACAATTTAAATCAAATATTATCCATTTATGTATTTTTATTATTATTTAAAGAACTTTATACTCCAAATTGCTCAGACTAAATATGGATGAAATTGTGACATATTTATTCTCAAATAAAGACAAAAATTTAGAATCAAATGGAGAAATCCAATTTCTTGAAACATATTTGTAATTTTTGTTTATTTTGAAACACTAATTATCAAATTTAGAAAATTTTAAAGAAACGAAATTCTGTTTAAAATAAGAATAAAACATTATTATGACGATCTCATATGTGAATTGTGAACTATATACATTGTTACGATTCTACATAATCGCAATGAAATACAGCACAAAATTGTATTCAACCTTAATTTCCCCTCTACAAAATTTCAAAAGTAATATCAACGTCACATTGTTTTCAAGAAAAGGGGTCAATAAAATAAATTAGTCACCGGCTGCGTAGGTAATTTAGGATTTTTTGAGTTTTCTTTGTATAGGGATTTTGGAGTTGATTGAAAATTTGAAAAATTAAACAGACTTGTATATAAGGTATTCCTTTTACGAAATGAGAGTTACATTTGTTTTTATTAGACTGCGATTATCTAAATTCTATCTAAATTTGAATTAGACAGCGATAGTGTAAATAGTTTAAGTGGAATGTGATTATATCAAATACAATTTAATTGTGAATGAAGGTATAAGTGTTATGTAAGAGAAATTTTTTTTTAATCAGTGTCTTCTCGTAGTGTGGATAAAGACGTTGAAAAAAGCAACAAGCAATTGTTTACCAGAATTAGTAAACAGAAAGATGGGGTTCAGAACAGTTAAAAATTACACTAAATGCTTATGATTCAAGTATCATCAAAATCGATTATCAGGTATTGAATTTGTCGAAGTTTAAAAAAAACAAGTGTTCTGGAGACGCTTCATCCCTATATCGAATATGGCTGAAAAACTAACAAGTACCTTATCATACATGTATACATCTTTTTTCGAAGTATAATCAACGGATGAAATCGGTATGCTAACAAAAACCTTAAAAACAGAGTATGTATGATGCACCCCATCCGCCTTGGTTCCATGTACCTCAAAAACTTTCTTGTAATGATTGAAGTCTTTTACTACTGTTTTAAAAAATCGCTAAATAACTGTAGACTGTAGTGGAAATAGAAATCTTCAACACAGCATCATATATCATATTTTCAATTGTGGAATGTAGTGTTAGAAAAAATAACGAACTAATTTATCACTTATTTTTAGTAATACTTGATTCAAGCATATTATTCTCAATTTCAAAAATTATGAAGCTCATAATCCATGAATAGCAATTTATGATATTTAAATTATTTTTTTGTCGTTTTTTTGACCATAATTTTAAAATATGACCCAATTTATCGCCCTTTTTGTTTGGTTTGCTCAAATTGAGAAAATAGTAGTTGATTGATAAAACTTTTGCTTGCTTACTTTGAGAATAATATTCACGATCAGATCATAAGGGATTATAGATATACCGCTATTTATTAACGTCTTTGTTTCAACGTTATTGCCAGTCATATTGTGTTAGATTTTCTAGAGAGATATATTAAAACGTGTATTGTGATAAATAAAGTGATAAATATTTTAAACTACATAATTAAATTCATTTATAGTGTAAACAAATTAGAATTTGATTTAAAAATACAAAATTATTGTTATTTAGTTATAATTATTGTGAATTTTTTGTGTACAAACAGTATAGCTGGGTGTGTAAATCTTTTAAAATTTAAGTCATAACAATGCATCTCCTTATCATAGTTTGGAATACATATTAATGTTTTTTAAAGATTATATTAATTAGTTTAAAACTGTTTTCTTAAATTGAGTTCGAGCCTATCAATATAGTACTTTAATAAAAGCAATATAACTAACTATACATATATATATATAAATATTGTTGATACATTCGAAATTGATTTACCAAAATAATTTCATATTTTAATAATAAGGACAATTAATTTATTGTGTTATAATTGTAAACATAAACATTTTAATCATTATAAACATTATTAACATATTATAAACATAAAAAACAAATTTGTTGCAAGTGGAATTATCGTGTTCATATAACCTTGTATAGTGACAATATTAAATACAAGTAAAGTGTAACTGTTTCGTTCAACAATTGATTGCAGTACAGACATTTCCTTAAGGTAAGTTTTTTAAAATATTCCTAATTATAAAGGCTTTAATTAAGTAAACTATAATTTTAAAAGGCACATTGTCGTATTCGGACGTTGAGTATGATTTTAATGCCGACACAGTTTTGAATGAAGTGATAGCAAACCTAGACGACGAGTTTCCTGTTGAAGTAACGGATAATGAAACTCCTGAACATTAAGTAACATTTTGGAAGCTTGGCAATTATCGTATTTACTGCCGAACAGTTGAGTTTGAACAGCAAAGTTTTTGATTTATTTAAGCTTTTATATAAAAGTAAATACATGAAATATGTCACTGATGTATACGCAACTTGAATACAAAAGTATATTATTATTTACTTTATTCTCATTCGATTGATTTTTAAAATAAAAAAAATTTGAAAATTTATTCTCTTAACAAATATTTTAGGAATTTTATTTTAAGCCACCGAGTGATCAACATAAATTTGCTTCCGGTTATTTTTTATACAATAAATATCGAAACAGTTCCAGCAGACTCCCAAGTAAAGAAATATTTACTGGTAAAAAGCATCGGTCTTCATCAAAATCCTCTTCCGGTAACAAATGTTTGATAATCATTATAAAAAACCATCCATTCTAGATTTTATTTTAATGTTTTTCTGTGTAAAAAAAAACACTAATTAATTATTGTGAAGCAAATGTCAAGATTTAAATTGTTAAATTTGTTTTGTTTACGAAATAAATATATATATGCATATATATGTAAAATATTTTTATCTCTATTATCAGACCAAACCAGCGTTAAAAGTCAAATTTTTATCTTGGACAATAATTACAAAGACAACAAAACCTGGCTTAATTGCTTCTATGAGCCGTGGGATGAGTTGTTGAAGAAAAATGGCGTGCCATTTTTGAAGGTAGACGCAAGGGAATAAGCTGCATCGAATTACCAGAGCGTAAAGTAACCAGCTTCCTAAAAGAGTGGCAATTATTTACATCGACAAATGGATTTCGGTTAGTAAAGTAATGATATTTGATACTTAGAATATTTTATTAGGTTTTTAAATTATAGGTTGATATAGATTTCGAGCAGCTCCGCAAAGAAAAAAATTTGCTCTTTTTGATAAAATGGTCAAGTTTCTTTAATATTGCGGATCAAGTTTTGTTAAATCATATTAAGGATTAAAAAGCTAAAACGGATCTCTTGAAACTTCGAGCGATAGAAAACTCAGGTTAAAATGTCTACAATGCATAGTTAATATTGATATAATACCAACAAATTTTTTATTCACAGACTTGAGAAACTTGAAGCTGCTTAAATTATTGCAATACGCACTACCACTACCCTCCAGAGCTACTAAGACTGGAAAAAAAACAAATTTGGAAGCCTACTGTGACTAATTATATTTCATCATTTATTTTAGAAATTGCTAGTCACGACTTGATAACAATTAAATTACAAGAAATAAAGATAAATTATTTAGAATACGGGCTCAATTTACAACCTTTAGTAGTTGTAGTTGGTGTTGATGAAAGTCCAGAATACGTAACAGTTTTTGATGACATGGTTTTCAAGTTTTCGAATTTGCTAACAGCTGTGAATTGTTGTTGCGAACTTTTTTTTTGTTTTTGATATTAAATATCCTATGGAGTCAAATAAAGTCTGGACATTTATTCAGCATTATTTTTTTGAAATATTAACCCCATTTGATAGTTCTGATTCAAAATTAATTATTTTACTATCAGAACTTAAATCTATTTCAAATTTGAAATTATTATTTGTTAACTATAAATAATAATGATCATTTAATTATAATTTTATAATTTGTTAATTATAAATATAGAAATAATTATAAATGTACTTGAATAAATGAATGATGAAATAAACGTATAACTACTGAATTAAAAATGATTAGTTCTTAATAGAAAGTAAAAAAACATTAAACAAAATAAAGTGTTATTATTTCTAAAATTAGTTGAATGTGAAAAACAAAACGAAAACTACTCATTATTGGACATATGAGAACTTCTAATAACATAATAATTTCATTTGATTCTTTATACAACAGCAAGAAGGATGTACGAGACATTGTATACCATATAGTTACTATATAGTAACAAGTGAAATTGAAACAACAACAAACGCACCTAACAATATTAGGTTAAACATGAGAATAATTATACTCAGTTTAACGTTACTTCTATATTAATCGAGAATATATGTGTTATATCTATACTATTTTACTTTCGATATGAAAATAATAACTTTCAATATAAGAATAGTAATTTTCAATATGAGAACAGCATCTTTCAATATGAGAATAATAACTTTCAATATGCGAATAGTAACTTTCAATATGAGAATAGTAACTTTCAATATGAGAATAGTAATTTTCAAAATAAGAACAGTATCTTTCACTATGAAAATAATAACTTTCAATATGAGAACTATTCTTATTTTTATAACGAGAATTATTCTCATATTGAAAGTTATTTTTCTCGTATTGAAAGTTGCTATTCTCAATGTGAAAGAGACATACACTTTCTTGTTCTTGAAAATAGACAACATATTCTCAAAATGAGTTTAGAGAAGTTTAACAACTTATACCAATTATTTTCTCATATCGATAATATTTGTTCTCAATTTCTTCATAGAAATATTGACGTTTTTTGAATACAATATCCATGAAAATACTAAATCTATTCTCAAAAGAAGTTTATTTTAAAAAATGGTTGGTAATTTTATGAATGATTAATTTCTCATATTGAGAATACAATACTGCAAACAAGAAACTGTATTTGTATAAATCATATCATAAATTCTCAATGTCAGAAATTAAAATATTAACAAATTATTGTCGCCATATTCTTCATATAAGAATAAGTTGAGAATAGTTTTGCTTAGCACACATTTAAGCAACTATTATGCTTAATATTGTACCTATTTTTCTTGAATTGAGCAATCTTTTCTTTCAGTGTATAAAGTGAATTGACTGATAAACACTTCACATACTCCAACTAACTTTACATATATTTTTTATCAATAATTTTCAAAATTAGCAAAATTAGTATCTGTAATATAAATAAAATGTATATGTAATAGATTGCATTCCAATGGTTGAAAGAATTTTTTAATTTAATTATCAAAATTAGATTAAATCACTTAACAAAACAAAAAAAAATATGGTTGAAGTTGAATAAATTTTTTTTAAATTATTAATTATGTGAAGTGGGAGGTGATAATGTTTTTATTGTATTGTTGTGTTGTGTTGTGTAGTCATTGTTGTTTAAAGATGTTTGTTGTAATTGAGTACAGAGTACAATTGCTAAGTATGTTTGGTCCGGAACTATCGAAAATCAACTATCGTCGAAAACAAATCTTGTCTATTCTAAAATTCCATGTTGTACTTATATTTAGTTTTTGGCTTAATGAATTTTGAGTGTTCATACGATAACCGTTAAACAATCGAAAATTGAAACCGATTTTACTATTAACAAATGGATTTTACAATTATCAGTTATTTAGAGGTTACAGTAAATTAAATTTTTTTAAGTATAATTTCACGATTAAAATTAACCATAGTCAATGCACTTATACATATCATTCAGCATCCCCAATGAAATAATATTTGGCAATCTGTTATTATTAATGTTGGCACGTTTAAATTTAAACTGGTTTCAATAATTATAAATAACAGTCATAGAAAACGAGACTTTTGTCTGATTGTATTAGCGACCTTGCCATTATTTTAATTTTTGATTAATTTTGCTCATTTGATGTTTGATGGTAACGGGTTCACAACGTATATTTTCACTTTTTTCTTAAAAAATATGAAACAGTAAAACGTGATTGAAATTATTGAGGAGTGAGAAAGTCCATAAAATTAAATTAGGTTTATCAATTTGGAATATATCCTTCGTGGTCTGATCAAATTTATCTACTCGCCAATAATTATTTGTATTCCGGAGCTCAGCAATATCATTGATATATTCGGTTGTTGTTTGACAAACCTCTAATAATTATTCAACATTTCCATCACATGATCTAAGAAGCACTATTTTTCTGTCTATTCATGTCGTGCCAACAAAAAAAATAAATACACATACCAACACGAAAATCAAAGACAACAATTTCACATTTAACAAACTCATTTACATTGGATACTTTGATAAAAGTCATGATATAGGTATGACCCAATTTGTATTATTGAAGGTCAAAAATAAAATAATAAATAGATTTACGGAGTTTCTTTGGATGTTTTTGCCTTTGATTCTTTTATTTTGATATAGAAAAAGAATTGAAAATAGGATAATAAGTTTTTATAGAGCTGTATTGTAGATGCTTTTGATTCTTACTTTAGAGCAAGAATCGGAATAGGACCGATGGATACACTAGTATTCGATGCAAGCTTTACTAATAATCTGTAGGTTGTTGTACTATAATTTTTACACTATAATTAGAAATCTAAAAATTAGCTTTGGAATAGTGTTATGATGGTCCATTAGCAACTGTGCGATGGTAGGTTTCAATCACACCATGATAGTATGGGTAACAACCCATAATAACCAACTAAAAATATGTTGGAAATATAAGCCCTTAGATGGATCGTGTAAAGTCCGTACATCTAGATTTAAAACAGTGCAAGAGAGAACTGTTTCTTGCAGTCGTTTGGCAGGTTCTTTGATTCGTTAACATTAGTATGTCAGATCTTGTACTTTTACGACTTGTACTTGTACTTATATTGACTCGGATTAGTGTGTTTAACCATTTGAATACGTTCTTTTCAATTTCTTACAATTTGGAAAAACTATTTTGGTCTATAGCAAAGGTGTAAAAATTATCATAAGAATTTTTTCGTACTCCAATGGCGCTGCCAAGCATTTTAAATCTTCCTTAATTACAGTGCAAAAGCGTAAAAGTGCTACTGGCATTTTGTGGCACTAATTTGGTGTATTAAATTAGTGTTTTCCATAAATTGTGATTAAAACCCTTTACCATTCCGTATGATTGCGGATGGTAGGCAAATTTTATGTGTTTCCAAAAGTTTCGTCTATTCTGATAATAGTCTGGATTCGAGCTGGGACCTTTGATCAGTTGTAATAATCAATGAAATATCGAAACCAGAAATATAGTGTGAAACAAATGTGTTCACTACAGTGGCAGCTGATATATCAGGAATCGAATAAACTTTAGACTCTCTCAATCATCTGGATTGCGATAGCAGACCTACTAAATGTATTTTGATATAAACAGATCAGATTCATATCGTTTTTGATGACCTACTTTAAATTTATAACAATTTAAACATTATTTCGACACCTCTATCTAAATTTGACAAAAAATATTTACATGCTTACGAATTCGGTTTAAATAGTCGATGTTTACTATGAAACAATAAAAATCTTTTTATATCACATCGAGGTCACCACTGTGGTATGCCAAATTTCAATCTCAATAAATCTTCAAAGAAACATTTTTTATGTTTTAAGTTACTACCAACTTCTTTCTTATTTTTTTAATATATAATAAACAAAATATGTACATACATTGAATATAGAATTACATATAAATTCGCTTGTAGTTTCTATATAGAAATCAAGTGAGGGCAAAAGCTGTGGGATGAGAAAGGATAACACCTTACGGATTGTTTTAAAGACTAGTCCAAAATTCAAATAAATCAATATTTGTAACCTTGAAAGCATTTGTAATCTAATTCGATTTGAACTAAATAACTAAATATTTGTTTCTCATATAATGTTTATAAAAAAATATTAATTTTCCATCTCTATACAAAAAATCACATCAAAATACGAAATTTTAGTGCGAAAAAATTATGTAACTTTATACTTGTCAAATTTTTTTTTGAAATTTCAAACTTTCAAGGAATTCAACTGAGAAACCATTGAATTTAATTTTTATTCTTAACTTGAACTTTACAATGAACTGGCTTAGCTTGGTTCGGAAAACTGACTGTAAAGACTGAGTTAGATCCATTTTATACCGAAATTTCACATGTATTTTAACAACATTTTTAAACATTTGGACTCTAGACGAGTTAAAGGTTAGATGAATTGGTTGACAATTATTTTCTTGCTTCCACAAACTGTGGTTAATAGCATAGGCAATCCAAAAACATACTTTCCGTGTAAAGGATGACTGATAAAAGAAATAAAAATCAAACTGCAAAAACGGATGAAAACAAAATTCGTATTCAGAAAAAAAAAATCCATTTAATATTGAGTACCCATTTAATAGTAATAATCGATTCAAAGAACTTATTAGCAATAATTCTACAATTCAGCACACTTAGATTCACGTATTTAATTCTACACTGATTCTTGAAATCAATGAGCTTATGTCCAAAACATATGTTGGAGTACATAACTAATGTTACTTTCAAGCATTTTCATAATCCTACACTACCTTTCATAAAGAAAATGATAAAGATAAACTTGGTTTGGATGCTGGTGCTATATTTCCTAAAAGATCGTAAAAGTCCTTGGAGCTCTCCAGTCTTATGTGCGAAAGTCCTTTAAACTCCGCCTGTGCTTGGACTTCCGAGAAGCAAACACCGTGATCAAAAGAATACGCATCATTTTCAACAGCAGAAACACAGTTTTTAGAACCGTCTACCGTCTGAATATACCAGTTTTTAGAACCGTAACCGTCTGAATATATTTCACTTCAGTCTACGCCATAGACAATTATTAATTGAAATTTATTGAAAAATCCAGTTCAAATTACTCATAAAAATTTCCAATATTAACTCAATTCATTTTGATAAGCTACCTTAACTATTATATATAGAAATAAGACATACCAACTTTATCTATTCGTTATAAATATAGCATTTTGATACATACCAAGCCTTTATGTTTTCAAATACAGTATTATGACATTTAAATTCTTCTTATAAATTCCATTCCATCGTGATTGGTAATGTCTCTTAAATTTCTAAATTAAAACGTAATTATATTTCCTATTGCAACACATATCATAATCTATCATTAAAAAATTCTTTTTTTTTATCATAACTACGATTAAATTTCAATAACTTATTTCCTGTTGATTGCTTCTTGTTTATAAACCGAAAAACAATTATCGGTTAAACAAAAATGTTAAGCCTTCCAAATTAATTTTATTAGTTCGAACTAGTATCGTTAAAAATTAGGAAACCTTTTCAAACGCCACCTAATATAATAAAAATTCCGATGTGTATTCTACATCATTATTTCGTATATACCAATTACCAATATCAATTCCAAATAATCATAAACCAATCAAAATCATTTGTCATTTCTCTTACACAAAATTTTTTTTTAAATGTTAGATTTCTTAAAATTCGCTTATAAATTTAATCATTGGAAAAAAAAGTTCGATTGGATTAACAAAATATGAATGTGTGATTTTATTATATTTGTTTCGAAAATAAACGATAAATTACCTTGAAAATTTAAAACAAAACAAAATTAAATATAATTTGTATTTAAAAAAATTGTAAAGTACAAAATAAAAATGGTTGTCCTATTAGGTATAATTAGAAATTCGGTTAGATTATTGATTAATATGAAAATTATATAACCCCATTTTCTTGAGAAAAATGATAAGAATTGTTTTAACAAAAGTTCCGATATCAAAATGTTAAATATCTAAACAGCATTTCAGGTTGATGGCTTGAAGGAGTTGGTTGTGTTAAATTATACAAAAGTAAATTTCGATTTTTGTATTAAGTAGTTATGTAATTAAAGTAGTAATAAGTGAGAGTGAATCTAGTTTTTAAAAAAATGGTGATATAACTTAAAGAAAATAATCCTATTTATTTATTTATTTTTGAAGAAGAAAAGATATCTGGAGTCTCAGTATGGTGTACGTATTTTAACATACTAATTTTTTATCGTGGTGACCCAGTTAATTTCAAAATACCAAGTAACAGTTCCATGCTACGGGCAAAATTTTTTGTTATGAAGATTTTCCAGTTAATATATTTTGTGTTTTATTACTATTCTAACACTCCTCCCCCACCGGAAAAGTTTACTGTTTTAAAAAAATTATAAAAAAAAATTGGTTTTAATGATTAGGAAATTGAGTGAAAATTTGAGTAAACATTAAGTGCCATCAAAAGCTTCTGTTTATCTGTTCGTTATCGATGTGGAAGAAAAGTGCTTTGTGTTAGATAAGACACATGTTTTTAATCTCAATTCTAACCAATGTTCAAGAAAATGGAATTAAGACTAGATTTTGTGTAATTAAGAATAACCATTTGCATCGATTTAAAATAATTTTGTGCAAAAACTTGCTTGCACTTAATTATTTTTTTACATCAAATGTAAGCCAATTTGAACACCCGCTGCTTTAAAATAAAATGTCAACCGTAAATGTAACTGCAACTTTCAAAAATTTGATTAGATGTTTTTACAACACCATGAAATACCCTACCTCATTTGTTAGGAAAAAAGAAAGCTTTCGCTTTCACAAGTGAAGTCTTTTACAGGAAAATTTAGTGTGAGACTACACAAAGTGGCGTTTCTTCATGATCTATCAGAAGATCTGTTTGTCTAGGTGCAGCAAAAATAAATTGATTTATTTGAAATATCGATGATAATTTAAATCAGTCAGTTTGAGTTATTTTGGTTAATTTTCTTCGATGGTAGTTACTTAAGCTACACTGGTTTATTGGACCGTCTCAAAGTAAAATGTCTGAACTTGTTACTGTCCTAGAGTATCCGGCTCGAAGGACCATTTAAACGAAAGTTTTGTAATGTAATTAATGACGTTCCCGTTGAAATGCGAATTTATTGCGTGGCATTAAGCACTAAAAAAAATTAAGATTTGTTCAAATATAATAAATAAAACAAACAATTTACTAATAACTAAAGCATCAATTTCACACATAGTTATGTCCTCAAAACTATTACACAACAAAAATCAATTATTTTAGTTTTCACCTTAAACACGACATTTTCATGTTCTTTATAATCCACGATAATAAGTCGGTCAAATAATGACAAAAAAAATCACTGTTTTCTATGATGTATTACATTTTAACCTCCATCGTCCTAATTTTTGTTTTATTTATGTCAACTTATTTTTGAGTTTTTGTTGAAATAAGTATTATAAGATATAGCGGTTTGACGTCAACTATTCTACAAAGAATTAAAATCATCTTTGTAAATTCTATTAATATCTATTCAATCATATCATAATAACTCAACACTTCAACAATAAATATTGAATTAAACTTGAAATTACCATTAATTTGCTTCTTCTAATAACAAAATCAAAAAAATTAAATTCAGATTCAGAAGCAAAAATATATAAGATTTACTTTAAGAACAAAAAAAAAGTAATTTCTTGACTTTTGATCTTATACAAAATTCAATTGTTATTATTATTTTTACTATGACTGATGACTTTTCGAATTTACACGAAATCAATACAATGATGACATAGCAATAAATATTGTATTTAAATTCATTTTAAGTGAGAAAAAGTCTTTTCTGTAGGGTAAAATCTAAGGTAGAATTTTTCTTGGAAAGATGTGCATCTAACAAACGTATGCAATTATTTGAAAATAATTTTCTTAACTTAATTTTAATTTAAAAAAAAAATATTTTATGTGTTAGTTGATAAGTAATTTGTCTGTTCCTGATTGAACTCAGTGTCAAACTTAAAATGTGTTTTTTGAGAGAGAAAAACTTTTCAACTTGTTCTTTGTAATAAAACAACAAACACGATAACACATAAAAACGTTATGTTATTTGTTGGTTTTTTTGGTTGAGGACTTCACTTATGGTCACGCGAAAAAATTTATGTTATTCAATTTTATTATTTTTGTTTATATTATTGTCTCCGTTCAACGAAAATAAATAAAATGTGTTTTTTTTTTTGTGTTGAAAACAATTGAAGGAAATAAATCAAAGACACAGGACCGACAAAAACTTATGGATATGAGATATTGATTATATTTTTCGTTTAAAATTTTAGGGATTTTTTATTTAAACGAAAGAGTTGAGGTGAAAAGGTGAAATTTGATTTGTTTGTTGCAATGGTAACGTGTTCCGAATGATTTGTATACAAGCGATTGTAAAATGCTCATAAACTAATAAATCTGTCACAACAAGTTAACATTATTTGGGAATTAATGTAAGTAAACGGATTTTTCATTCAAAATTAAAATATCGAAATACATAAGTATTAAGAATAGGAAAAGTTAGGATAGCCAGTTGCTACCATAACGCCAAAATGTCAAAATTGTGCAAAATAAAATTAATTTAAGTAATTACCAAAAATGCCGAATCTCATTACCACACCTAGAAAGCTTGCGGAATTAGCAGGATAGACAAGTTAACGCAAATTAATTTAGGTAACTTTTATAAGGTAATTAATCCAAAAAAAAACTTCTCTTCGTCTCCTTTTATTTTTCTACCAACAGAAAAAAACAAAGATTTCAAATTTATTCTTTAATATTAATCAGTTGGATATAATTTTGATCCGTTTATCGTCTTGTTTTTTGGGTTTCCAATTTTTTAACCGATAAAATTGTTTATTGAAACACATCACATCCTTCTTGAAATTTCTTTCTTTCCACCTTTTCATTCCTTTCGCCGAAAACCATTGCTTTACTTAAAATAATTTGCCACAATTTATTTAGATGCAATGTAAGCTAAACAAAAGGCTGTTGCTGCATTATTGATTTTTTTTTAAATTTTATATAGCTTTTCCAAAAAACAAAATAGGCTGAAATGTGTAATTATTTTCTTGTATATGCGAAGAGCATCAGTAACAATAGAGATATTAACAAATATTTACTGTTACCTTTCCCAAAATAATTCTCTATTTAATTAGATTGCTGTAATTTAAAAAAAAAATTGTTCTTTCAATAGAAAATAATAGTATATTATGCTACGATCATGTAATGACGGTTATTAATACACGAGCATTAACCGGGATACGAAACGAGCCGTAGGCGAGTTTCGTATGGTATATGCGAGTGTATTAATAACCATTACATGAAAGTGGCATACGCTATTTTTCTACACCCGGTAAATAACGAAGAACGAAAATTACAACGAAAATTTCAATTTTCTAATTTCAAAGTTCATTTTTTTTCCCATACGAAAATTTAAACAAACGTCAAATACATAGCATGGTTGATACAAAAACTATGGTTTTCTTTCTATTGATTAAAAATCTGTATCGTAATAAAATCTGTATCGAAATGAATATCATTATAAAACGGATTTTGGTCATATAAGTGTATTTTTATAGTACGGGTGCAGAAAAAATGGTTTATTGTATTAAAAAAATAAAAGTGGAATTGTTAAAACAGTTTTTCGCATGTATAAAATATTTTTCACGTGCATAAATTATTTTCAAAGAAGTAATAATTATTTTGAAGAAATTCATTTATGTATCTCAACAAGTTTTATAGCGCGTATCCATTTCTCTTATTTTGTTCACATATAACTTAATTCCCGTTAAAAAAAATTAAACTAAACTAAACAATAAATCGTATCACTCATTAAAATATGATATAGACAAATATTTCATGATAGATTAAAGGATATAAAAATAAAGTAAAGCGTAATCAGAAAATTCAGTCAAATTTGCGCGAACAAAATTAAAATTGGTTTGTCAATAATTAAGTCATTGGCATATTCCTTGATCGTGACTAATGTCTTCTTCGATGAATAAAGTCCAGATTTAGAGTTATATAAAAGATCGTTTCTCCGAGCAAGCAATAGCATGCCATCATAAAGGAATATTCCAATAATAAGATTGAAGGTGGTACGTTTTACTGAATTTAAAGTCAATCCGGCAGCACCCTTAAGATATCACCTTGGCTAGTGATTTCTGGCGTTAATTCATAATTTAATTGCAGGGATGGGAGTACGTGGGGTTGTCACACCTGTAGATCAAAAATATAAACTAATAAAATTTACAAATCAACCAAAACTGATCCCTCCATGCTTTAAAATTGCATTGCTTTTATTTCATCTTTTTGGCTCCTATTGAATGTTTTTATTACTTGTCTGAAGTCTAAAGTCGGATGATGTCTCATAGTGAACAAAATATTAAAGTTGCAAAAATAGAAATAAATTGCTTTAAATTTAAATTAAAATCTTACTTATTTACCGCTCAGTTTTAATGTACATATGCTATTACTATTAGAAAAATATGGAGGGGCTGAAATCTCACAGCTCTCAAATATCAAGACTTCAGTCTGGGTTAAGGATTTTGAAATAGTTTTCGGCAAAAACTTTTATGAGGACATGATTTTTAGTTTTGGGCAGCGATGTATATCAAACATAACTCTTTGTTAAAGTACAAGTATGTTTTTATCTCTGTTTAGAAATTTATTACAAAACTAACACAAAAACATCAATACGATGCCGGAAAATTATAACAGATCATAAATTAAAATAATTTAGTGAAAAGATGACACACTCAGCAAACTACTCAAAAACCTCTCCATTTAGCGTTTCGAGAAAATATTACAAAATCACAAATTCATATTTCTTTCAAAATTCCAAAAATATTGTAAAAATTAAATAAAATCAAACTGTTTTGAATATTCCAAAAATATTCCAAAAATTAGAATAAAATCAAATATTCAAACTTTTTCTAAATTCCATTAATATTTCAAAAATTCTTAAAAATTTAAACTTTTCCAAAATTCTAAAAATATTGCAAAAACATACAAAATCAAAAATTGAAACTTTTTTCAAAATTCCAAAAATTATAATAAAATCAAAAATTTAAAATTTTTCAAAATTCTAAAAATATTTCAAAAATTCTTACAAAATCAAAAATTAAAACTTTTTCCAAAATTCTAAAAATATTGCAAAAATTATTACAAAATCAAAAATACAAACTTTTTTCAAAATTCCTAAAGTATTTCAAAAACTATAACAAATTCAAAAATTTCCATGTCCAATTTCATTTTCAAGTACATTTTTTTTTTGAATACGTTACGTCATAAAAACAGCCTCATTTTTTTTTCAAAAAATTGGCTAAAATAATAAATGAAATCATTTTTTGACACACTTGACATTATTTTTTTGACAAACTTATAATGCCATAATTCTCTATAGTAATAATAAAATTTCATGTCATACAAATTATTAATTTAATTTTTTTTTAAAATCGGGTAAAAAAGTAAATAAAAATCTTTCTTTTGACACACTTGACAACATTTTTTTGACAAACTTATAATGCCATAATTCTCAATAATAATAATAAAATTTCATTTCAAACAAATAAATAATTTAATTTTTTTCCAAAAAATTGGGTTAAAAAATAAAGAAAAATCTTTCTTTTGACACACTTGACAACATTTTTTTGACAAACTTATAATGCCATAATTCTCAATAATAATAATAAAAATTCATTTCAAACAAAATTTTAATTTAATTTTTTTCGAAAAAATTGGGTAAAAAAATAAATAAAAATCTTTCTTTTGACACACTTGACAACATTTTTTTGAAAAAATTATAATACAATAATCTAGTTTTTGATCTCACATACCAATCCCTACCATCAAGATTTCTCCAAATTCAATGTTCCTACTCGTAATCATAAAAATGAACGTTTTTTAAGCCAAAAATATGAACATTTGCTGTTTTTGACACACTTAATGATTTTTTTGACACACTTCCGGTACAGTTATCGAACACGGCGTCATTTCGGACCAAAAAAAAGTGAGGGTAAGAATTTCACTTTTGGCTCATGAATGTAATACTTAGGTCTTTCAGATCGAAGTAACTTTCCATTTCTCTAAAATTCTTAACAAATGTCGAGCCACCCTGTGTCAACACAAGTGAAATTAATTAATTTTAGGTAGCATATATTATATTTCGCATAGGAATAACAAGAATGCATGGAAAACGGAATTTTGATTAATCAGAATAGACTCAAAACTGTCTAGAAATTTGATCTTGAGAAATTGTTTCTAAATTTGATAGACAAGGTTATTCAGTTTCAGAGCAATCGAAAAATTATGGTATATTAAAATAATTTTTAAGTAAATAGGATCAAAACCATGCTACTATCAACTTGATTTTTTTATTCCTTTCCCCAATTATATTCAAAGATAGACAGTACGTTTTTGTTAATTTCATAAAAAAGAGTTGAATCAAATTAAAAGTAATGGTGATAAAAATTTAAATGCCTTAGTAATGCTATTAGGTAATATGCGCTATTAGAAGTTGAAAAAGTAACATAAAACACACCAATTGGATGTACTTCCTCTCTTTTTTTAAAGTAACATAAAACATTTATTATTTCATTTATTTAGTAAATAGTAAATTGATTTTGATATATTGAATGATTAAAAATAATACAGTTTGATTCCTCTATCTATGGTACATGAACAGCAAAAAAATCATAAAGAATTATTTAACAAATCACTTACTTTTCAAATAAACTTACACTTACACTTACATTCAATACAAACACAGAAATTTTAATTCCATATTAAATACAAAATTCATCAAAACAAATCAAATAATATCAATCCTTATCATATTTTTTTTTAATTTCAGGTTACCACAGCTTACCGTGCCTACCACGATTTTGTACCTCCTGATGGTGAGTTTATCGATAAAATTTAATTTTTTTTTATTATTTCTAAAATATGTTATTTTTGTATATAATAATATTTACTCATGTTTTTATTTTTTTTTATAATATATTTCTTTACACCTTTTCACTTTCACTTGTGATAACAAACAAATTTATCACGAAAAAAAATGTAAACACAAAATCTTATCAAAAAAAAAAAGATTATGTCTTCATGTTATTATTTGTTGTTATTTTTTGTTATTGTAACTTAACTGAACCAAGAAATAATTATAGAGATAACTAATTGAAAAAATTTAAAAATATATCCAAATTATTCGATATCAATCAAACAATATTACCTAAAAATAACAGATGTGTTGTTGTTATGTGAATTACCCTTTAAACCTGCAATGTAATTTATCCATATATTTTATTATGTCTGAAAGTGAAATGAGAAGGAATCATTTTTCTGATTAAGTTTAATAATATTTCGAGACAAAAGAATTTATTGTTTGTATTTAGCAAACCTAAGATATGCGGATGTCAATAGCTGTAAGAATTGATTAAACAAAAACTGTGTCGATTGATAAAACTTTATATAAAGTATTAGCACAACACAAACTTGCGAACTCTGATTACTATAATAAATCAAAATAAATGACTTGTCTTAACCGAAAAGTGATCTTCAACTCGATCTGTACTTTATCATTCCTCAAATGTTGCAAACATATAAACATTAATTTTATCACTTAGTTTATGATGACTCAATTTCAAAAACATTTATGTCACGTTATTCGTTCATTTCCATTTCAATCAATCCTCTTCAATTGTCACACTATTATATCATTTATTTCAATAATTCTACTAAACTAATTCTATCACTCTATCTGTCTATTAAAGTTGTAAACAAAAATCGAAAATAAATGCGACATCTTCATTGTGTTTTCGATTCACGTAATTTTAAATATTTTATTAAGAATTATAGAGACAAAAAATTAATTTACAAAGGTTAGGTGATAAGTGATTCTGTGAAGTTCCAATGTTTACACAAGAAACTCTAAAAGGATTTCACAAAATTGCATCAATACAGATGATGTAATATATGTATATTATTTATAAATCATTATCAACTTTCATGATCTCATTGTTTTTGTAAGATGCACTTTTTTTTTATTAAGGTAATGAAAATGATATAAATTTTATTTCATACAATAACAAAAAGGGGAATTTATTTTAATATTCCGTAATATGGTGAAGAGATGGTTGACAGTAGAAACATTAAATTACAAACATATAAAGTAGAAATTTATATATATTTATCACTTCTAAATGAAGTGATTATATAGCGGACGCATGATTAAAATTTCAATTTAAAATTTGAAAAAAAAAAAAAAAAATAATGTGTAGGTTGAGGTGGATGAGACAAATTCACAATTTGAAAAAAAAATCAGATCATCCAATTTCAATTCATGATTTCCTTTTGCATTTTTTTTTAAGTTTATTTCCGATTAAATATTTGTCTATTCAATTGCATGTTGGAGTTTCCTCAATTTAAAATGAAAATGAAAGGAAACAAGTAGTTTTCGTGGAAATTAGCGAATAATTGTCGATTTGAATTTTTACTTTATAGTTTATACTTTAATCAATCTATAAATAAAAATCACTCAATTTCTCACACATGTGAAATACCGAATCATACACTCATGATTATCAAGAATTTTAATTTTTTTATCACACAATTAATTAGTTCAATTATTATTTGTTTCAATAATTAAATTTGCTTACTGAATTCTTTCTTTTTCGTTTGATAACAAACAACTCATAGAAAACACTCAAAAAGAAATCACAAAATCCACATATTATTTGTCCAGTGTATAAAAACATTAAAATCGTAAAATTCCTTTGATCACATTATATAGAAATATAAAAAATAAAATTTGAAATAATTTACAGAGATTGAGATCATTCCATCCAAATGGAAATTCGATCAATTTAAAATGATTTTTAATTTTTGGGGGTAATTTATGAGCTTTGAGATAAAATATGAAACAATGAAGAGGGTGAGACAAAAAAAGAATTAGAATTGTATTGAATATATTAAATTAAGATTTGGTCACCCTTTTTTTTAGATTGATCATAATATTCGGTTTAATTCTACTGTTTGAGTTCCCCAATATTTTGATGTTTTTATACTTGCAATTTTTGTTATATCAAGTGACTCATAGTTTTTCTCCCCTTTTTTATATAAGTTATTTCTATTTCAATAAATTTCAATTTAATATATTGTTTTTTATTTTTAAATGAGACAAAACAAAACATCAACTTATTTAGTTTTCCTAGTTTTCTTTAAAAATATTTGTTTAGAATGAAATTGAATCAAAAAGAGATTTTATGCTATTCCGTTGTACTCAGTTAATGGTTTGTTTTCGGTTTTTCTTTGTTGGGATTGGGAATAGAATGCACTTTAGACACAACTTAATAGCCGCAGGAACGGCGTCAATTAGATCCGTCAGAAAGCGCCCACGATGTTATATTTGCCTAAGAGTTATCGATAAGAAAACAAGAAATAGTATGGGATTATTTACAGGCTGTAAAAGTGCAAATTTGATAAATATGAGCTGTTTCGGTGACGAAAATCTGATTTTTTCTTAATCATACAAATTTTTAAAGATAGCATTTCTATAATCATTTTAAAATTAAAAAGCTGTTTTTTGAAATTATTAGTTCTTGGTAGTCACTTATAGTTGCCACATACGATGTTGAAAAATGTCTGGATTAGGAATTTCAATATCGTTCTTCCTCGAAGAGTAATTTTTTTAGTTTTTCCATTTTACTCCTTTGGAGTTCATTTCATTTGCAAAAGAAGAAAATTAGTACATTTTCGTCATCCTTTTTAACAAAACTTCCAAAATTGAACAAAATATTTACCAAAATTATTCATTTTTTATATTGGAAAGCACCAATTTTGAAGCAAAAATTAAATCTGAGTATTTGAAAGAAAATATTTATTTCAATATGGGAGTGAGAACGATATTTTGTTATTTTCACTCCTGTATTTGGGAGTGTCATATTTTTTTAAGTTACTCGCTCTGAAAGAACGGAGTAAAGGAGTGATATAAGTAGTTTTTTAAACTCTGTAATATATACAAATATCTCATTCTCAAAAATGAGTAGAAATTTTGAAATTGAATTTTTAAGATAATTGTTAAATGCAAGAAATTTTTTTTTCTAAATTTCTTGTGCTACCTCATTTATTTAGTTTTATTTTTATATTAATTTACCAACAAACCAAAAAATGCTTGGGTTAAATAATTTTTAAAAAAAAAATTCACTGAAATTATTCCAGTGTAGGACCTAATATAGTATTCTCAAGTCCTGTTATTTTGATAGGAAAACATTCAGAAGAAGAATTTATTTTATTTTTAATACGAAGGAAAGCTTCAAGTTTGAAGCAAAAATTTAATTTGTGAGTATATGAAAGAAAATATTAATTTCGATTTCGAAGTTAGGACAGTACATACTTATTATTTTCACTCCTGTATTTGGGAATGAGATATTTTTGTAAGATGCTCGCTCTAAAAGATCTGAAGAATAATTATTTTTCTGAATGTTTTGTTCAACTATGCAAGTTTTTTTTAATTAAAATAAATAAAAAGTATGACAAAAAAGTACTAGTTTCCTTTATCTGCATATGGAATTAAAATAAATATAAATAAAATCGACATCAAAAGAGTGAAAACAAAAAAATAAAAATTTTACTCTAACGTTTAGATCGATCTTAAAAACATAAAAAATTTAATTTGTAAATATAATTTTGAGGAATGAAAAAGTGAAACTAGCTGTTAATAAATATAAAAAAATTCCGGCAATAAACATAAAGAAATTCGTGGACCACTAAACTTTTTCTGAGAACCTTTAATGGTTCGTGGACCACCGGTTACGACTGTCTATTTTACCACGTATTACTTATTTTTTATACACTAATGAAAACAAGTTTCTGTTGCGAGAGGACAAGTAATAAAATAAATCAACTAACAAACATTTATTTAACAGACGAAAAATCACTAATCCCACTAATCGCCAGTCAATTAAACAATTTAATGTGCTATAATCGTTCAAATCCGTTTGACACAATTTTCCGTTGTATAACGAGTGATCAAGATAGCACATGCGGTCACTTGTGCTAAGAATAAATTTCAAAAATAAAACTTAACTTCGTCAAAAATATTGAGGGACCTAAAATCGATCCCGCCAAAATCTCAAATAATATGTCTAGTGGTCATTGTGTCTAGCGATTAAGTACTGGTCAAATTCCACAAGGGTCCGGGCACAATTGTTTATAAAACTTGCTGGATGTTCGTTTTCGAAAATCTGGTTGTATTGTGATCATTGTGTCTAGCGATTTAAGTGCTGGTCGAATTCCACAAGGTTCCGAGTACAATTATTTTATAAAACTTGCTGAATGTTTGTCTTCGAAAATCTGGCCGTTATTTGGAAATATTCAAAGCTATTGAATTAAACGGGAAGATGCTTCGATAAAATCGTTGATTTGCTTTATTAAAAAAAAAATGCAAAATAATAACAAGAAGAAGTGACCAAAATTTACGAATCGATTATTTTCTATTTTGCTAGTTCTTATGCGGAAAAACTGTATGCTGATTTTAGGCATGCTCATCGGCATTGGTAGATTTCCAAAGGCTCGATCAAGCATATATCTTCCACTCACAGCGATTCGATCTGGAATTTCCATCTACTGTGTGTTAAGGTTTTATTAATTTATTAGTGTACGTTTGGCTTGGACGAATTTTGATGCCGTCTCGGACCCTTGAAAAACGTGGTAAAATGGAAAGCTATAAAATTTATTGTAAATTTGTTAATCATTCTCTGTGAAAAAACATATGTCACCTATACTATAAGCTTATCTACTGAGTTTTGAAACCGAATGATAGTACTTAAAAAGCTTTGTGTTTATAAACTAACAGACATATGAAAGATGCACATTACCCATAGGGAAGCCTTCTTTGCCTGCTCTGGGCTACAGTTCATACCTGCTATGGACTACAAATATCAAATGGCTACTTAAAATCCTAAGATCATTACTTAAGTACGATTTTGTATACCGGCGTTTTTCGAAAACTTCGAAGTTATTTTAAATAGAAATAGTTTTATACTGCAATAACCAATTGCCCTTATTTAAATGGATGCATGTCGCCTTTGTTCAGTATCTCGCAATAGTGCATATCTTTTGCCAATTATTAATGAATTACTTAGCATACTGAAAGAACTTTCTATTATCTCCAGCATAGATCTTTAATTTTATTTCTTTAATCAACATATTGAATTTTTTGAACCAAAAACCAAGAGCTAATATACAACTGCATTGAAAACTGGTATAGGTTCCCTGTAATGCCGCTTGCTTGCTACCCGTTTGATGAAGAGGTGAATCTTCATTAGCGCTTGGCGGTGTTAGAAAATCTATGAAAAATATCGATATCAAAAACATATCGATAAAACCGATATATCGATAAATATCGATCTTTGACGATAAGTATCGATATATCGGAATATTGGTGATAAACATCAATATATCGATACTTACCGCTATATTTTGATATAAATCAATAGTTATTGATATTTCATATATCGACCTTATCCGTACTTTTTATATATCGATATTGTCTATACTCTATAACTTTTATAATATCGCCCTAGGCCTATTAGCAGAGATAAAATGCGTATAGTAATTGATTAATTTTGAATTATAATTTTTAAATTGTCATGGTTATGGGTTCTGGCTTATGTAGTTTTTACTTGTAAGATAGGAAATTCCCCTATTTATGGCTGAATAGAAAGATATTTTAAGAAAAAGTGAATCACCTTACTATATTTTTCAAAACAGAAGTGTCATTCGTCATATTTTTTACGTTAAATGAGTAAAACATAATTTTGTATTATGTAGGTACTTTTCTTTTTGTTTTTATTTTATTATATATCAAAATGTAATATAATTTCGTCATTGCTGGTTTTCCTATTCCAAAAGAAACAACCGCTGAAAATTTAAAAATTGTAATTCAAAATCAATCAAAAAGCTAGGACTGAAAACAGAAAATATCCATATTACAAATGCGGAAAAAACCGATTTATCGATAAGTATCGGCATATCGATATATATCGATAAGTATAGATGTGTCGTTATTTTATCATTCCGATATCGTTTTGATATACCGATAAGTTTCGATGTATATCAATATATTTTTTTCCGGCACCAAAAGCACCAAAGCTGGTTGAGATCTTGAAAAAATCAAAAACAATTGTCTGGTACGAAAAGATTCAAAATGCTTTCGATCAGATGAAGAATCTTGTCTTTTGTACCAGATTTGTGATTTATTGATTTGTGCAATGACCGCGTGAAAGCTGAAACCCTTTAGAATCCTTAAATTGAAACTTCGTTTAGTAATAACAACTCTATAAAGTTGTCGCCTCATTTTTTAGGTTTCGGTGAACACATGAACCTACGAACTACACGAAATGGTTTTACGCCAATTTGTATTCTAAATTCGTCAAATATAAAAGTATTCAGTATATCTGTACCGTAGTGAACGCGGTAGGTACCTAATAAAACTGAAAGAATACTTTTCATATGTTTTGCAAATTCTCAAAAACCCAAGAGCCCGGATAGGGATACATCTTACGGATGTAGGCGATCCCCACCATTGGTGACTTTAAAAAGAAAACACGGGTGGGTGTTGACTGTTTTATACGCTATAAATTTAATGTAGCTCTTTATGCTTTCATTATAATATTCTATTTTGATAATGCATAACACTCTCATAATTTATGTTGGCTGTGAAGTGATGATGTGAAAGTGAAATGATTACAAAAAATAGAACATGATATAAATTTCTAGCTGCCAGAAAAAACCACGAAAAATTATTGCACTAGGAACTTGAATATCAACTTATCAAAGGATCATTTATTTTTTAGATTCAATGAAAACAAAAAGTTGAAAATTTTTTTCTCACAGTAAACCATAATAAATTTATCACATCTTCCTTTATGATTATCTCTTTATTTAACAATTTAAAATAAAAACAAAAGAACGACAGTTAACAAATAAGAAAATCAAAAGACATTATTTATTTTCTTTAAATAAAAAAAGGATTCAATTTCATTTTTCCAACTTTAGATTATTAATAAATCCAGAAGTCACCATTTAATTTAACTTTTGCTACTTTTGTTTGTGTTATTTTATTTTTTAAATTTTTTCATATAAATAAAAATTCTTTTCTTTAAGATAATAAATTATTTTTTGTTATATGTTTGTGCGTCTTCAGGGTGGTAAATTAAAATTCAAATAAATTAATTTGATTTCTAAAATAAAAACAAAAGATAAAATTTATTATGATTTCTTCATTTATTTTTTTAAAGAATTTATTTCTTCATTGCGCCATCTATTTGTGTGTGTTTGTTTGTTTGCATTGATTCGACTCAGATGAATTGCGACAAACGATATATCATCTTTTATTTTTTCCCATGAGGAACAAAGTTTAATAAATAGTTTTGGTGTGATCTGGTAACACTTTATTGTGTTGTTTGCGTGCTTTGAGGGAATTAATTTTCTTTTCATAGCAAAAGAAACAAAATAAAAAATAAAAAACAAATATTATACGATCATACAGCAAATTCAATTCACAATTTTGTAATTTTTTATTGTTGTTTATTTCTTTTATCTTAATCCCATAAATGATCTTTAATTCAAAATTCAATAGGGTCCAATTGAAAGTCACGTTTATGAAAAAAAATTCGTTATATTTTTTGTACGATTAAGATTACGATGATGATCAGTATCATAATGATCAAACATAATAATAATCAATTTTATGCAAATGATGATCAATAAAAACAAAAAATAACTAAATGAAGGCACGCGATCTTTCCGTGGATTTTTATTTTTTAATATTAAATTTATTATTATTGAGAAGAAGAAATAGGCGTTACATTTGGATTATTTTCGATATGATTGTTTGTCGATCAATTAATAAGAGTTTGCGATCATATATAACAAAAAACAATTTTATGTCGCAGCTATTATTTAAACAAATTTTTGACAATGAGATAAGAAAATATTCCTGCGAACCTTGAGTTTTTACCAAATAAATTATGCTTTTAGTTTAACTGATAAATGTACATAACGATCAAGTGATAAGTTTTGTCTGATCAAGTAACTTTCAAGGAGAAATTGTATTTTGCTTAGATCGTTGTAAATTATAATCAAATATTTAAATATTTTAGTTTTTATGTTATTTTATATTATCATTTCTGAGTATCAATTTGCGCTATCGTGTGCTCAAATATTTTTGCTCAAAACAATGATTGAATTGATGTTTTATTACCACGTGTCCGCTTGACAAACATTTTGCAGCATATGTGTTTAATTTTATTTTAAATAAAAAAAATTATGATTGATTATTGATTTTGTATTGAAAAGTGAGGTTGAAGGTGTGGTTTTAACAAAACAAAACGAACAGTTATTTTGATTTAATGTTTTTATTGAGAAAATTGAATTTCACCTCCCACATAATCTATATATTCTGTTCATTTATCCTTTAACCACATTAAAATTCAATGACTTCTTACTTTATTGTAATAAATTGACCGTTGATGATCATCATCTTGATATTCATCATAATCTTGAAATTCTTATTTTATTATTAATAATTTTTATGACAATTGAAAAAGTTAAAAAGAAATACTATAAAAATAGAAACGGAAACCTAAAGGTTTGAGTAATTTTTTTTTGTTTTGTAGAATGTAACACGTTACTGTGAAGATGAAATTTGAGATTCTGTGCAAAAAAAAAATGTTTTTGTTTGACTTTTTCGTTTTCGAAATGTTATTGTTGTTGGTGGAGCTACAATGTGCAATCTATCTTCTTCTTCTTACTTTTTGTTTAAGCAGAATTGGATGGAATGGATACGTTTATTTAACAATTACAATTTATAATAATAAAGTTTTATTTATTGTTTAATATGTCATTGTATTGTTATGTATTTAAGGTTAATATAAGTTATGGATCATGGTTCGGTAGTCTGAGGTACGCGGGCTGAATACGATCAGCTGATCCAATTTCACTTTTAACGATATATCGTGTATCGACAATCCACATATTTGTAAATTTTTGAGAGTATAAATGCAAACACATACGACGATTATATAATAACTACATCTATATCTCGGTTTTTGTTTACGATTTCACTCGTTTTAGTGCGATAAATGTATGAAACTCTTTATTCCATCGAATCTCTACCGAGGCATTAGCGCATGTAGCGCATGTACTCTGGACCATCTGAAGATCAAGCGTAGTGATCGCTTTGCAAAAACAACAAATTATGAAGAGTATTTTTACGAATGAAATTGTCAATACGTAAGAATATCATAGAGAGCTAGTTCTGAAGTGTTCGGCTAGTGCCGGGGTAGTTCAGTCGTTAGAGACCCTTAATCTTAGAGTCGTGGATTTGAGCCTCATGTTGGGTGCCCGACGTAAACGCCTGGAAACTAGAGCAACACTGGAGGTTTCAGGTAATGAACTCCAGAGATTTTTCAAAGTCTAACCTTGTTAATTGAGCATGATTACTATTACCTAAATAAAGCTTTAACAAGCAGAGATGGGAAGTTGTTCTGAATTGAACACTCTTTAATCAAAACTTTGTTCAGACTTTGCTCTATGGCCAGTTTTCCCTCACAAGAAGTTGCTTTGAGATATGCTCTGTAATTCTCCCTCCACTTGTTGCGACTAATTTCTTAGAAGCATATTGTCATTAGGACTTTTTGCATCTAAAATAAAAATAAATGTTTACGAAACCGGATTTGCAACAGCCGAATCTCGGCTTGGTAATCTCTTATTTAAAAAAACTTTACTTTAACATGAGTACACGAAAGGCACGAAAGTACATGAAAGAAAAAAATCGGTCACTACAACCTTTTTTCGCCAACCGAATGTTTTCTGTCCCAATAATCTCAAATTCATTTGTCTTTTCTCCAAAAACCAAATTTGAAGAAACAATGACCCATTTTGTTCTTTCAGTGTACGATGTTATAAAAAAAGGAAATTCAACATCTTAAATTTAAAAGATCAAGTAATGGAAATATTAAATAAATGAAATAAAAAAAACACACAAAAATGTTGAATTACTTCAGCTAGAATGATTCTTGAACAATTAATGTCCTTGAAACAAATTTGCAGTTATTTTAAAATTTTGACTGATATCTTCCAACCATGCTGCAATTTTATTCATTATTTCTCTTCCGGCTACGGAAGGCTTCTTATACTGCTAACTAACTGTAATTTTCATCCTTTACCGCATCAATAGTTGTATTTGAATTCCAAATTTCACCCCAATTGTTAAATTAACAACTGGTTGAAACGTTGATTTTAAATCTGAAAAAATTAATCAAATTAGCTTGGTAGCCAAAATTATTCTAAAAAACTTTAACAATTTTTATATTCAAAACTTTTGTTTCGTAATATCGGCTATTCATACGACAATTTTTGTTGTTTTTTTTTCGTTTCGTTAAGAATATGAAAATCGTTAGCACTCTCAATTTAAACTGACAAAAGTTGGTCGTAACAATATATTTTGTTACAATGTCGATTATCAATTATCATGTATCGCAGCAACATGAAATTATGCATACAAATCAAACCTATCGCATTCATATAAATATTCTTCAGAGAGCCTTAGTGATGGAAAGGCAATATGTTTTGTGAGAGTGGAAGAGGTTTCAAGACGGCATGAAATTAAATTGTAAGTATTGTAAATTGTTGGTATATCCAGGAGAACCATCCCATTATTATGTTCCTTGAGGTGAGGTTCTTAGTTTTTTGCGGGAGTACAGCCTGTGGAGCCTCGGTACAGTGCTGTGGAAGTATCAAAGCCAAAAATACTACATCTGGCGCCCAATTTTTTTTAAGATTAGAAACAATAAGAAAGAAACTATGAAATCACTTGATCTCCGATGTAGAAAGTTTAAATGGAACATTGGTTTCAGAATAATTTATGACCATTTTGCTCTTATAAGTTTTTACAAAATTCTGATATGAACAATCAAGCTTATAAAAATAATATACCACAGGAAATACTGTCAAATGTGAGTACCGTTTAAAAGACGTTGGACACCTTTCAATACATTTATTTCTTATTCAAAAACATAAATCGCGAATCCTCAAACCACATTCATTCTACTAAACTTTATTATGTACAACTCAGAATTATCGAAATTTAAACAGAAAAAGCCGACAATAATCAACAAAAATCAGAAAAAATATTTAATGATTTCAAATTTAAAAATCGTTGATTTTGGGATTTTATAACATATTTTGTGTTTTAAAAAAACAGGAATTTGTAATTTCTTGGTTTTGATTTAAAAGCTAGTTAAATCAAAACCAAAGAATTTAAAAGAAATTAAACGAATTTTCGGTTAAAATTAAAACTGCCGAGCGTGCCGACCAACTATATTATGAAACGTGCTAAGTATGGCGAGTATGTTACGATTTGCGGTTGCAATTCTGGGTCCTTTAAACGAAACAAATTATATAAATAAAATCAATGATTTATATCAATAATTTATATTAATAAATTATTGCTATTAGAATCCTCAAAACATACTTTTTTTTAAATATTTTTTATTCCGCGTTTCGAGTGTGAACAATCATCTTCGGCTTACAAAAATATAATAATTAAATATTTATATCATTAACAATAATTTCATATTTTTAATTATATTTTGAAAATTAAAGTTGCTCAGATATTGAAAGTGGAGAGGTTTAAATGGATGTCCCTTCATTTTAATTAATTTTCTCAAAACCGATAATGCTGACATGTAAAATTCTATACTTAAAACTAATGATTATAATCCTTCAAATTTGCCATTTCTTCTAAGTAATTTGAAAATCTTTTTCAGCAAACGAATAACTAGAAAAAACAAATTTAAAACCATTTAAAAATAAAGCAATTTCAACTATCCTTACACAGTTACACATCTGTGAACGGCTTACTAGTCGGTAACGACTGTCGAAAAAAGTATCTGTGATCTGTTTATAAAAACACATAGCACGCATCGAACACTAAAACATTTACTATAATTTTACAATTTGTTTGTAAATAATACAAACATTTTTGTAAAAGTAACAAAAATACTGTAAATTCAAAAAACAATTATTTGAAAAACACGCAATTCGGTTGTGGTATAATTTTGTTTCAGTTGAAAAATATTAAAGTAGACTGATTCCCATTGCTGGAAGTTTATTTTCAAATTCGTTAGAATGCCGATCAAAACAGCCTATTCCTAAACACATAAATGTAATCACAATATTGTCAATTTACACAATATTGTAAAATTCGTATTCCAAAATGAAAAAAGGTGGTGTAAAAATCTACAAAATATTGTGAATCTGATAAGAACTATATTGTTACTAATCATAATTTTGTTTATGTTTTTCATATTGATTTTTTAATTTCAAACTTCATCGATTAGCGTAAAAATTTATTTATTTATAATGCAAAAATAAATCTTTCATCATATTTATTAATTATATTTTTAAATATCTCATGTAGGTATATCATGTATTTATTAAATATATATTTATTTTATTTCGCATATTTAAAGATTAAAAAAATTAGTTGCCAAAAAAACATCCTTTATTGTTTTATTTCAAAATGCTCTTGAGTTTGACTAAAAATGTGTTATAATCTCTTATAATTTCGTAACTAAGACATGAACCTATATGATACACAAATTTGTGAAGAATTTTGGTGAAATTGACAATATAGGACAAATTTTATGCAGATTCAACTCTACTATAATTTTTGAAAATAACAAACAGCAAAGTTCAGAACTAAAATGGCCGATGGTCAAGTTAAAGATATATTACTTGAGTTCATAAAATTTTCTATTAAACATTGAAACTGTAAAATAGTTTCACTTGCCCAGCGATAGGATCATAGATTTCTTTGTTTGCCCGTGACATAAAAAAGGTTGCTAATCCTTGTCATATATCTTAAAAGATAATTTTAAAAACAATATTTGAAGCAAGTAAGATAACTACACAAAATAATTAACCAAATGCAATTTTTACTTTTGTGAACTTAAGAGATAATCTTAATAAATAAATATATATAAATTAAATTGAAATCGTAAACAACAAATGCAACAAATTTTTTAAAACTTTATAAAATAATTTATAGTTCTCATAAATTTTTGATAGCATAAAAAAGGTGTAACATTCTTAAAATTAAACCAGATATACACATATTACATGAAATCTAATTTAACTGCTCTAATCTTACTCAATCGATCAATTACGTTGGTCTGTAAATTTTTCCTACGAAGGTGGAGATATTTATATTTTTCATTTTTCTATTTTTTAATAGGTAGCTTAGGTATTAATTGGAACTTGTGATCGATACGATAATCAGTAAATAATTTATATAAACTGATATTTATTTATTATTTGGCGCCAACTAATTATTATTATAAAAACTCTGAGAATAAAGTCATTAAAAATGTTATTATTTTTTTTTGTATTTATAAAGTTATGTGTTTAAAAATGAAGAAACCCATTTTTTTGTGATCGAGTCATTAAAATTGTAGATTAATTAGCATGTTCTGATGTTCTTTTTGTGTAAGGAAATACTTTGATTTTGATGGATTTGTTAGGGTGTTTGTGTTAAGTATGTGGTGAGGAAAATATAAAAAAAAATAGATCAACCAGAAGAAGAGTTAGAGTAGCTAATAAAACATTGACTAAACATTTTATAGCATTTGACTGTTGAATTATGCTATTCATCAAACCCTCACTTCTAATATACACACATATTTTACATATTCTTGTTAGTTTTTATAGTCATTATTTTTTCATCGTACTACGTCGTAAATTAACTTTAAAACAATAACAGAAGTAAGTAACTATTATAAACATAAAATAAAAATGATTTGTTGTTAAAAAAAAACATTAAAAAATTTAAGCAATAAAACATATTCCAACGATTACTTGATACAGCATCACTATACTTTGCTGTACAGTATGAATAGTGTGAAGTAGAATATTTTCGTTTTAATGATTCTGTGAATTTTGAATATTATTTTTATTTTATTTCAAATTGATTGTTTGTACAATAAAATTACTATATTTTTAACAAACGGAAAATATTAACTTTATTTCTATCTATCCTCAACATGCTATTTTCATACCTTATCATTTTTTTTCTAAAGTATATCTGAATGTCATAATATAAGTATTTCAATGTCAACGTGTAATTTAAATAAATTAATTGAAACAGTTGTTCGAGAAAAAAACACAACCAAAACATTGAAAATAATCACGCAAATCGTGAGGCAACGTTTTTTCGTTATTTTCAAAAACAAATATATAAAAAATCAAAATTAAATAAACTTCAGAATTATAAATATCCAAAACTAAAATAATTTTATTTGATTTTTTTGTTTAATTTTCTCACACTATAAAGTTGTGATATAGAGAAAATAAGAAAACTATAATCATCAAAACAAAACATCAATACCATGTTGATGTTCGTGTTGTTTATTATGAAATATAATCGGGTATTACTTCATATTGTTTAACAGTTAATAAATTTTAATTAACTTGCCGTGATTTATCTCATATTTTTATTTTGTAAGACCGATATTTCATTAATAAATCTATTGAGGTCATCAACGTAAATATTTATTAATGTATGATTTTACCGTCAATTTTGACAACATCCAAATTTATGCATAAAACACTCTCAAATATCTAAAATTGGTGACCCCTAAAATCAATCAATCATAATATAACTATTAACAAAAAAAATCTCCAAAAAAAACAAAATATTTTTACTTTTTCTTAATTTATTTCAAATAAAACTTGGCGCCTCTTACTAATTTTCTTAATCAAAAAAAAAAAAACTGAAAATAATAATAATTTCAAATAAAAGAAAAATTTCAGGACAATTTTTTCAAAGTGCTTTTTTCATTATTTTTTTTTAGTTCCAAAGTTCCGCTACTTTTTTCTTTTTTGTTAAATAAAAAAGAAGAAGAAAATATTAAAATAAAATAGAAATTTCCATAAATTAACTTTAAACTATTTTTATTACTATTCAAATATTAAGAGAAAAAAGAACATATGCATCTCTTATTTAATCATTGGCTATATGTGTTAATTCGTTTTCCAAATATATTATTTGCCTTTCATTAAGAGAAATACAGAAGAAAACGAACAGTTTTTATGTATAAACGCGCTGTAGACATATTACAATTTTTTTTCTGCTTTTTTAATAATAAAGTAAAACAACCCCCTTCTCTTAATTCTGTAAAGAGTACGGCATACCTGTAGGCTAAATTCCAACGAAAAATAATCTTCCGGGATATCGTAATATTAATCCACCAAAAAAAAAAATTTTTTTTCAACCACTCCCCTTTTTAATTATATTCGTAATATATGTACAATTTGTGACATTTCTTAAATCGCGATAATTTTTCTGTAACATCATTTGTTTGTAAGTGCCTAAAGGTAAATAAAATACAAAAGATTTAAACAAGCGATTGTTATAATTATAATTATTGTTGCTGATATAACAAAAAGAAATGGATGTTTTTGTTCGGCTTACGAAAAAACGACGTTTACACGGTAAAATCATAATTTTAATTGTACTTATTTTTGTTGTTGTACTTATTTTTTTTATCGAAAAGATAAACAGAAAAAAATTTCAACAACTCAATTCACAAACCTTCTAGGCATTCTACCATTGTGTAAATATTCGTTTTTGGATTTAATCTTATTTGTATCTTTTAAATTTAAAAATTATGTTTTATGTAAGTAAATTAAGAAGGTGGAAAATTGTAATAATAAGTAAAGTGAGGATTTGATTACAGAAGGAGATGGCGTTTGATGCGTATGTTTATATATATATATATATATATATATATATATATATATATATATATATATATATATATATATATATATATATATATATATATATATATATATATATATATATATATATATATATATATATATATATATATATATATATATATATATATAATATATATATATATATATATATATATATATATATATATATATATATATATATATATATATATGAGCAATTTCACGAAGATTCAACATCGTTTTGACTTGACCCTTTGTAATTTTGATTATTTTTTGTTTATAGATAGTCTTTCATAAATAAAAAATACAAGTTCTCTTAGAATTTTTTTTTTCGACCAGGGGTCTTCTCAGGGTGCCCCTCAATTTTTTGTTGTTTTGTAATGTGAGTGCATTTTGACGAGCGATTGTAGAAAAACTACCGAATCGATTTTCATAAATGATATGTCGTTGAATAGGTATTAGAACAAAGTTTTTGAAAATGTTAAAAATGTACACTGTTAATTTTTTGAAAAAATTTTTAACGGTGTAACATAAGAAAAAAACGGTGTAATTGAAAAAAAGATGGCATGGCCTTTTTTTTTTTTTTTTAAACTAAATTGAAGCTTATTTTATATCTAACCACTTGTGCTTTCACAAAGGGTTAGATATAAAATTTCGGGCACGCGTTATTTTTTGTTTGTAAGATAAAATTCGTTGTGCATATGACTGTCGGGAATCAGTTTTTTTGTGGCCTGAAAGAAAATTATAAAAATGGCGTTATAAACTAAAATATTTTTTTTTTTATTATTGATTAATTATTATTATTTTTATTATTGAATAAACTTTTTAAAATACCATACAAATTATATATGTAGGTTAGTGAAAATAAATATAGTTGAGCAATTTCACGCAAGTTCAGCAATTTTTTGGGAAATTTTGAGTTGACCCCTTTTAATTTTGATTATTTTT